>JAULUF010000027.1:5500000-5980000 GCA_031834385.1 Semotilus atromaculatus | reverse complement strand
TACGCCAGTTTTCCTGCTCTGTGATGTTTTAGACGTTTTTATTTTTTTACAGTGAACATGTAAAACATGTTACTTGTTTAATAAGTTCGACGTAATGACTTATTTCGTCGACTATTCAATTTTATTGCTTTACGTAAGCCAAAGGTGCAGAAAGGCGTAATTTACAGGTAGAAAGGTAGGCTGCACAGTGACGTCAACCGATGTACGCGTTCTGATTGGCTGAGCAGGTGATAGGGGTTATATGTGTTTTAGAAATAGTTGTTGTAGGCCCTACAACAGGTATTATTTACCTTTTGCCTCCTAAATGTAAAGTTAAGACTTTTTAATATTTAAATTTGCTATGATTTACCTATTCTAATAGGCTACCTATTTACATGCTCATGCTTATTTGTTTAGACACCATACAAAGGCTTCCCCTGTGAAGTGTGTGTAAGTGTAGAAGTGTAGCATCTGTTGTGCGGTGGACGAGGCACACAATGGACAGTTTTTCACAGCATTAGCTGAAGTGTCAGAAGTGTGTGATCAGGCGGAAATGATTGCTGCATTTATTGTTCAGCCTGTGGTATTGCCTGTAGACGGGGAAAGCTTTGCATTTAATTTGGGGTTCTCCTCTATGACAATCTGTTATATTGCTCCCTTCAAATTACTTTGCAAAAACTGTATAATAAATCAAGTTCAGTTACAGACATCTGCTTTTTATGATGTTAAAGTCCAAAGGTGGACTGTCATCTGGGCTGGTCACAATGTTTATGACACCGTCGATAACCGATGAGCACAACGGCACTGTCATATGTGGCCTGATATCGGTATTGATTTTGGAACAATGTTCATGTAGTTTACCTACTTATTCATTTATTATGAGTAATATGCTGTATCTTTTAATAATTAAAACAACCATATACTAACAAGTAATATTTATTCATGCTAAATTAAAATAAAAAAACATTGCAACTGTTTATCTGCACTCATGCTTAACTTTTTTTTTTAACTGATTTGAATGTGCAAATTGTATTGTTCTTGTTATTTATCTATTCATCCACCCATTTATTTGTCATTCATTCATTCAACCATTTTATTTAGTTAGTTAGTTGGTTTTCATTCTTTCATTTTATTCATGCTTTCATATAACCATTCATTCATTCATATAAATAGGCTATTTGTTTATTTGTTTGTTTGTTCATTTTTTCACTCCTTTTATTCGTTCATTTAGTCATTCTTTCATAATGATCATTCATTAATTAATTCTTTCATTCATTCATTCTTTTATATAACCTGCTTATTTGTTTATTTGTTTGTTTGTTCATTTGTTCACTCCTTTTATTCATTCATTTAGTCATTCTTCCATATGATCATTCACTCATTTATTAATTATTTGATATAACCCGCTTATTTGTTTATTCATTTATTTATTTGTTTAATTTTTTCACTCCTTTAGTCATTCATTCATTCATTCGTTCTTTTGTTCGTCTGTCCGTTTGTTCATTCATTCATTCCTTCATTCATTCATTCACTTGTATTTATTTCTGCATTTGTTTGATTGTTTGTTCATTTCCTTTTATTTATTTATTTAGTTCATTCATTCTTTCAAATAATCCATTCATTTGCTTGTTTATTTATTTATTTTTAAATAAAGAAGTTTGGCTTTTCCATTTAACACTCTGATCTCACATTAGCTTAACTTCATTATCATTCCTATGATAACAATAACGCAGCCGCACACTGATGTAAGGTGACCCTGCTGGCCTTATAAAGCTCTTTATCTGAGCCCAGCAACATTAACAGGTCCAGTGGAGCACATCTGAACTAATGATACTCACAGCACAGAAAAAAGGCCCACCTAAAGCATTCAGGCATAAACAACATGAGACCCAACCAATCTGAGAGAGGCCTAACTTACAGACACACAATAGGTCGTCCACCTCCTCTTTCTCTTTCTCTTTCTCTCCCACGACCTCTCTTCCTCGCTGACCTTCCGTCTCAGTCTCTCACTCAGTGAGAGAGAGATGTGTTACATCATTGACTGGCCAAAACGCTTCCTCAAAACTTTTCTGCAGCAGATTAGCCACCACCAGGTAAAAGATTGATGCGGTTGGTTTTCTGATTATTAATGATGATCTGATCAGAGGTGTGTGTGTGTTGTGCAGGTGGAGCTGCTAGTTGATAATGAAGCAGAGAAGGACTATCTCTATGATGTTCTCCGCATGTATCATCAGTAAGTATTTTTTTTTACCCATGTTTTCGATGCGTAATATACTGTAAAAGGACCCTGGGTGCTGACGTAAGGGTTGCAGTTTCAATCTTATCACTACTGTTGCTCAGATTTAAGGTTAGGGATTTGAACAATCCATCAAGCGACCGCATAGAATACCATAGCATTAACAACAGTGAATTTTGCACAGAAAACGTCAAATGAAAGTGTGTTTTTCTTTGACTGCAGTTTACAGATATTACATTATTCTTTATTAAAGTAAATGTAAATTGCATACAAATGTCTCTGCTGCAGCGTTGTGTCTGGAAAGTTTTAGATTGCTGATAAATAATGTAATTTTCCATCAGTAGTGCTGGCAATCTGCACATTCAAAAGGACAAACGTATTCGGTGTCTGTTTATCTGTGTGCAATAATAGGAAATGCTGAATATATTCCGTCAGGTCTTTATTTGTGATCTAGTGTGTAAATCAACACGTCATTGCTCCGCTGGACAGAAATAAGAGGCTTAATCCGATGGAAAAGTAACTTGGATCAGATCTGTCCACTGTTCTCCCTGCTTTCAAGGGCAGCCATTCTCTGACACCCCTTTGTCTCTGATATCTGAGTCAGGAGTGAAATATCAATGATTCATAGAGCAGCTGCCTCTAAATTCATAAGCTGATTTTATGAGGGTATAAAGTGTCATTTTCCTCAACAAGCAACAAATCAGAATGTTTTTAATGTAGGTTTCTATGAATATAAAAGGAAAAAATAAAATTTTACAAAGATTTTTTTTTAACATTTAAATGAATAATGTTTCAAAGACAGAATAATAAATTCTATCATGATGTACAAATAGTTTATATTTTATATATTAAAATTAGGGCTGGGCAACGATTAATCGCGATTAATCATTGCCCAGCCCTAATTCAAATACATTTATATTTTCATTAATGATAGAGTAATGGGAACTATGCTGTATTTTGCAATACAGTAATGGGATCTGGTGGTAAAAGAGTTTCATTGAAATGAAAATAATATTTGAATTGCATTTAATAAAAAAAAATTGGTGCATGTATGACAGCAGTCAATATTTTTGCGATTTCGAATGAACTTTAAACCTAACCTTATGAACTTTGCGCTTTATGTTTGACCTCTCATTTGACTTTGATACATAATCCATATCTTGAGCGCAAACTGTTTGCGCTTTTCTGAATTAGCTGTCCTGTTTGCATGTTCTCAATCAGGTCCTGTTTAAATGGCTCTGCTCTGCCCTTTAGATCCATGGACCTGCCCGTCCTGGTCGGTGACCTGAAACTGGTGATAAATGAGCCCAAACGCCTTCCTCTGTTCGACGCCATCAGACCCCTGATTCCCCTGAAGCACCAGGTGCAGTACGACCAGCTCACGCCCAAGAGATCCAGGTGAGAGGAAACGAGGAGCACAGAGAATAATGACGTGTTAAAAAAGGGCTAATAGGGCGTGATGTTTCCGTGCAGTGTGGAGATCTTTCAATAGATCAGGCAATAAAGACAGAGAATGAGTGGAAATCAGAGGAGGAGGTAGAATGACAGGCTCTGCTCTCGTCTCCAGAGAGAATCATTGTTTTCGCTCATGCTCGGTCAGACGTGGTTACGAGCACAGAGAGAAGAAGCTTGTTCAACCGTGTCTGATGCGCAGCGCTAATAGGACCACAATGAACTGGATTCTGTTTCCTCTTGCTGTGCCTTTCTCACAGAAAAAAAGAATAAAAGTATTATATTACATCATATTATATTTATATTATATACTTAAAAACATGTATCTTTTTTATTGTGGTATTGATTTAGGTATTTCGTGGGAAATAAAATAATTGTGTTCATTTAAACCCCTAAACAACACACACACACACACACACAGGTTTTTGTTTTTGTTTTTGTGATTTACGAGGACATTCCATAGGCGTAATGGTTTTTATACTGTGCAAACTATATATTCTGTCCCCTTACACTGCCCCTGTCCCTAAACCTACCCATCACAGGAGACATGCTGCATTTTTACATTTTTAAAAAAACATTGTTTTTTATGTTTTTTAAGCTATTTGAAATATGAGGACTCATGCAATGTCCTCATAAGTCACGTGTAAGTTGTAATACCAGTGTAATATGCATGTCATTATACACATTTGTGTCCTCATATATCACAAAAACAAACACACACACACACACACACACACACACATACAGTATAATGTATGTGCAGGGCCTAGAATTAACACTGTCTGTCATTTTTACTTTTTACACGGTAACATTTTTATAATAAAAATAGTACTAATAATTTATATTGTGCTTTTCTTATACCCAAAGCGCTAGAAAATAATGAAAATAAATAAATAATATATTATATTCATAATATAATATAATATATTATATTCATAATATAATATATTATATTACATAAGTCACTGGCCTTTGGCAGGTGTGGCAAAAAGTATATGTGTATATATATATATATATATATATATATATATATATATATATATATATATATTATATACACATACAAACGTTATTATTTTTAAGTAAATAAATAATAAAATATAATTATTCATATTAATTAAGATGTATACGCTCATATATTTATTATTAGTATTACTTAATCTAAAATATTTTATATTGGTTTAAGTCATTTTGGTATTTGGGTTTGGTTTTAATTTGGGAGGATGTTTATATTTTCTTTTAGGGATTACTGATTTATTTCCAAAACCGCTAAATAGTTAAATATTTGTTAAAATTGTATTTTAAATTTTTCTTTATAATTATAATATTATTGTAATTTGTGGAACATTATACATTTCTCTAAATATCACTTTTACTGATTTTAGACGCCACTATTGTGTCTGTTATGAGCAGGAAGTTGAAGGAAGTCCGTCTGGACCGCACACACCCTGAGGGTCTGGGTTTGAGTGTTCGAGGGGGGCTGGAGTTCGGCTCTGGGCTCTTCATATCACAGATAGTCAAAGATGGACAAGCAGGAAATGTCGGCCTGCAGGTACGACGATCCAGAAAATACTCCCTGCCTGGCTACGTGGCTGCTTTTATAACTTTTATACAGCATACTTTTATATATGAGCATGTTGAACATATTTGGACCCTAAGCAGGCACTCTCTTGCCTTATATTAAATATCTGACAACAAAAAAATTTAAACTTTCTAATAGATGTGTGTATTGTACATGGGCTGCACAAAAGAAATGCCAAACCATCATGATCAGTGCACCTTCTCTCCACTAGAGGGAGCAATAAGACAATGCTTGTCCTGTAGATAAATGGCACTCAAATGCAGACCATGTGTTTATAGTGCAAAGTGCCATCTTTGTTATGACAGAGACTTGAAATATGAAACTATTCCGGTATAATTAAAAGTATTATATTCATGTGGTTTGCTGTGTCTTCTTCAGGTGGGCGATGAGATTGTGCGCATCAATGGCTACTCCATCTCCTCCTGCATTCATGAGGAGGTTATTAACCTTATCAAGACCAAGAAGACTGTCTCTCTGAAAGTCCGCCGTAAGATTTGTCATTTCTATATACACATTTATGGCATCTTATTTTGCTGGGGTTAATACGTTGATTTAGCTGTCAGTTACAGCAATTCGCTCACAGTTGAATGGTGATTGATGTAACAGTTGAGCAATTAATTAGGAAACAGTGTCTTCCTTCAGGAGAGTTCATTATTGGGATTTCCAATAGCTAAATATATGATTTATTGACTGTTTATTGACGTGTTTTTGTACCTACTGTGACTCTATTTACAGATGTGGGAATGATTCCTCTCAAGAGGTAATTTGGTGTGATCAATCACTTTAATTAAGTAAATTTTGCTAACACTTTCATTTGTCTTTTTTTATTTTTATAATAATATCGTTATAATATTATCGTCCTAATCAGCTCCACTGATGACCCTCTGAAGTGGCAGTTTGTGGATCAGTTTGTGTCTGAGTCAGGGGTAAGATTTTCCTTCTCCATATTATAACACTATAAAGCTGTATCTTATTTGATACGCAAATATCCAAAGCCTCTAAATCAAAAGTTTCCTGAAAACCTGTTATACATAATCTTATACATGCCTTCTGTCTTCTGATTGATAGTTTAGTTTTTAGCAAGTAAAGGGCCTTTTAGGATAATTCTAAAAACGTCCCCCTTCAGTTCATGGTAAACATTTTACATTTTATAAAGTAAACTTAAGCATAACGTTTATATTTTTAGTAATATTTCAAGATGAACACAGACTGGACTGAAGCAACTTAGGTTTATTTGACTACCATCATTTTTTTTTTTTTAAATCGTGTAAATTGTGAGGATCAAATATGATGCTTTTGAGGAACGTTTATTTATTCGTCTCTCAATCATCATTGTGTTGCATTGTGTTATATGTTTTGCCCCCACAGTAAAAACTACACAGCTTTAAACATAAAACTAATTATCTTCTTGCTAAGACATATTATTGGGAGATATAGAGTGACAACTGTCTATAAATCGGCCATATAAATATCAGAAAGAGCACCAAAACTGATCATATTTTTGTTCATAGTTTTTTCATCCTCAAGCATAAGCTTCATATTCTCCTATATCATACTATATGGCCCATAAAAGCCTGATGTATATATAAATGATTTGATAGGCCAGGCTTTACAGGGTTAAACCAGTTGTAGCAATTTATTTTCTGACTGTTCCCTACCAGGAGAGGAAGACCAGTATTGCTGGCTTGACTTCAATTGGAGGGAAAGAGATCAAGGAAAAAAAAGTATTCCTTAGTTTGGTGGGCACCAAAGGCATGGGAATCAGGTTAGGAAGAAACTGAACTGTTTCTACCATCCATATACACTACAGTGCACAGATGAATTACACTGAAAATAATTTACAAAATCTTTTTAGGGTTATTGATGCATATTGTCATAATGACCTTATTATAAATGTAATGCAACACCTTGTGACAAAGAAATACTCTCTGTTGTAGCATTTCGAGTGGACCAACACAGAAACCAGGCATCTATGTGAGCAATGTGAAGCCGGGTTCACTCTCTGCTGAAGTGGGCTTACAGGTCATTTCATTTAATTCCTAGATTAAACTGAATTAATATTGCATTGAATAGCATTGCTGTTTGATTAAACTGCAGTAACACACACGTGTGTGTTTGTGTGGCTTGCAGATTGGCGACCAGATTGTGGAGGTCAATGGGGTGGAATTCACCAACCTGAGTCATCAGGAGGTAAAGTAGGAGCTTGCTGAAAAAGTCAGACAATTAATTAAGAACCTCTCTGCGTATTTAAACTGGTAACCATGTCGGCTAACGTGTGTGTTTTCAGGCAGTGCGAGTGTTAAAGAGCAGCAGGAGTCTAACTATTACTGTCCTCACTGGAGCTGTAAGTTCACTGAAAGCCCACTAATACATCAGAACATCTCGAATACTCGCTGCAAGGCTTCTATCTCTCTCAGCTGTGTGGAAAAGAAAGCCATTTGCCTAGTATAAAGCTGTTGTAATTGACAGCGGTGGACAAGGTTAATAGATTGTGGAGATGTTGTTTGTATGATGCTGTTAACCTCTATGTTATTTATTGGTGCATTTGTCTTTTTTATTTAACTTGTATTTTAGTTGGCAAATGTATGTGAATTATGCTTGACATATAGGCTTACTGTAACATATATAACATCTTGTGCTTCAAGCATGCTGTACCTGATGGATTGTATTTGTGCGTGTATTTCTGCAAAAGTGCTGATTTGTCCACTGTTTGTTTCAGGGAAGGGAGCTGTTTATGACGGATGAGGAGCGGCTGGCGGCTGAAGCTCGACGCGAGCTGGAAAGACAGGAGCTAATGCATCAGAAGAGGGTGGCATTAGAGACCAACAAAATCGTCAAAGAACAGCAGGAGAAAGAGCGCCAGTCAGTGAAAAAACACACAACTGAACACTCTACCTATTCGCACTGTATTCTTTTACATGCAAATGATGTACATGCCTGGCTCTTCCAAGATATAACACGAGATAACATCATTTTGTGACAAATGTACTTATATAGGCATTAGTGTCAAATTCCTACAGCAAAATTAAGATTTTCAGAACTTTTGGGGAAATTTTGATTCAGATCACAGACTATCATGTGTAATCCTTGATAGTACCTCATATGCTCATGTAAAATAATTAGGATTCAGAACAACAGACAAAACAAACGATACAGCACTAAATGCAGTTCAATTTTCCTTTTTAATTCATATGTGCAGTTTTCTTTAACTATCTTTTTTATAAACATTTTAGGTACTGTTCTCGTGTTTAAAACTTAAAAATTAATATTCATGTGTACTTAAATATTAATATTCATGTGTACTTAAATAATTCT
The DNA here is from genome assembly GCA_031834385.1 of Semotilus atromaculatus. NCBI lineage: Eukaryota > Metazoa > Chordata > Actinopteri > Cypriniformes > Leuciscidae > Semotilus > Semotilus atromaculatus. The sequence continues at coordinate 5,971,436 of JAULUF010000027.1, read as the reverse complement.
TTATTAATTGCCATTATAACCATGCTTTATCTGTTTCTTTCTTTCTCTTCATGTTGTCAGTAATCAATCTGATTAATCATTACCACTGCTGAAAAATTGTCTTCACTTTAAAGGCATATAATTAAAATTCCTGCATGAAATCTGCATGAGTTATTATCAATTTTAGTGTTTTATATGTGGAATATTTTGCAGGAGAAAGATGGAGATATCACAGAAGACAGCAGAGGAAGAACAACGCCATCGCAAAGAGATGGAGAGGTAACACTTGTTTAATGTTGCCAAGAAAAAATATCTTCAAAGAAAACAGACCTCAGATGTCAGAGTAGAGCAAAATCGATGTTGATGAAAGCAATGTTGTGAGAGATGGAAGTACATTCTGTTCCGTATGTCCTAAGTCACTTCTAATTTTCACAACCAATGTTTTTTTTGTCCAGTAAAATGTGTTCAAATTATATATGATACATATAAATGTAACAAACAACATATAATGTTGACTGCAAAATGGGTCAACTTCTTGACATTTGTGTTGATTGTGTTGATGTTCATTACAAATATATATATCAACTCAGAGAAATTATTTAGCAGGGTTGTGTGAATAGATGTCCATTTAATGTATGTGTTGTGTGTCAGAATTGAAGCTTCGGAAAGTAAGCACCACAAAGAGTGGGAAGAAGATTGGGGATCCAAGGAAAAATCCAAATCTCATTCCCCTTCCCCTTCTCCGTCGTCCCAACCACCCACCCGCCGCACACCTTCACCCAAACCCAAAACCTCCAGTAAGTTGACAACACTTATAAAACTTCTCAGTGCATGAACTTTGAATGCCCTCTGTAAAACTACACTATTCTCTTAATGATAAACATGTTACCATGTCTAAAACGGTACACATAATGCACCATTACTCCTTTCTCCTCTGCATGAACGGATGTGCATTTATGTTGGATGCATCATCTCTCTTTGTGTGCTCTTTGTCTTTCTGTCTATTTGCCTTTCTGTTGTGCTGTGTCTGTCACTTCCTGGTTCCATCAGCCGCTGAGTCCTATGAAGAAGAGAGTGGAGAAGTAAGTGAAGTATTCATATGGCATTATAGAAAACATTCTTTTCAAACTTCTCCTTTTTTTGAAACACTTCAACTGCTTGTAGACTATACTCGTCTTGTTTGGTTGGATCTTTTGGTAGCTATTGGATGAATGAATCTGCAGAGGTTTTGCATGAAACTAATGTATCATTCTTGCTATCTTAGCGTTCGGTTGGTTTTACCGTTACGAAGGAAAGTTGCCTACACTCAAAAAGGTACATTGTGTGCTGCAAGCTTGTTGTGCTGTTTTGGTGTCCTAGAACTATGGAATATGTTGTTCATCTTGGAGATATTTCTGAAGTTATGGTTTGCATGATAGTTTGGTTGACATTGGTGAAAAGTCCACCAGGTGTTCTCAAATCACTTTGGATATTTAGAAAGGAAAAGAGACCAAAAAGAAGAAGAAGATGTCCAAGACTGACACTCTTCCAGCCGAGAAAAAGAACAAGAAAGAGATGGAGTTTGAGCTGAAACTTGCCAAGGAGAAGGAAGAAGTACTTGAGCGAGAGAAGCAGATGAAAATCAGCAGACTTCTGCAAGAGGTATCAGACTTGTTCGAGTGAGGTTACAGTAGGGTTTGCTGACTTAAATTGTACCCAGTTTAATGTGTGTAAATGATTCTGTCTCCTTGCCCTTTGGCCCTCTGACTCTCATTGATTGGTCAAATGTAGCCATTTGAACAGACACTAAATTAAATTTAGCAGGTAGTATCCTTACCAATGGCAGTCCACCACATTCTCATTAGTATATCAACATTTCCATCTTTGGGTGTGGCTTTACTAATTCAACTAGGTGTCAGAAACTGAGAGGGAAGATCTGGAAGAGTCGGAAAAGGTGCAGCATTGGGTGGAAAGGCTCTGTCAAACCAGACTAGAGCAAATCTCCTCAGTTGAAAATGAGTCCCCAGAGGTAAAGTCTGTCAAGTTTCACTCAAGTATCCTAATGTGTGTTGGTCTTCTAGTCCATAGATTGTTAATTCAGTGTTCTAAGGAATTAAAGTGTACCTCTAGATGTCTCCAACCCGTTCTCCTGCATCGACTGGTCCCACCAGGCGGAGGTTCCCTGGAGGCTTGACATTAGCCACCACTGACCTTGATGACATAAACTTAGATGATGTGGACCAAAGTCTAAGACAGCCTTTGAAAAGACTAGCCCCAACTCCACCAACATCCAACCAAGCTCCACCTCCCTTACCACGCCCTCCACCCTCACCCCGACTTTACCAGACATCCAACTATCGCCCTCCATCTCCAAGAACACAGCACCAAATGCAACCAAGTTCCAGACCATCCCCTCAACGCCCACCTTCCCCACCAGCCACTTGGGTACCCTCTTCCTCAATGGGTCAAAGCCGGCAACCCCCTTCTTCCCCACTGTTCTCTTCCAGGGGTCTGTCCTCATCTCAGCCGCCTCCCCCTCCCCCACCGCCTCCTCCTCCCCCACCACCGCCTCCTCCTCCGCCACCCCCTCCACCCGTGCACATGGAGGACAAGTACCATGCAGGGTCATCCAACTATCCTCGCTCCCCAAGCTTATCTGAACAAGGGAGCAGGTTTGGTGACAATGGTTACCGGCAGAGAGGGGGCTTCTACTCCAGCATCCCCAGTGATCTCTCACGCCCACCCAGCCCGAAGTTTGACCGCAACTTGACGGTTAGCATAGTTAACATTTTTAGCAGTGTGAGAGTTGATTATGTATGTCATATAAGAGTGGGAAGTTTTTGTCGCATCACAATTCATTCCAATTTGATTCCGAATTGATTTCATGATACATAATATTGCTATCTTCACTGAAGTGGCACCAATGTTGCATCTGCAATACTGAGAAAACCCATAGAGAAGTCAATCCTGTGCAATGAAACCTGTGACAGCAGTGGTAATTCTGTTTGCTTTTCCAATCGTTTTGGAAATTAAAATGCTTGTTTTGTGTGTGTGTGGAACTGGCTGCAAGCTGAACATGCTTATAGGTGCCATTGTACTGTCACCTCAAAAAATTTAACTTAGAATCAAATTTACCCACCAATTATGTCATACATACATGCATGCCTTGAGTTTGTTGGTTTGCAGATGTGAATACGCACTTTTAATTTCTTACTGAAGATGTTTGTTAGGATAAATATGATTTGGGGTGAAAAGCATGTAATTTGGTTTGACGACTTTGCAGTACCTGTGATTTCTATTTTTGTTGGACTGTTGAAAACCTTATCCTTGTGGTCCAGGTGATGAGAAACACATCTCATGCTAGCAGGATATCTACCTCTAATAATCCACTGGTGAGTCCTTAGTTTGTAAATGATACATGCTGCACTGGACCTTCCGCTCCATTTTTAGCACAAATCAGACTTGCCACCCTTGTCTAACAAATGTAATGCAAGCTTAATGCAAACCGGCGTCTCTTTTTCAGCGGAAATAGTTTTCCAACAGTTCTCCGTGCTTAGATGTTTCAATAGATTACTCTGTTTTCCTGCTCTTAATATAACAACACCCTTTCGAAACTAATATAGTTGCCACAAATCCTATATAAGGGGCATTTTTTGAAACCGTAACTGAATATGAAACGTTAATGAAACGTTCCTACAATATTTTGTGTTGTGTGATTAGGATTGCATTACTCTTGAAGGTATATGACGCCCTGACCTAAAGTTTGTGTCCCTTACTGCTAACATCTGCATAGCAAATAGCCCCTAGCCCTCCAAACCAGCGGAGACCGATGAACCCTGTCATGTCCAAACCTGTCATGCTACCAAGTCAGACCTCACACAGACCCACGCTCCGCTCTGAGACTATGGTAAGACGGAGAACCTGTGTGTGTACGTGCGATGATGATGAGGAGGATGAGGATGGTGCTGATGATGATGCATGCATAAGCTACTGGATCTTAATGACTTTGACTCATTGGTTTGATTGTTGCACCAATTGCTATTTGACTCTGATTATAATTTGAGTTTTCTCGAGGAGGACCAGGTATATACAGCTTTTAGTGATTGCACTGATTAAGAAGGCAGAAAGAGAAGGACAGAAGGGGAGAGGTTAAAAGAGAGATGCTTATTCCATTTGCGTGCACAATGAGATAGATTATCAGAATTAAAATGTCTTTGACTGATCAAATGACAAACCTAGACATGCTGTCCCTGTCCTCCATCAGACTCTCAGTCCTGTTTTATCAGATCACAAATGAAGTTAATCACTTTGTTCTTGTGCCTCCTTAATTTAAGTGAATGGGTGCTTGCCAATTCTGTGGTTATTTTAGGAGGGTAGCAAGAAGGTCAAGAAAGGACAATACCTTGCTGTCTTGAGGTAGTATTTCTTTCTTTATTATTGTTAAAGGTGTTTGCTATAATGCATAAGCCTAATTTTCTATCTTATTCCCTCGTATCTAAAGAATCAGGTGTCATTTCTCTCAAACGATCCAGTACCTTGTAGCATCACCATCTCTGCTGTTCTGTATATAATGGATTATCAGTTCAGTCACGCAGTCATTGTCGTTGTAAATCTCACAGATGCCAGTTAATAGGTCTATTTTCCATGCTGAGGTGAACCTTAAATGGCACGTAATCAGATGGTTTTTAGAAGCATTTAATGTGTTTTATTTTGAGGTGTTTTTAAGAGTCAGTCACAATTATGTTTGTTTCAGCCCCCAGAGATGCTCAAACGGATGGTCACGTACAACATGTCCTTTAAATCCAGCAAAAAACAAGTAACTGTCATCATTACTTTGCGTTACACCAACCCCCCTACCCCCTCTCTCTCTCAAAACACTCTGGCCCTTGAGTGAAGTCTCTGCTGTCTGTGTGTATACATCTGCATGTGAAGTATTTTACATTTCTAACAATATTTCCCTGAGGATATTGGTACAATGTATCCGTTTAAGCTGATTTAAAACTAGTTTTGTTTCCTTGACAATAATTAAAGGGGTCATATCATAAGGGATACTTGCTGTTAAATCAAAAAATGTGTGTGTGGTTGAACCAAAGTGCTGTTAGTGCTGTTTATTTGTAAATGGGTGTCTAATCTACATAGAAGTCTTCAAGGTACAGCATCAAAAAAAAGTTTTTTTGGATGAAGTTTTGGTGGATTCAATTATATGAAAATATATGATATGACCCCTTTAAGGTCTGATTTCTGGTTGGTTTGTGGAAGTGTATTTTATTCTGTCTACTACATTTCTTGAATTTAAACATGCATGTTATGCATAGCTCTTAAAATACTCAAGGACATCAGAAGTATGATTGCAATATTACACTTGTTTTCAGTAAAGACATTACATTTTCACCTTCCAACTCCTGAATTTACTCAGATTTCTCAGAATTCTAGTCCAGTCACACACCCATATATTTCCATGCAATCATACCTCCATCTTGTTTGCTGTGAAAGCAGCCTCTGAGTGGATCTCATTTGCACTGCACAAATGGTAGAACCAAACTGAAGCTTATATAATATTAGAGTGAACATGCAACGGATGCTATCTCTGTGCATTTTCATTTTTTATGAGGAAGAGCATCACCAGAGGTCTGTGTGTTTCCATTTAGTTGGTTCTGTTTTAAGTGTGTTGTGGTTGTCAGAGACCCATTATATTGTAACTATCTTTGCAGATGATTGTCTTTTGACACTATCCAACTAGAAAGCTACCAATGGATCCAACAAATCAAATGCATCCTTTCTTAGTATTAATATGTGCACCATGCAGTACAGTACTGTAGTATATTATGCAGTGTGTTGTACTGTTTCATCTATTATGTTATATCATGTTTGATTTATTGACTTTTGATATTGTTTAGTTTTGTATTTAAATAGAAAATGCGTATTTAAATGTAGGGGAAACGGTGAATAACCCCTATTTTAAAAAAACAGTGGTGTGTTCCTTTGAAGGACTTTAAATTAAGAGTTCCCTTTTTTAAGATCAGATGCTTTTTATAGATTGATTTAGTGGTCCTGCTAAACTATTAAGGCACTGATCTGGAAGACTAAACACAACCTGCCAATGATTGGATTAGAGTTGACAATTATCCAGATAAATAGTGTTCATTTGTCTTTTCTTGGAAATCAATGAGCACTAATTTGTTTTTGCGTAAATGATGTCCTTAGAACGAACCTCACATTTTTACAGACTATACTATACTGTCAGTTTTTCCTATTTGTTTTGCAGGGATTTCAGAAATACGTGGATGATTTTGATCCATATTCCATGGTACTGTAACCCTTTACATTAACAGTTTTATCTGTACCCTTTTGCCAATTGTATATTTTCGAACTCAGCTATGCCACACTCCCTGAGCGTTTCTCTATGGAATATTAATTAGCTTTATCTGTGTATGTTTTAACAGTTCACGGCTGAGCAGCTAGCTGGCAGAGATGTGCGACTTTTGAGAATTAAGAAGGTAATTAAGAAAAAAAAGAAAAGAAATGTGAGCATATGTAAAATGTAAACTAAGAATTTTTATTTCTATTCACATTATTCAGGAAGGAAAGCTTGATCTGTCCATAGAGGGAGGAATCGACTCCCCATTGGGAAAGATTGTGGTGTCATCTATCTACGATGGAGGTGCAGCAGATAAACATGGTAAGTCATTCAAAAATAACACATTTCCAAGATATCATAGAGATTTGGGGGTTTGTTCTTTTGACTTCAGGCTTTAACAAAGACCTTAGCAACCGCACTCTTAAAACTAATGATGATCATGCAATAGTCTAGTTTATTTCTCAGTCATTTGTGATATTGATTATATTGACTTAATAAAACATTAAGTTTTGTTTTAAAATTACCTGCTTAGTGTTTTCAATATATTACTGTTAATTCTCTATGGTTTTGTTCATGTTATCTCAGGTGGGGTCGTGTCCGGTGATGAGATCATGGCTGTGAATGGAAAGATCCTCACGGATGTGACTCTAGCTGAAGGACAGACCTCAATGGCTCAGGCCTGGAACAGTGGAGGGGTACGGCCCTTATTACAATAAAACAGCCAATCACTTTAAATCAGTTGATCTGTCTGAACAGATTGTCCTGGGGTGAAGAAGACAATGCAGCTCATTGGAGCTAAAGGGTTTTTATTCACACATTTTTAGGACTTTCACACTTGTAGTTCAGTTGTCTTGGTTTTTTTGGTCTGGATCTAAAAAGGAAATGATTAATTTAGTCCTGGTTTGCTTAGCTTTCATACTGTTATTTTTAAGAGCAAACCTAAAGATAAAAAACACAAAAACGGAACTTACCGAAAATCCAAAACAATGCTGTGTGCTGGGCTAAACGTTACAGCTAAACGCTGTGTGTGCGTACAAATGATGCTTTTTTTTACCAGCTGAAAACTCCTAATAGCTTACAAACTGTGATGAGTCAAAGCAGCAAGAGGAATTCCTGTGCAACATCGTGAATATAACGAGAAAAAATAGGTATGCTTGAGCATTCTGTCCTTTTTGGGGTCACATCTCATGACATCACCTGTTTTTGGTTTGTTTTGATTTCTTTGGTCCGTGTTGCACTCATATTTCAGTCGAACCTCCCCAAAATTTATTTGGAAGTGGACTGAGACCCCATGAAAAGGTGGGTCTTGGTCCTCGTGTTTGATATGCACCAGGGTTTGGATGTTCATAATTATTCAAATTAACCGCACTAACAGAGCTATCGCTTCATTTTAATCAAACCAAACCTGCCAAGTGTGAACACACCCTTAAATACATCTTTTGTCAATAACACTTCTAAGTTAAATGAACACCCGTCCTTCATCAGTTCAACACATTTCCCAACCTGCGTTTGTGAATATTTTGACAAATTCGATATTGCTTTCCACTACAAATTAGAGTCTTGCTCTCATCTTACATCTTACCATACTCAGCATTCACATCATGCTGAAATAACTGCTATTTACAATATAAAAAACATTCACATAATGTCCTAAATTTAAACAACCAAGCCATTTCAGCCTTCAACGGTTAAATTAACTTATCCAGCATTGTGTCTGTCGGTCTCAAATATAATTTTATTCTAGTCCTTGTCCAGTTTCCTTGTTCTTCAAGGTTTTACAGATGAATCAACACACTCTTGAAGCAATTTGTAACTATTTAACATGTTGGAATTTTACATTGGTAGTGAATTCATATGAATTTGTAAAATCTGATACGATCTGGGTTTGGTTTACTGGTGGACCTTCATGCTTACCGGTTGTTTATTTTTCTAAAAAAGCTTACATTTTCATATGACATCACATAATGCTGCATTAAACCAATTCTGCTGAATACATAGATTTCCCTCAACATTTGTTATAGAAATAGTATGGTTGTAGCTATGCATTCTTTTTTAGATATTAGTAGGTTAAAACAACAACCTATGGTATTGTAAAAGGGTTTTTGCTATTTACTTATTTTTCCTAGGAGACACAATTCACAAGAAAGTGCACAAGAAGTTGCTGTAATGATTTTTTTCAGCAAACATAATGTAATATAGATGAAGGGCTAGAGCAGAAGTGAAGCAGAATGTATCAATAAAATTGAGCCAATGTGCTTGTCAAACATCAAGACAGTGGGGATTTAAGTAGGCTAATGTTATTCACAGTTAACTCATTTCATTAATGCAAATGATACGTGTAGGAGGAAAAATCTTTTTTATTGTGTATGAAATGTCTTTGATTGTGTGCTAGAATTTATCTGACTTCCATCCTTTTGTTCATGTGCATGTGCTTGGCATTTTTCTGTGTATTTGTGTGCAGGACTGGATTGACCTGGTCATTGCGGTGTCTCCACCGAAGGAATATGAAGATGAAGTGTACGTATAGTTGCATTCTTCCTCATAATACAACGACAGCTCCAGTGCCCTCTAAATTCAATTCACTCAATTATAGTATTATGCTTTATGTGGTCTATTTCAATTGTGCCCAATGAAAAAACAATCAGTTGGGTAAATGGCTCTCAGTGGTGAAGCTGTCATCTGCTGTATGTCTTCAGCCCTAAAGCAGCATCAGTCAGACCCACTGCAAAGAAAAAGGTTTTCCAAGGCAGTGCCCCTGTGTACAGACAGGGCTACGTCCTTCAGATGAGGACTCCCCATCCCCCAACCTGATCGGCCAATAGGCCAGTGGTAAACCCCCCTCCCCCAACCCCACCAAATCCACCCATACCATTCTGTAGTGTGCATCATGTACATGTGACAATCTCTTTTCTTTGTCAATCTGGAAACTAAACCAGATGTTTTCATTTGGGGATTTGTTGTTATAATTATACAATAATGCAATATACAATAGTTGTGAACTGTTGTTCACAAGGCTGTGCAGTCGTTCTGATTGATGTTGTTCAAAGGGACTGTTACATGTCATGACTCATGCATTGATTATTGCAACTTTGATCTGTCCTTTTGCTACTGCATGTTACTATAAATGTCTACAGCACTGCATGTGGAATTATGAAAAGATACTGCCATTGGTTCACTAGGAGCAAATTAGGGAGTCAAAAATGTATGTATGGGTTTAATATTTGTACTTGGCTGTAAACAGTTCAAAGATAGAAATGACGTAGAAGTCTGATTGGCGAGCAAACCAAGTCTTTATTTTTATCACAAATAAAGAAACAAAATAAAGAAAATCACTTAAGTTGGGCACACTGCCTTGCACATCAAAACAAACACTCCAAAATATCACCTTTCCCCCAGTTTTAGAGAGGAAGTTGGCTACAGCCATCTGTGCCCCCGGTCTGTGGACTGCACGTTGTTTATCCTTCATGCGGTAGAACCGCGGTAGGGGTTTGAGAGAGAGAGGTTAATGAGGGACTTCCCGAACCCGGGGCATGCAACCAGATAATCTTCAGCCAGCTGGATGGCCTGGTTCAGCGATGCCGGGCGGTTGCACTGGACCCATTCGGCCCTTCCTCATGGCAGCCGGGCAACATCAAAAACACTTCAAAATTATCCCCGTCCCAGGTTCACGCTTAGATCCGTCTCTCCACCAGACACTAGAATTAAAGACCGGTGTTAAGGCCCGTTCACACCAAGCACGATAACTATAAAGATAACGATAAAGATAACTATATTTGCGTCCACACCAACGACCGATAACGGTCTTTTTATTCTAAGCACGCGCGCGCCCCAGGGATGTAAATTAGCACCCGCCACCAGCCAAATGCGGGTGATTTTGTGTTGTGGCGGATAAACTCGCTTCACCTACCGGCCAACGTGGCGGGTAAATAAAAATAGCATCATGCGACGTTCGTCTGTTATAGGACAAATTAGTTTGGATAAACGAGCAGACACTGATTAGCAAGACAACTCAGTGAATGTGCTTTCCATTAAATGAATCACACACACAGTAAACAAATCCTTAACAAAAAAAACTAAACAAAAAACAGGGCTATTCTGGTTATGCGGTGGTGACGCGCTCATGTAAGGGTGGCTGCCAATAAAGCATCTGTCACAAAGAATCGGCAAAAGTAATGATTATGAATATGTAAAATATAGCAAGGAGATATTTTAATTATTTTTTTAATAAACAAGTATTTTCTTTGTCCGTGTCAGTTGCAAAGATGAAGTTGACGATGCTGACTCGCAGTCTTCGCAGTAGTCAACGCGCCAGAGAGAAATGCACATTTCCTACGGATTGCATAAGCAGAGAGCAGTCTGTCTCTGTTTTCTTTCGTTGTGAATTATTATGTTTAAGTAGACATGTCTGTGAGGCTAGGCTACCTTACACTGAGTTTCGGTTCATTTATGAGACGAGCTCCAGTTCACGCGCCGGCGCCTCCATTTCGTGATTATCTATCGTCTGCTATATTTCATTCTTATTTATTAAATCCAGGCAATTGGTTGATGAAACATTGATTAAAATTAAGATACAATTAATACAAAACGAAATTCACTTTAAAGAAAGGTTTTGTGCTTTCTGTTATGTCTCTGTGAAAGTTTTGAAGCATCTTTTAGTGCCGCTTTCAGAGCGCTATAACATTTTTTTTTCCTCATGCGAACTGAAATGAATATCAGTTCATGGTTTGTGTGTGTAGGCTATAAGAGAGAAAGAGAAAATGCCAGTATTTCATTGAGACTTGAGATTAAATAAACTGCTTCAGTAGCCTATTGTAGATCTTGCAGTATTAATTTTCACATGCAGTTACACATTGTCGATTAAAAACAAGAAAGTGGCTGGTAAAAACATTGAGTGCATGGCTGGTAGATTTTGAAATGTGGCGGGTGGACAAAAAAGTAGTCAAGCTACAAAAAAAAGAAAGAAAGATGAGACAAAGGAGCAACATGTTGGCTATTACAGTAATGCTATTTGCACATAGTAGTTTAAGGATGATAATAATAGTATTAATAATAGTAATAATAATAGCAGCCTTATATTAAAAGCAGTAGTAGGCTATGAAGTTCATATAGTTTACATACTTTCAGAATGTGCAAAACTTACCTGAGGTAATTTTGTTACACTATGCTAAACTGCATAATATCTCATCGTTAAAAGCCACTTCTCACCATTTATTCCCAGGATACGACCGATTGCTTTCCATATATATTCATCTTTTTTAATGTATCTCTTGAAAAGGGGGGTTGACTTGTCAAACAGTGGAGGATTTCGATGATTAACTTCTCTGCAATGTCATCTGCCATTTTAAGCGCGAGACCTTTAAATTAGAATGGATTCTGATTGGCTGTCAGTGTTTTATCGTTCGGCAGCTGGAAAAAAATCGTTCTGAAAGTGATCCCAACGATATCGTTCCTCATATCTTTATCGTTATAGTTGTGGTGTGAACTCTGTTATTCTTTAATATGGAGAACGATTTTTAGAATTATATCTTTATCGTTATCTTTATAGTTATCGTGCTTGGTGTGAACGGGCCTTTAGTCATCATTCAGTTGACTTCCTTATCACCGCTCTTCTCCACATTCATTCCCCCGCTGCAGACTTCGCTTTACCACGTACATTCTGTGAATCAATGCAGTTCATATATAACATATATAGTCTTTGCTGTAAAATTCCCTTTCCTTGCTAAGAGTGAAACCTTTTTTCTTCACCCCTCGTGTGGATGTGAGATATAAAACGTTACATTAGGTAGGTAACACCGGTTCCTTCAAAAGGGGAACGAGACACTGTGTCATAGAGTTGGTGCTATGGTAATGTAATACCCAATATTTCATACTCCCCAAATGCCTGCTCACTGTGTTGTGAAATCACTAGTGAGCTGTCACTAAAGATTGCTAAACAACACACCTGGTAACCAAGAACTATCAGCCTAAAGCAATGTCCGCAGCTCAATACCACCCCAGTTACCTGATCTTTATGACCCAGGGGTAGAACTGACTAGGAAGATTGCAGGCTCACTGCGTCTGCACACAAATAAGGCAGGGCAGACTAGAGGACTGCCACCCAGACCCTCGGTCAATAGTTCCAGAGGGAGCAAGTATTATTTAATCCGTCCTAAGGACCAAGAGAGGCCTCAGGAGAGAACACCGTTCTCTGAACTGCCTGCTCTACGAAGGAACATGGCTAACAAAAATTTGGTCTCCTAGGGAACTAGTCGACATACAACCGTCTGACTATTACCCTCCACTGTGAATCAGAGGGGCTAACTGAGAGAGTGGAGCCCCACAGCACTCTCATACCACTCCCTACCAAGTAGCTCTTATCTGCTGATGGATGTCCTTTACAACCATCCAGCAAATGACAAAGAGTGGGTCGTTAACTGCGATAAAGTACACTTTTATGCTCTGTTTCGATACTTCTCGCAAACTGTTAGGAAAGAGTGTTAATGTAATCCCCCACTGTGTCCACACTATCACCTCCAGGTATAGACTTGAGGGGTGACAAATAAAGGAGTGAGCTCAATCTCCTTGGTTATACTGCCCATCCATGTAAGGAAATGTACTTTTGCAGCCTCCAACTAGGAGGTGGCTCACACTGCCCCCTTCCCTTTGCCAAGTGCCATTATGTTATTTCCAATAAGAATGTGATTCAACAAGAAACATTTTTAATGCTTCTCCCAGCTCCATGCTATAGAAGGTTACAGAAAAGGAAGTGGGAAACTTAAGCGGTATTGCCCACTCTTCTTGTCCCGTCTAACCTACTGACATGTGATCACAGATGGATTAAATAGCTAACACCTCCACACTTCCAGCACCAGTGGGGGAATGGTGGCCAGTGAGGTATTGGATGCAAGTTATGGTATTGCCCATCATCCAAACTCATCACAGCCTATGATGTAGAATTAATATATTGCAATCTCTCAATTCAGAGTGCTGGGATTAATAGACAGAGAGAGACGTGGGGCGCAAGCAGCATGCTTGCGCATTTTTTCTCCCCCTGTCCATATGACATATAAAGGATACTGAAACTGCCTCTATATGCAGTTCACTGGAGGATGTCAGATGAAAGAGTGGAACGTGATAGCATGAATGCACAATCTCTTCCTCTAGATCCGTTACTTATGTGCCACCAGGGAGGCACATCAATATCGACTTGCACTAGCCAGGCAACTGATGATAAAGTGATGTGAAGCAAGCCACATACATTTCACAACCATATTATCCTTTGTGCACTACGAAGGGCGGCTGTTTGAAGAATACACAGATTGACACAGCTGCGTTAGAGCCCAATTCTATACCTGCAACAGCCCATGCACCAGAGAATAGCAGTGTTCACAGACCTCCACTGGGGGCACAGCAATATTAGCGATTGAAGGGGCAGGGGCCGAAGCCATACTGAGAGGATGCCTGCATTCAGGTGGTGGAAAGTTGCACAAGCACTGTAGTACAGAAAGGATTGAACCCGAAAGGACCTGAGACCTTGGGGCTGTGTCCACATCCACACTATGAAACCAGATGAATGTGTGTGGAGAGGACCAGCCTGCCACAGCACAAACATCCCTCAAAGACGCACCTCTTGCTAAAGCCTTAGAAGTAGTAACACTTCGAGTAGAATGGGCCATGACTCCTAGAGGCAAAGCCACCCTTTATGCCCCAGGCTAGACTGACGATATTTATAACCCAGAGATATCGTCTGTTTGGAAGTAGCGGAACCTCAGTTGCGCCCTCCAAAGCAGACAAGAAGTTGATCAGATTTATGCCACTACCCTGACTGGACATAACTTATTAAGCCTCTCTTTCTCTTGAGTTTCAAATCGTGGAGGAGAGAAAGGCTGAAGAACAACAAGCTGAAAATGTAAAAAAAAAAAAAAAAAAAAGCACCTTAGGGATGTAATACGGCCTGGGGTGCAAAATCACCTTAACCAGTCCAGAAGCAAAGTCCAGGCAGGAGTATGTGACTGACAAAGCCTGCAGGTCTCCTATCCTCTTCAGAGAGGTAAAAGCAATAAGAAAGGCCAACTAAGAGTAAGAAGCTTCACAGATGCTGCATATTCGAAGGGAGCATTAGACAACCCTTTCAAATTCCACAGAAAGATCTCCTGACGGAACCCCCGGTCTGCAGATTGACCTCAGCCATCTGCCACCACGCAGCAAATGGGACACCAAGACATGTTTACCCACTGAAACCCCCTTGATCTGGTTGTGGCAAGCTTTAAGAGTTGCTGGGGTCAGTCCAGCTGACAGACGCTCGTGAAGGACCTCCAGTACTGAACCTACTGGGCAGTCAACTGGGTTAACATGTCGCTGACACCATGATAATAATAAACATCATTTAAGAACATACAGCTTTCTGGTAATAGGAGCCCTATCATTAGAGACCAGAATCTATGAGCTGGTACCCGTCAGGGGCCAGACCCACAATTTCCAAATATCCGTTGGGGTGAAAGATTGTCGGAATATCCCAAGGACAGCCTTCCAGGAGAGTCACAAGGTCTGCAAACAGGACTCAGACTGGCCAGGACTGGGCTACCAATACTAAGTGGAGCCCCTCCAGACGGACCCTGGAGCAGAGTGATTGGGGAAAAAAAGGCATACGGATGCAGCCTCAGCCATGGCATCCAGTCCCAGAGGAGCTAGAGAATAAAGAGAAAACCACAGGGGACAGTGGGTTGACTCTTCGGGGTCATAAGCTTCTGCCATATGGACTCAAATACTTGAGGGTTGAGTCACCAATCCTGGGGCCTCAGCCCATGCCTTGAAAGAATGTCTGCTCCCAACTGCTCCGAAATTGAGTTGTCCCAGGATCTAAACTTTCGTTAAGGAGATTCGTTTTCCATACACCCAGAGCAGGATCTTCTGTACCAGCATGAACAGGGCGTGCGAATGCACCCCACTCTGGTTATTTATGTAGTAGAATACCAATGTTTTGTCCGTCCACATCAACACATGATAGCCCCACAGGTCTTGGAGAAAGTGTTTTAGTGCTAAGAACACAGCCCTAATCTCTCTGCCTAGGCCTTCTATGGCCGCTCCCCAGACCGTAAGAGAGGCATCCATTGATCTTGCACTGGTAATATGCTCCTACTCCTTCCAAAAGAAAGTCAAGTCAAGTCAAGTATATTTATATAGCGCTTTTCACAATACAGATTGTATCAAAGCAGCTTCACAGTATCAATCAAAACGACATAACAATGTTCGTTTCTTAGTGGAAAAACATCCACGTTTGGTAGAGCTGATCAATGGTATTAATGACTGGTTAATTAATTTGAATATCCCCAAATGGGCATGAAGCGCTCAGTGCATGACCCTTGCCCTAAACATGAGTTTTAATACCATGTGCAACAAGTCCAACGGAATTAAGTTGGCGGCTGCAGCCATAAGTCAGAACCTGGCAGTGATGGACAGAAAGCTCTTTGCCTTACCTCAGACTGCCTACCATGGTGTGAATAGAATTCACCCGAGCCAGGACAATTTTGCCTGCATCATGGTAAAATCCCAAACCACCCAGAGAAACTCTCTGGCATCGTAACAGATTGCTCCTCTTTAGATTTAGTCTCAAACCTAAATTCTCATTATGACCACTCTCTCGATCTGGCTAAAATGAGCCAGTCTTCAATGTAGTGTAGCACCCACATGCCCAGGAGTCGCAGAGGAGCCAGAGCTGCATCCATGCATTTGGTGAAGGTTCAAGGCGACAAGGCTAAGCCGAACGGAGCAACCCGATTTCTTAGAGAACGAGGAAGCATTGACTGTAAAAACCAGAGTCCCTGTATGGTAGGGGAACACGATCTAGAAAGGACTCTTAACTTCTGTGGAAGAAACTGACCTTGTTCTGACTTCACTGTTGTAAGAAGCATGCCGTTGAAACATGGAAGATGATGCTTGACCTGGATCCTGTAACCATTTTTTTATTGTTCAAAGTACCATCTGGGTACAGAAACAATTTATCTTTTTCTTTGATTGCTGAAAGGTTGAGCCACAGATGTCTCTCCATAGCAACCACATCAGCCATTTAGCCAATAGCACAGGCCGTCTGCTTAGTGATGCAGAGAGACAAATATGTGGCCCTGCGGGGCTCTTCACCACTTCAGGGCCAAGGCTCTTGCTGGTGTCGAGTTCTTTGAATGTGTCAGCCTGATAGGCCTGTAATAGTGCCATGGTGTGCCGGGACTGACCAGCCTGACCTGCTGCCTCATAATCCACAAAGAAGATGTAATCCTGCAGGGGCACAGAGGGCAAGGCTGGCCTCTTTATTAATGAAGCCAAAATTGAAGCATTAAAGAGATAGCTCACAAGTGTCTATTCTTCGTAAAGAAGGAAAGGTTACGTTTGATTAGCTGGGATGAACTACCGCTCATCCAGCTTACTACAAAGCACTTCCTTTTTTTGTCTGGCCACTTGAGATTTAATTTAGCCACCACACAAGTGACAACCTCTAGCAGCTCCTTATATGATCTAGAGGACAATTAAGATTGCCCGCCAGTTGCACCCTCAATGTCCAACTCCTCAAAGCTGGACCCCCAAGAGAGCGGGTCCTCCTCTGGAGAGGAAGAAATTGCAGAGCAAGCTTCTATATCCAGAACGGGACCCTCAGAGTCCGTCGATAGAGCGAGAGAAAGGGCGGTGCCTGTCTCGGCTAATCTAAGAGCTCCATCTGAGAACCCCATGAGAAAAGTCAACTCAGTGCCTCGGCAGCCGAGGGACCCCACCCTCAAACAAAGAATACACACCTTGTGTCCATCGTCCCCAATAATGTAATGGGGGCACAGCAAAACACATCTCCTAAATGGTCTTGACGCTCTTGCGCTGGTGTTATTTATAGAATTGATTACGCACTGAGTTGCCTCTCCTGACTTTGTCCTAGGCCAATGTTTTGGCCTGTACTACACATGACTCACTCTGAAGGCGTTCCCATTGCGTAAACACCATGACACAGTGCCGATTTTCTCTCGAAAGGGAACACTCTTTTAAATATCTATCAGACTAATCTTATTTTTATATTTTCTGTCACTCTTATTACAGGACATTCTTTTAAGACGGACAACAGGAGGAATCGATCAAGAGCCATTCCTTAGTAATTTTGCAGCAAGCACGTAATTTAGTATATGTTGTAAGTGAAGCAAATAGAATTATTAACATGATTTTTAAATCAAACATTTGTTTTATAAATTCATAATTTACTGTTTTGGCATTATTTTGTTGTTGAATGCAAAAAAATAAATATGCATTAGCAAAAAGGTATTTTTGTGTAATGTTTGTGTGACTTCTGATCATTCGCAAATTAAAGTGTCCCCATTATGCTATTTTAAAGTCTCCTAATTTTGTTTTTGAGGTCCCCTACAACAGGTTTACATGCATTAACGTTTCATTTTCTTATAATACACATTGCATATAACCAAATTTTCAATGATTCTCAACTGATTCTGATGAATCAGTCTCTCTAAATCCCTCATTTCCACAAGCTACTCTACTCTGATTGGCCAGATGGCCCAGTCTGTTGTGATTGGTCTACCGCTTACATCGTGTGTCGAAAACAAAAAAACTGCCATTACCATAACTGAATTTCAGCTCCATCTGGAGGCTTCCTGAAGCTCAGCAATTTTACACACTGTAAACTAAAGACAGTAACGTTGATTTTACCATATCAACCTGAGCACGAGTCTGATGACGAAACATTGGAAGAACTAGGTATTCAACCCAAACCTCCATCTCAAGAACAACTTGAGCAGCAACTGGACTCAGTTTGAGGTACATTATGAGATGTAACAACTTTAATTCCTCACCATCAGCATTAATAAGTGTATGTCCAGTAACAAACCAATGTGTATATTTCTAATTTAATGCAGTGCACATGCGGGAACTCAATAATGGTGCATACGTTATCCGAGCTCTAACGTGAATGACTGATGTAACATACGTTGGTAAAACAAATCTTACTCCATCCTTTATCTTTACTTAGAGTAGTAAGAACGACAGACAATCTGCATTAATAGACAGTTTTAGGTAATAGTGGACCACAGCTGATTAGCAGAATAATTTCAGGCTTTCAGAGACTTTCACGATATAAAACACAAAACTAAGTATTTTGAACACCCGGTAGAAAGTATATACATCATTAGTCATACAGGTTGTGATTCTGAGGAGCAAGTTGGTCCAAATAAACTGGTGATTCTGAGGAGAAAGCGGTTTGCAAATCCCACGTTGAATGCAGTAGGATTCGAAACTCAAACTATTTGTAAAGGCAGTTCAGAGTCGATTCTTTATTTTGGGAGATAGTAACTTTATTTATCGCACACTTTCAACTTTACAACTTTGCAGAATGTTTACATTCACAAAGCTATATTACACACTGCATAAAAGAGAATATTCGAAAGAAGAAAAAAGAAAAAAAAATCAACAACTGCATTTCCATAATTTTCCAAAAGAGAAAAAAATTATAGAGGTGATTGATGGTGTTCAAAAGAGAGAAATACATCAAATTTACCCTCACTGTAATAACTAGATCAGGGGTTCCCAAACTTTTCCATGTCAAGGCCCCCCAAATACCATTAGGTTCTGGCCAAGGCCCCCCTTTTGCAGGATGTGTTAGTAAACCTATCAACAATACTACGGCAAATGTATAAATAAATAAATAAAACCTCTAGGTGAACATCAGATTATGTGATGGTGTTTGATACCAGCCTATCAGAAAGATTATAGAGATGAACCGATTCCAATTTTTCATTGAGTTTGACCTGCCAATACAGATTTTTGCCGATTCTGATTTTATTTTTTCTAACCACTTTACAGCACACACAAATATTTATTTTATATATATATATATATATATATATATATATATATATATATATACAATATATGCATATATATACAGTATATAACACCATATATTTTTACCCAAACTAAATAATTAAGACAAGTTTAAATGGTTAAATTTTCTATAAATATGTTTGTCTTCATTTTCTTTTCTGACATAGCCTACTCCAGTTCTTGTTAAAACGCACTAGACATGCAAATTATGTGAAATCATATTTATTTTGTCCATCAAAAGTGTGCTTTCACTTTAATTGAGCCTGAGCTGCGCAGCAAAAATAGACTCGGCGCCGAAACCGCTTCACTGCTGCCCACGCGCTGCTCCTGCTTGACTCCACTCTAGTCAATGCTTGTGTTTACACCAGCCGCGGTGCGTTTCAGAAGCTTCCTAGATGCGTCTCTCCGCGCCGCTTCGCTAAAGATAGGCGCCTGGTCTATTTTTGATGGATGCCGTGTCCAAGCCGCACCGTAATACAAAATAAAAGTAAAAAAAAACCTGTCAGTTTCAAAATAAACACCACGTGCAGACATGTGCAGACCGATTGTATTGCACACCAATATATCCTTGGTAGAAACCCAAAAATCAAGAAAAACCACGTCGGACAGGCAAATCACGTGGTCTCGCGCACCCAGTCGCGTGAGTTGGCACTGTGTGGAGAACGGAATAAAATTGTACTTCCGCTCAATTTTCACTTTCCTTCAGTACTACGTCTGGGATTCTGCTGTAAACTTTGGTTTTCTCCGAACAGTTTTTTTTACCGGGCCAATCAGCGAACAGAGGGAGTGGCTGAGAACGATGACGTTGTGCGTTATTTTGAGTTGTAGTTCAGTAATGGCAGCGGAGAAAGATGCGTGTGAAGCCATTCGGTCCATTGTGGCAGCACTGCAGAATATCAAGAAGTCAAAGCCGGAGCAATCTTTGCTTAGTTTTGTTGTTGGCCATGATGTTGTGGCCCTCCTCCCCGCGGGGTTCGGATTACATACGTCACGACCAAACGTTAGCGTTTGGTGTCAGATCCAGAGTGACTCTGGATAGATCCAATAGTTTTAGACTTCAATAGAGTACCCGCCTACAAGGAAGTTAACGATTGTCAATGGAGCAGTGCCAGACTCTATGTACAAATGAAATGAAATGAACGAGAATCTGGTGGGACCAGGCTAATCAATCGGTGCATCTCTAAAAGATTTTAGGGCTTACAAGTATAATGTTCAGATAGGCTATGCGACAAATTATTATAATGCTATTTCATAACAATACTCATAATAATATAAAAATTTGTACTTACAAAAAAAACAAACAACATTTTTTTTTCTTTTCTTTTTTTCTTCCAATTGCTTGCTTTGAACCCCCCTGAACTAGATATTAGCTGGTAATTTGTAATCATGTAATACTAGGGTAAAATATCACATAGCCTAGATGTACTTTACATTTTTTAAATGTATAACAGAAATGACTGTATTTACTATAATTATCTTATCAGCCCTACTCAATTTTATTCAATCTGTATTTTTGGAGGTAAACCCCAGTACGTTTATGAATCAATTAAGCAACTGCTGTTTACTGACTAGTTGGACTAGTTTACTGACAGTACAGTAAAGACTACAGTTGATTTTCATGTTGGGTGTGTCAATGAGAAACATGGCAGTCACTATACACGATACATTTTCACAATTAAAATCGTAAGCAAAACACATCTTTTGTTTGCTTGCTTTAATTACTTGTGTGGCAATACAAATAAAATAAGTTACTCTGAGGTCATTACAAAACAAAACAAAAAAGTATAAAAAGCTTGGGAGCATAGATATTAGTTTGGTCTAATTGAAAAAAAAAGACCCTTGGCAGATTACGGTTGAAGTTTAAAAAGTGAAACAAAAAATAAAGTTTATGAAAATTATTTATGAACATTAATTTAAAGGGGAACTTGGCAACTATTTCAACTTAAAGGCATACTATGCAGGAATTTTACCTTAATATAACAGCTTCAAAGTAATTTCGGTGGTAAACAAACTCATAATAGGGCGAATCATCCTGGTAGTAAAGCTTGGGGGGGTCACCGCTGGAAATACCAGCAATGCAAGTCTGAGAAGGGCGCCCCTGACAAATCTCGCGAGAATCGCGACTTGCTTTACGGCAACGACGTCACACACAACAACAACATATGAAGCAGGAAGACACTTGCGCTCATTTCAGATGATGGAAAAAGCAAAGAAAACGCGGTAGGAAGAAAGTAAGGAAGGCTTTCACTTGTTGGCGCAAGTTAAAAAGTAGCACTGGATGCAACAGTGATGCTGACCTGGCGATCTTGTTGATGGACTAGTAAGTAAATATCTTACTTGTAAACTTGTTTGCGTCATATGTTGTATGTTGTTGCGCAACTTGCGCTTGCTTGTAGTATGCCATTGTTTTTATGATGCTGTTCATTCATTCATTGGTGATAATTAGACCAGTCCAATAATTTCCACATATGTTTAGCTAGATTTCGATTATCATATTTTGCGTTATATATGTTTTATTGCCTAGCTTGCCGCACAACGCTGTTGACGTTGATTCCTGCGATTATCATGAGAACAGTTGTCAATATCTCACATAATTATCTAGTGTAAACGAGCACAATTTGCAAACTATTATGATAAATTGCAATAATCATGTCTAATGACATCATAACGGCCAATGTTATGAAATAATGCGACGTACATTTAACTTTATTGATGTCATCAGGCATTTTGTAATGTTTACATTACAATCAAAAAACATAAATGAAATTATACATTAGACCTAGACTATAGGCTATTTACTTGTGATTTAGCTGCAATCATGTAAAAACGTTATAAGCTGCCAAACGCGATAGGGTACTTTATTATTATAAAGTAGTCTAACACTTATATTATATTATAAGACTTATTATCCGATTTTGAACATCATCATTATTTCAGTAGACTATGCAGTATATGCAATAGCCCAATATTTTTATGAAATCGTGAAACATTACCTGGTCAATATCTTCGGTGTCTTGTGCCTGTTCCATGACCAACGCTACTATCCTACCGAACATGAAATTAGCACCCGCCACCAGCCAAATGCGGGTGATTTTGTGTTGTTGCGGGTAAACTCGCCTCACCTACCGGCCACCGTGGCGGGTAAATAAAAATAACATCATGCAACGTTCGTCTGTTAGGACAAATTAGTTTGAATAAACGAGCAGACACTGATTAGCAAGACAACTAGCAGTGAATGTGCTTTCCATTAAATTAATCACACACACAGTAAACAAATCCTTAACAAAAAAAAAAAAAACAGGGCTATTCTGGTGGGTGCGGTGATGCTGTGGTGACGCGTTCATGTAAGGGTGGCGCTGCCAATAAAGCTCATAAAATCTGTCACAAATAGGCTAACAGGCAAAAGTAATGATTATGAATATGTAAACTATAGCAAGGAGATATTTTTATTATTTATTAATAAACAAGTATTTTCTTTGTCCGTGTCAGTTGCAAAGATTAAGTTAACGATGCTGATCGTGATCATCGCAGTAGTGAACGCGCAAGAGAGAAATGCACATTTCATACGAATTGCATAAGCAGAGAGCAGTCTGTGTCTGTTTTCTTTCTTTTTTAATAGTTCTGTTTAAAAGTAGACATGTCTGTCTGTGAGGCAAGGCTACCTTATACGCTGAGTTTCACTCCAGTTGCTGCTCCAGTTCACGCGCCGTCGCCTCCGTTTCGTGATTATCTACTGTCTGCTATATTTAATTATTATGTATTAAATCCAGGCAATTGGTTGATGAAACATTGATTACAATTAAGATACAATTAATACAAAACGAAATTCACTTTAAAGAAAGGTTTTGTGCTTTCTGTCTCTGTGAAAGTTTTAAGCATCTTTTAGTGCCGCTTTCACAGTGGTCACGTCTGTAACATTGATTTTTCCTCATATTGGAACTGAAATGAATATCAGTTCATGGTTTGTGTGTGTAGGCTATAAGAGAGAAAGAGAAAATGCCAGTATTTCATTGAGACTTGAGATTAAATAAACTGCTTAAGTATTGTAGATCTTATTATTAATTTTCACATGCAGTTACATTGTCGGTTAGAAACAAGAAAGTGGCTGGTAAAAACATTGAGTGGCTGGTAGATTTTGAAATCCACCAGTCACAGTGGCCGGTGGACAAAAACGTTAATTTCCATCCCTGCTACCGAACAGGTACCGGTGTACAGGGTGGGGGGTGTATTTACGACAGTGCAAGTATTGCACAGCGACTCTGGGGGTCGCTGTTTGACAAAAACACAATTTATGCATAGTATACCTTTAACACCATTTAGAAATCATTTGGAAGGTTAAAAAACCTTTTCGGTGAAAATAGTGACTTTCCCCGCTCCCCTCAATGATCCCAGGCAGAAAACCAACCTTGCAACATGGGGACTGACGTCCCGGTAAGTTGGAAATAGGAAGTCTCGTGAGAAGCGAGAATGAGCGAGAAACACAAACTGCTCTACGGCAATTCGACATAAACACACACGCCCCCCTCAATGTGTATGATGTATTAGCCACCTCGGTAGACATAGCTTCACACGATAAAGTTGGCCGGCTCCGATAACAAATGCACATGAGCAGTGGTAGAAAGGGAGACGAGGGTGCCGCAAGTGAGTTTTTTTTACGACAGTGTTGTGAAATATACGCCACAGCTGTAGGGGTTACTCGTTGAGAAAACGCTCATAATTCATATTAACACTAGAACAGCCGCGACGGTCATTTTGACCGTTTAGAATTTTATATCTGCAATAACTTTGTTGAAAAAATAAATAAAATCCTGCTGGTACCTGACTTTTCCTAAAAGTGTCTGTATTTTCATTTAAAATGTTTTTTATATAAATGACACATAAGGCAAAAAAACAAATGAACATATTTACCTATTTCGGCCATAGACGGTCATATTGACCGCACTGAATTTCGCTGTATTCTTTTGTTACATTTCCCGCGGTTGACCTTTGTCTATTAGGAAATAATCAGAAGATTCAATTGCAAAATGACAGATATGTTTATTGAGAGCTGGTCAGATGCTGGGAGAGTTGGGTGTGCAAATGTCCGGTATGAAGCCCTTGGCAGCACAGGGACGCTGCGTGAAGAACCAGGAGTGCTGAACACGGATGGATGACACACGGAAAATGGATACAGGCAGGGAACAAACACACAGGAAAAATCCACAACGATCTGACAAAGACTAGGCGACAACAGTGACACTAAAAAGGGTTCGCTGATCCGCTATAGCTGGCGCATTGATCAGAAGCAGCTGGCATGCTGATCAGCGACCACGCACACACGCACACAAACACACAACAAGATGAGAAAGGAGACAGCGAATTCATAAACCGTGACATTGTCTCTCTCACTGTCAACAGAATATCTAAATAAGATACTTTTAGTTCTTATTATCTTGTTCTGAGTTATGTTGAATGGATATGGAAATATAGCCCATCTGTTGCGAATATGCGATAATTACGGGCTACTAATGATATTATTATTTATAAATGTATAATTAAACTTGTTTAAAGGGACACCAGGGAAGTCTGAGTGTTTTTTCTCTACGACGCCCTCTCCTGGTGTCTGGTAGTAAATGCTTTCAAACACACTGTCGTAAAACGAACTGCTGTTCCTCCCCCTCGCCACGAGCAACCCAGCTGATCAGCTGTCAACCTAGCTGAGCATGAACCGGCTGTTTCAAAACCAGTTATATCTACCGAGGTAAGAAAAGCAATATTTTCTTTCCAACTGATGGCGATTTTTTTTTTTTTTTTGTATTGTGTTGTCATGCATGCTAGTATTTTTACCGGGAACGAACAATATGAACGAGGCGAACGTACTGCTTTCGTGTTTTTTTTTTGTTTTTTTTTTGGGAGAGTGGGCACGAGCATAAAAAATATATATATCGGAGGCTAATTTGTCTAAAGGTATATTAGCAAGGTCTATAAGGTCATCTGGTAGAATGACGGTTTACCTTTGCTTGTCTAAGAAAACATCAGAAAGTTTTTTCTAGCTCGATCATGATATGTGTAACATGTTTATTGCCTATTATCAGACGCGTTGACTTAGGCCATCGTAATTCAACTCATATCTGTAAAGTACGTCAACTGTTTTGTGATATTGCAGGAATCAACGTCAACCTCAGCCTCGTCTGAGTACACAAGCTAAATTAGACACAAAGAAGGGCAGCATCCATCTATCAAGCCAAAATCTCCGCTAGCCATTTAGACGCGGGTAGGATACACCGGTGTCTTGATTTGAAGAATTTGATATTTTTAAATATTAAACACAGTTTATTCCAAAGATACTTACAAGTGCAACAGCAAGAAGGCCAAGTCAGCATCCGTTTTGCAGGCTTCTGTTTCTCTCAGTTCTCGCCATTCTGAAAAAGCCGGTCCGATATTTACTCGAGTCTTGCTCGGTCAGTCTCCCGTTTCCTCTGTCGTTGGTCCTCCGACAAAGATTTCCTAGCTTTCTGCTTCATTTTTACAGGCTCAGCCATAACTCAATCTATCGTTGCCCTTTCCTTATAGCTAGCCGGCGCTTGAATGGGGGCGTGTATGTGTGTATGTGTGCAGTGCCGTCAAGCAATTCGTTACATCGCGAGACCTGATATCACGCGATACTTCCTGACGGCGAGGCCGGCGGCCCGCCGGCCCAAAGTTGCAAGTGCGTTTTTTCCGCTCTCGGGCAACAGGGGGGTGCGAAACCACCACCATTCAACCCGAAATAAGTAATATAACCATTCCACTGACTCCGAAGCTGTTCAGTTAAGGTAAAAAAGTTACTTAGAGCACCTTTAAATGTACAGTTTGGTGTTGTTTTGTTTTTAAAAGATATCCTAATACAATACATGCATTAATCTCTCAATTGGGTATTTATCATTAAAGATATAGAGTTTGCAATCTAACGGTCAAAATGACCGCCTGTGGCAGTTCTAGTAGTTATGGAATTCTGGCACTTCTAGTGTTAAAGGTATCGACTCATTTTTTAATTACATAACTCCTGACACAAATTAAGACATAACTGTCACTATAAGTTTCTCAGAATACAATAGTGGTCAAATACTGAAACTTGAGTCATATATTTTTAATGATGTATAGTTTGTCAAGGTAATAACATTAACTATGATAGGAACTATTTAAACAAAAAAACGCTTCAGTGTGCCGGCGCTCTGGCAACAGTTTACAGGTTAAGCTTAGCCTTTATTATTGTTTTGAAAATGCGACTTCTGGCGGCGAAAACTTACATATTGTACCTTTAATGGAAAAAAACTGACACTTCAAATCAACATTTCAAACAGAAAATATCTATACCTTAATAAAAAGTATTTGAGAATGCCTAAATATACTGCATATCCAAATCCTCATGCTAATTAAAAGTAAGTTTGTATGTCTAAAACAACTAGAAAATGTACAAGTGAGTTATAGGAATCGTCTCGGTCAGTGGCGTAGCAGCCATTATTAAAGTGGGGGGGACAAAAGCTGTATGGTGATGTGACCCAAAGCAAAGGTGATGTTCATAATAATAAATTCTAGATAGAATACAATTGCCATTTTAAAGCACCCTAGTGGCAATTTTGGGAACATGCCATGATAGCTTACAGCAACCAATTTTTGTGAAATCATACTCAAAATAAAAAAATACTGCAGGACTTTGGACATCTATACTTTATTTTTATGAAATAAAGATATTTTATGATATTTACAATATTTCAGTTACACTACACTTGAACAATAACTTTGATCTTACTTCTTAACAGTTGGACCAAAAAAAAGTGTTCAGTAAGTATACAGATTACATCTACAGTAATTTTATACAACAGACATTTTATAAAAATATATCAATAAAACCTAAATCAATGTATTTACAAGGTTTTAATATTATCAGAATTGAAGTGAGATTTTTAATCAAAACTTCCAAACTGAATTTTTTCGGCTTTCCTTGCGGGCCACAAATTGTTGAGCAATCGTTTTTCTCACTAATTGATCAAGTTTTTCCTTGTGTATATGACACACAGCAACACTATTCAGCTGTGTTTGTGTCATGGTACTACGAAGCCATGTTTTTAGCCTCCTGAGACCACTGAAACTACTCTCAGCTTCTACTGTGGACACAGGAATGACAAGAAGCAGTCTGACAAGTGTTTCCACCTGATCAAAAAAACTACGGACTTCTGGACACATCCCCCGAAAGACGCTTGCCTGCTTCACTGCTGGACTGCATATTATGCTTTGATCTGAACATTGCCAATTGTGTCTTAAGGGATATTTTGTCCAGTTCTGGGTACATTTGTACCACATTATCATCAACCACCCCTGTTAAGAGGATGTTTTCCAGATTCATTAGCATCAGCAACCCTTCCTGCTCAAAACGTTCACTGAACTGCATATCCACAACATCAAGCACTTTGTAAAACTCAGTTTTGTAATATTCAGATGGAGATGAATGCACATGTGCACAAGCCTGACCAGTTAGACGTTTAGGAGGATTACGAGTACGGGGCAGTGCAATTGGAGAGAGATCAAGGATTTGGCACATTTCTGATGCTTTGGTGTAGAAAATTTGAAACCTCTCTGAATTTCTTTTATTTGCAACAGCATCCCTCACATAAGCAACAGCAGAAAGCATACCATTGATGGTCTGTGTTCGACTTTGGAGAGATGTGTTGAGATTCTCCAATTCTTCAATAGCCTCTAAGGCAAGCAGAAGACCAAGTAGTACATTTCCCTGCTGGAATCTGTCATGTAGTCCATTTGCCCTGTTAGCCGTGTCTGAGCTGCCCGCTGCCATTTCATTCAGAGCAAGCATTACAGACTCATACTGATTCAGCACTGCATGGATAGCACTGGAGCGAACTGTCCATCTTGTAGGACAAAGGGGCCTTATAGTTTCAAACAGTGGCGGTTCTAGGGGGTGGCCAGGGGGGGCCAGTGCCCCCGTGTCAACAAGCTTGGCCACCCCTCTGGCCCCCCTAAATTTGCTCTTGATAATCACGCCAAACACCATTGGGTGCAATGCACGATTTGTCCTGTGGGCGGCAGTAATGGGAAAATAATTTGTTGTGCCAAACTTTTATGTCAAGAGGAAATTACTCAAAGCGAGATCGCACACTTTAGCCGGGGCTTCAGTTTACTTGTTCATCAGAGGCGAGCTACACCAACAAAAAGATACAAGTAACGAAAATATTTACTTTCAGTCATGTTCACGTAGATTGAAATAATATTAAACTATCCAAGTGTCCACTGTTGCTTATTATACTTGATAAAACTACATATCAAGTAATCACGAGTCATGATGACTACTATGCAATCTTAGCAAAGAGTCAGCTTCCAGAGAACAGATGACGTTAACACATTAAAGAAATTTAGATTTCAATATTTAATTTATATCGTCTAGTTTTGCCCTACATTCATTTTTGCCTTTTTAGTAGGTGGTATGAAGCAGACTCGACTGTGCAAAGTCTTTTATTAATTACAAGTGATTTGTTAATCACTCAATGATTGAGGTTTTATAAGTCCAGAATTTAGATTTAAAGAAATAACCTTATCAAAATTTAAAATTCACTCAAATAATTAGAATGTTGAAGAATTTGTTGATGCAAGGAACCACAAAAAACGCAGAATACAGATGAATACATGATAATGTTAGATAAGATTATAAACACATTTTCAGATGACTGCCTTGATTTGTGGATATGTTTGTTTTTTGTTATACGTACAGTGAAGAAAATAAGTATTTGAACACCCTGCTATTTTGCAAGTTCTCCCACTTAGAAATCATGGAGGGGTCTGAAATTGTCATCGTAGGTGCATGTCCACTGTGAGAGACATAATCTAAAAAAATAATCCAGAAATCATAATGTATGATTTATTAACTATTTATTTGTAAGATACAGCTGCAAATAAGTATTTGAACACCTGAGAAAATCAATGTTAATATTTGGTACAGTAGCCTTTGTTTGCAATTACAGAGGTCAAACGTTTCCTGTAGTTTTTCACCAGGTTTGCACACACTGCAGGAGGGATTTTGGCCCACTCCTCCACACAGATCTTCTCTAGATCAGTCAGGTTTCTGGGCTGTCGCTGAGAAACACGGAGTTTGAGCTCCCTCCAAAGATTCTCTATTGG
Source organism: Semotilus atromaculatus (assembly GCA_031834385.1). NCBI lineage: Eukaryota > Metazoa > Chordata > Actinopteri > Cypriniformes > Leuciscidae > Semotilus > Semotilus atromaculatus. Next base: position 5,942,128 of record JAULUF010000027.1, on the reverse strand, counting down.
GTTTAGGTCTGGAGACTGGCTAGGCCACGCCAGAACCATGATATGCTTCTTACAGAGCCACTCCTTGGTTATCCTGGCTGTGTGCTTCAGGTCATTGTCATGTTGGAAGACCCAGCCTCGACCCATCTTCAATGCTCTAACTGAGGAAAGGAGGTTGTTCCCCAAAATCTCGCAATACATGGCCCCGGTCATCCTCTCCTTAATACGGTGCAGTCGCCCTGTCCCATGTGCAGAAAAACACCCCCAAAGCATGATGCTACCACCCCCATGCTTCACAGTAGGGATGGTGTTCTTGGGATGGTGCTCATCATTCTTCTTCCTCCAAACACGGTTAGTGGAATTATGACCAAAAAGTTATATTTTGGTCTCATCTGACCACATGACTTTCTCCCATGACTCCTCTGGATCATCCAAATGGTAATTGGCAAACTTAAGACGGGCCTTGACATGTGCTGGTTTAAGCAGGGGAACCTTCCCTGCCATGCATGATTTCAAACCATGACGTCTTAGTGTATTACCAACAGTAACCTTGGAAACGGTGGTCCCAGCTCTTTTCAGGTCATTGACCAGCTCCTCCCGTGTAGTTCTGGGCTGATTTCTCACCTTTCTTAGGATCATTGAGACCCCACGAGGTGAGATCTTGCATGGAGCCCCAGTCCGAGGGAGATTGACAGTCATGTTTAGCTTCTTCCATTTTCTAATGATTGCTCCAACAGTGGACCTTTTTTCACCAATCTGCTTGGCAATTTCCCCGTAGCCCTTTCCAGCCTTGTGGAGGTGTACAATTTTGTCTCTAGTGTCTTTGGACAGCTCTTTGGTCTTGGCCATGTTAGTAGTTGGATTCTTACTGATTGTATGGGGTGGACAGGGGTCTTTATGCAGCTAATGACCTCAAACAGGAGCATCTCTAATTTAGGATAATAAATGGAGTGAAGGTGGACATTTTAAAGGCAGACTAACAGGTCTTTGAGGGTCAGAATTCTAGCTGATAGACAGGTGTTCAAATACTTATTTGCAGCTGTATCTTACAAATAAATAGTTAAAAAAATCATACATTGTGATTTCTGGATTTTTTTTAATAGATTATGTCTCTCACAGTGGACATGCACCTATGATGACAATTTCAGACCCCTCCATGATTTCTAAGTGGGAGAACTTGAAAAATAGCAGGGTGTTCAAATACTTATTTTCTTCACTGTATATGTGTCATAGTTTACAGATGTAAAAAGTGCCTAGATGTGCTTATGCTAAAAATGTGTTTTCATTATATCACACTACAATAGAAAATTACTTGTCAAATAAATGAAACATTATGAAACATTAACTTGAGTTTAAATTGTTTTATTAGCTTCTGTTTACACCTGGCCACTTCATGCGTTTTCTCAGATCGGATAGCTGTCTGATTGATCAAAACGATTCCTTTTACACCTGGTCACATAAATGTGTTTTTGCAAAAAGGAAATAAATCCGTTCTTCAATTCCCGAGCTATATACAGATTTAAAGGAGTTCACGTCACCGAAAGCAACAGATATGAGCTGCATTTTATTGATCATCAGCTAAAATTTCTGAATCAAAGACCGCAATAAGAGAGAACGGCAACAGCACTGGTAAGATCATTTCGTTTCTTTACTTTTAATGATGATGATTGTGTGTTAAGCGTCTGCGACTTACTTGCACTTTGATTTGCGATAGTTTGCGCGTTGGCTTGATGAACAGATGCTCAGCTGCTCATCTGCGGTGATGCGTGTTGCAGAAGCGTCGTCATATCTGACTATAACATGACATATAGCCTATAAAATGCTCTCACACGTTTATATTTTAGCATTTTTGGGAGGAGTAAAATTGACATGTATGGTTTCAACAACCAGATGCATTTACACTTGCGACCATGAAGTGGTTTGAGCGATCGGATTCATGCAAATGCGTTTCGGAGGGCATTTACACCTGGGGCCTCATTTATAAAACGGTGCGTAGGATCCTTACTAAAAGTGTACGTGCGCCTGAAATTCAAAAATGGCGTACGCAAAAAAATATTCAGACTTATAAAACCGTGCGTACGCCAGAACCTGCGCAGAATTCACTTTATAAATCCCAATTTATATATATAATATTTATATATAATAAAATAATATTTCATTTATTTAAACTGTTATTGTGAACATGCAGTGTTTTTATGATTAGGTGATTAGGACTCATAATGAAGATCTGCCGTTAGATAGGCTTTATGCGTTAGTTTCACTAACGGCCCAGCGCGCTCGCTGGCGCGGACATTTAAGAAGGGATGGAGATTTGCTTCAAGTGATAGGCTTGGTGAGTGAAATCATATTTGTATTATCTTTCTGTATATGTCTAATCTTCTTTAGAATTTCTGTCTAAAAGTGACCAAAAGACATAACTCTAGCTCACCATCGGTGTCGCCAATTCCCTTTGTCTCCAGAATGTGCGTACGCACGGCTCAAAGTTTGCTTAAAGGTGCGCACATTCTCGCGTCAAGTTTGTTTTTTATAGATCACAACCTTTGCGTGGAAACTGGCGTACGTACGTTTCCAGACCCGTTTTGTGCGTACGCACGCTTTATAAATGAGACCCCTGGTCTTTTCACGATCAGATAGCTATCCGATCACAGAAAACGCATGAAGTGGCCAGGTGTAAACAGACTGCAGTGATGCACGTCATGGTGAAAAATGACTTGAATTAATACAGAAAATAGGTTAAAATTAATGTTGTGTGCCCCCTAAAAGCACACATGGCCCCTGCCTGGCCCCCCCAGTTACTGTGGTCTAGAACTGCCACTGGTTTGAAAGGACCCTTGAACAGATTTTGCAACTTCCTTGAACAAAGATTTAAATTTACCTGACTGCCCAAACAAAATTCCTAACTCATGAACCCACTGTAAAGCACTGTGGACAACACGTGAGGCAGTACAAGCATGCTGTGTAATGAGATTTGGGCACCACAATGGGCACCACAGTGGATGTATGGGGCAAGAGGTTGTTCCTTTTTAATGATGGCCTGTACTCCAGAATACCTGCCAGCCATATTTGCTGCACCATCATATGCCTGCCCTCGTAATCCAGAAATGGGCAAATTTAAACAAACCAACACATCTTTCACAAGCTTTGCAAGATTCTCTCCTGTCCCCACAGATACCTCATAAAGACCAATAAACTCTTCATGAATCATCAAATCGTTATCTACATATCGGAGACAAGTTGCTTCTTGCTCTTTGCCTGAAACATCTTGCATCCATCATTACAGAAAAATGCAACTGAGGGAGTGATCTTATATTGTCTGCGATATCTCTGATGATAGAGCTGCTCGACAAACTAAGGAGCTCATTCTGAATTTGAGCAGAAGTGTAGTTCTTTCTGCCTGACAACCACTTTTTAAGACACAGATCTTCTTCTGCCTTGTATTTCAGCACCTGATGAAGATTTCCCTCACTATCATCATGCCCTCTTAGGGCCAAGCCCTGCCTTGCCAACAGCTGCACAGCACCAATGATTTTTAACAGATTTGCTCTCGCTTCCTCTTGTTGTGATGCCTGAACACTACACAGCTGTGCCTTAACTGATCTGTCTTCATATACACATGTTGTTACTGCTGTCTTGTGACAATCTGATTTTTCATGTGAACTGAATCGTTCAAGAGCTTTCTTACAATTCTTGAAACCAGTTGAAACAAATGCTGGGTCTGTATTTTTCGCAAGGAAAGATACTTGTGTTTTAAAAGCTTTGCTACAATAAAAACACAAAACACCTTGAACGAAATGAACCCATTTAAATTTGCTGTACCACTGTGTCTGAAATGAAAGGGTATGGTCTGACAGTGTCTGCTTTATGATAAATTTGGGATCAGGGTGGTTTGGTTTTGTTGCTGAGAAATGTTGGTCAGAGTCTGCAGATTCTTCCCTGTTCATCAAATCAGTTCTCTCATCTCTTTGGTTCTCACATGGTTCCTCACTTTTCCCCTCATCTCCCTCTCTCTCTTCCTCTCTTTTCTTCCCTTCCTCACACATGACTGACACTTCCTCACAAACATCCTAAAAAACGATATAAACAGCATATAGGGGGCAGGGATCACTCATTTATTGACTCATTTGCCATTTCCACAGTTAAACACAACTTCACAAATTTTTCATTTATATTTATATTTAGCAACCCATAAATAGCCTAATACAGGTCTTAACTCTATTGGAACACACTGCCTTTATACATAAAACTAATTTTATTTAACAGTTTGAACATAAAATAAAAAAATGTTATATTTTTTGTATGGAATTAAATTGATGTAAGGAATTAATTTGATGTGTAATTCCTTAAAATAGTGGCAAGTAGTATATAATTAAGAAAACACTGCCTTAATTGTCAATCCTCTTTTTTTATACAAATCTCACCTGCACACATTCTGGAGGGGTCAAGCAACTGTTCTCCCCTCTCTCTGTCAGTGACTTCACAGCCTGCCTTTCCTACAGACAAGTTAGGACACAGTAATAAATTAAAAGACTACAATTTGATAAAATGTGATAAGATATTCGGCGCAAATTACCGTATCTTCCATTTCATTCCATTTTTTTTTATGTATGGTCATAATAATAAATACACTAGTGTTAGAGTTATGTCTGTCCTGTATCGGTTTTCAATGTATTTTCCCCCGTCACTGTTTTGGTTCAGTCCTGTTCCCAGTTCCTTCACCTGTGTCTAGTTCATTTGCCCCAGCTGTGTCTTGTTCCCCTATTCTGTTCTCTGTGTATGTAAACCCTGTGTTCTCCCTCACTCCTTGTCGGTTCTCGTTTATGTATGGTATGTGTTTTGTTCCTGAGTTTTGGTCATTAAATTCCTGGAAACAGTTTATCCTCGTGCTTCCAAACACCACGCACCGTAACAGAAGAACCGACCAAAAATTTACCAATGTGATGGCTGAAGACAGGCTCCTCACCATTCAACAGAATGGCCATTCTTTGGAGAGGTATGTTGAGGAGTTCCTGGATGTTTCCCATCTTGTGAACTGGGGTAATTCCATTATTAATGCCTGCTTCTGGATGGGACTGGATGATGATAACCTATTCCGTTTCATCATCATTGATGATTGTTCTAAGTCTGTCCCGGACTTTGTTAATTATGTCCTTGAATTATATGGCTCTGACTTCCTCGTTGACTATGCAGAAGATCATCATTCAGTCCCTATCCGGAAGTATGTAGGCGCCCCAGTTCACATTGATCCGGAACCCTCTCCATACCTCTCCAAGAGGTCTGTGTCCCTTGCTTCACCCAAGATGGCCGAGCCTTCATCGCTGGTCCTATCCAGCTCCGAACCTGCACCGCTAGTCCCGTCCAGTCCCGAATCTATGCATCGCGCCATACCCACCATACCAGTTTGAGGAGAACGAGCTTGACTGGGACACAGAGCTTCCACCATTGATCCCAGCCAGCCCTGAGACGCCATCGCTGATCCAGCCTTCACCGGCGATCCCGTCCAGCAGAGAGCCGGTGCTTCCTGTCATCCCCGCTGAGCCCGAGACCGTCCAGCCAGAGACCGTTCATGCTGCTCTGGAAGACACAGTGCTCATTGTGGGGTCCATGGCTGTTTTGTGTGTTTGGGCAGCACACACATCCTTTACAGCCCAAGAACCAGACTCAGAGCCCTCTTCGCCGCTGGTCCCGCCCAGCTCAGAGCCCTCTTCGCCGCTGGTCCCGCCCAGCTCAGAGCCCTCTTCGCCGCTGGTCCCGCCCAGCTCAGAGCCTTCACCGCTGGTGCATGTCTGCCCAGCCTGGGACTGTTCCTGAGCCTGTCCCCGACCCTGTTCCTGAGTCGTTGTCGCACTCCGTCACGCTCCCCAATAAATTTTTTTGGGGGGGGGGGGATAGGCTGCCCAAAGGCCCACGGCCACCCGAAGGGGGTCCTCTCCGCCCTGGCCACCCGAAGGGGCGTCTCCGCCCTGGCCTCCGGCACATCCTGCTCCGCCCTGGAGGCTTCCTGGTCCGGGTTGGCCGTGCCTTCGTCAGCCTGCAGGGCGCCCACCCTCCCGCCCCTATTTGATGTTTATACGGCATGGGGACACGCCTTTTCAGAGAGGGGCGTAATGTTAGAGTTCTGTCTGTCCTGTATCAGTTTTCCTGTGTTTTCCCCGTTACTGTGTTTTTGGTTCAGTCCTGTTCCCACTTTTCCCGCTCCTCGTTTGTGTTCAGTTCCTTCACCTGTGTCTAGTTAATTTGCCCCAGCTGTGTCTTGTTCCCCTGTTCTGTGTATGTAAACCCTGTGTTCTTCCTCACTCCTTGTCGGTTCTCGTTTATGTATGGTTTGTGTTTGTTCCTGAGTTTTGGTAATTAAATTTTTGTAAACAGTTACTCCTCGTGCTTCCAAACACCATGTTCCGTCACAACTAGTTTGTAGCGCAAATAAGTTTACTTTGTTGTTATTCTAGTTATGTACATATTGTGGGAAATTATTTTTAAGTCTCGCACATTCACAGAAAATAGCTTACGTTTAGTGACACTGGTTATTTGTTTCTGGTTTCCTTTGTTCTTGTTTCCTTTCATTACTTTGCCTAGGTGTGTTCATGGGTGTTTGCAAGGATTTAGGAGAACTGAGGTCCAAAAACTCAGTTTACTAGTGTGTCTGACAAAAAATAGTTTTCCCTGATCTACATAAGTGCATTTTAAGATGGAGGGCAACTTTGGATAACTTTAGAACCATGTCATTGGGCAGTATCATAAATGATCTGCCATGCAATAAGACATGATATAAATTTCACATGTATTTATACACTAATGGTTTCTTGTTCATGCTCTGGTGTTGTCCGTGTTATGCTGTCTTAGTTTCTCATGATTTAGTTTGATTTCTTATTATATTTTTAATTATGTGCATTTGGCTGAGAAACCCCTGGATGACAGTATTCAGTTGAAAATAAAATAAGGTTTATATATATATATTTTTTTAAGTCCAAAGCAATGTCATCACAGAGGGAACAGAGAAATGGCATGAGAGAAATGGAAGCTTTAGCATAAGTTCTGCCAGGAAGACTCGATTGTTACGTCACTTATTACTTTTTCATCTAACCAGTCGTGTTCTAATACTCGTAGTATAAAAGATCTTTACTTTCACATGTCTGAGTTCGTAGATGCTGACGTCAACATTTACCTCCATCCTCCCCACCACCACCAGGATGGTCCCTTCCATACCTCCCACGGGGTCGGCTGCGCCCCTGCCTTCGTCTTCAGGCAGGAAATGCAGAATCTGTACCCTCGGATTGCACGTTTCGGACAGGGCCTACACCAAAGAACTTTATCACAATACTTGCTTGCTGGGCCGTTAATGAATGTATGCTTTGTTACGAAATTTTGCCTCCCGAGTCTTTCTAGTTGAAATGAAAATGCATGACAAATGAGCTCACTTAAAAAGGTTTTATTAAAACAGCATCATAAAAAACAAATGTGTTATTCAAAGTAGTAAGCCTGGATCATTATAGGCATTTACTCTGTTTATACGGTAAAGACTTCTTAAGTTTGTACATTAATGAGTAATGGGAGCTGCTTCTTTGGCATTGAAGGGATCAGGATTTATTTTGTTCAGATCCTCTATTACAGTTTCATACTCTTTTGTCCATTGCTCTGGTGTCAGTGCAGATGGGCTGGTCTCCAGGAACTTATACGCATCTTTAGTCTGCAAGCTAAAGATGCTCTTTGCATTCAGACAGGATTCACCGAAGGCCTTCCAATGCTGAAAGAGTTGAAGGACAAAATCAATCACAGAAAAAAGAATACAATCAAGGTGAAATTAACTTCTGCAACTAAATCTCTCATTTCTAATTCTCAATGTCTAAGTTACCTCTTTTGCTGTATTAATAGAGTCCAGAAAGATCTCCTTCATTTCACTCTCCTCGATGAAGTGTTCATTGGCAAAGGTCTCGTCTTTGAGAGCCTCCAGCATTACACTCACTGATTCCCAGAACTTCTTAAGCTGAATCAGAATGTTTTGGATTCTGGAAAGGCATTTTTGGACGTCATTCAGATGGACAGGGTCGGGTATTGAACCTTTAGAAATAATATGAAGCAGACATTAATTATGAGAGATCACTCTGAGGCTTCTGGTGTAATTAGGGGACTTCAAGCTCAATTGGAATCTCCTTAAGTTAAATAATCTTACCATTTTCTATTTTCATGCTTGCCAACTTCAGCTGCATATCCGTCATCCTGACATGGATGCTCCACTCTTTGCCCATCAGACTTGACTTCTCAATGGAGAGTTGAGTCAGTTCGCTGGACAGAACCTGGGTTTTCGCAGCTGCTTCAGAGCCGTCTTTGGAATTTCCAAATAAATTAATAATGGCTCCAACAAATGGTACAAGGGAGGAGAAGAAACCACCATCATTTCTTTTTTTAGAAGTATTTTTGACATGATTATACAGCTCTTGGTTTTTCTGTTTAATCGTTGCCTCAATTTGTCCAATTTTCTCATGGTTTTTCTTCAGTTGCTCTTCCAGATCTCTCACTGTATTTTCATGGGCCTCTATCTCCTGAGAACTTTTTTTTGATTGTTTTTCTGTCTCAGCCTTTTCAAGAATGACATCACTGGTGCAGGAAGCCACACTGTGGTTGTGTTTCTCATATCTGGCGATAACAAATTTCAGATTAATCATGAGCTATAGCAAATTAAATGGTTCTGATATACGCTGAGACGTGTTCCAGATATAGTAAATTCAACACATCTTACTACACTTTCTAATGTTAAAATACATTTTTTAGCAACATTTTGAAACATTTTACCTGTCTACCATCTGTTCCACTTTGGCAACGATTTCAGTGATCCATGTTCTGGCTTTTTCCAGGGACCTAATAGCCAAAATGCTTTTATCCTTTTCAACAGCAACCTTCAGTGCCGGCAGCAGCGTAGAATATAGGTTTTTACTTGTGGCCGCACACTGAAAGACAGCAGAAATGCCTACATTGTTGATCCACAATGGAGTCTCATACTTTACATAGAAAACTATATGTCAAAATCAATCAATCAATCTATAAAATAAAACCTCTATGACAGTTTTGACACCATTGCCTATTGTGTGTCTCATGACCAGTTCAAGTGCCAATCAAGAGTGAAATAAGTGCAGTCAAGATGGACAAGTTCTCAGAAGGTTCATTTCAGTAGTTTGTGAAAAGTGTGTGCCAGCTGGTAAACTCATTCTACTTGTCATTAAGCCATGATGATTACATAATAGGTGGGTTTGCTCTAGGGCTCCACTGTTTCATTCTTTCCTCAGTCAGAATCTGTATGGTATAAAACTCTATATACAAATAAACTTGATTAGAGTGCTGAATTGCAGATCTGGTGGAAACATATCGACATTCTGTGATCAGAAACCACTCTTTTCTCATTATTCTCATTGTTATTGTGGTGTTGATCTGTAATGGTGAGATAAAGTGTGTACTGTAGCACATATTTAAATATTCATCTTAACACTGCAGATTTCTTGCCAGTATTTAAAATTATTTTATTTGATCTATTTTTATGCCATCTCTCTCGGTGAAGAGAAAGGTGGATACATTAGAAATTGTATGAATTAAGGTAAATAGATATTGTGCAATATGTATAACAATGGACTCATCTCTTGGACTGACGGTTGTACACTCTTAAAGATAACGGCTCTTTTTTGGCATCTATGGTTCCATGAAGAACATTTCAAATGCGAAAAGAATTTTTGAAATATATGGAACTTTTTCTTTGCACAAAAGGTTCTAGTGGTTTAAAAAATATATATTCTTCACATGTCTCTTTTAAGAACTGTTCACTGAATGTCTTTAGTTAATCAAAGATTCTATAGCATTGCTGTGAAAACCCATTGAGTCTTTATTTTTAAGAGTGTCAAATGATATGGGTAGCAATAAAAGAAATGGATGAAGAACATTGGCTTTACCTTCAGCAGAAGAGCCTCAGAGGACCCAAAGAGAAGCTGAGTTTCAACGGCACGCTCTCTGAGAACCCTCTCCAACTTGGGGAACTTAGCCAAACAGAGATAGGAGAGATGGTAGAGCAGAGCTGTACGCTGAGCAGATGGAAGAAGCTCCGTGACAAAGTCAGGGTTACTTGCGACCTGAATTTCTGTAGAATTACAAATGTGATAGTTACAACTTGATGGTTTTGCTCAGACTTGAGTCAATTATTGACAACATTAAAAATGTGAGAGGTTTACATTTTATCAGTGAAAAACAATTCCCAGATTTTTACCCACCTTGGCTGTCTGACATGTTTTGTCTGTAAAGGAAGTACCTGGAGAGCACTGAAAAACAACAGTATCATGAGACATCACTATCATGAGAAAAGAAACAGTAAATTAAAGAGGTCAGTAAAAGTTACCTGTAAGATTAATGAACCTCAAGCAATGTAGAGGACTGTGTCAGAATGGGGAATTTATACTATATGGCCCCTCCTTAAAGTTATTCATCATGTACAACTACTAACATGAGTCAGATGTTGCATTGTAGCCTTGGGGGATCTGGTCGGGCAAAATGAGACTTGAACATTTCACTTACCACAACTGTGATTAATTTCAATTGTCCAAAATGATGAAATCAAACATCCTTATTTCAATCTCCTTTCCTTAAAAGATGTATTGCGTGCACTGTTTTGTGAAATGTAAATTCATGCCACATTCATGTTTCCTGGTTAAATGAACATTACATCATAAAAAGAGAAACCAAATACAATTCTATTTTGTATTTTAACATGAACTACTTAAATAATATTCTATTTATTCAAATCAAGTATAAATCTCATCAATTTATTTTTTTTAAAGCATTTTTACATCTATAAAAAAACTAAAAGCAGTAATTAAAATGTCTTTTTGTGTGTGTGAAATTATGTTTATGTCACGAGGTGACAAAGTTGAAGCGGAACTAAGTCCCGCTGAAGTTGTGTTCCCCCCGGGACGGTGCCATTGTAACACCGGGCCGGTTTCGGTTGTGTATCTGTCACCATAACAACGGTGGCTAATGACAGATCAACATCAGGTGCGGGGGATTTACGCTGGGATCTGTGATGGGGCTGTGTAGGCAAATGGAGTACATAAAAGGAAAGTGAAGAGACAGTCGGTGTGGTGTTTCCCCGGGAGAAGTCGTTTCTTTGGTGGTGTCGCTGATTTGCGGAGGCATCTGGAGAATGTTGTGAGGACTCGGCTGTATTGAGGGTGCAACGGCGATTGTGTGAACACTAGTTGAAGACGTCAAAGGATGGAAAGTGAGCGAGTTATGGCGATTGAGTAAAGACTGGAGAACGCCATCATCATTGGAAGGGAGATAAGTAGTATGATATCGGATCTATTTGAATGTATGCACCTGCACCGAGTTGGATCTGAAGTTGTGAAGTGTATTGATCACGAGTGTAATTGTCACTTGAGAGTGGTTGTATTGAGTTATCATTGAACTCCTGTTACTCTTCTTCTGAGTGTGAGTGAGTGTCGAGGACGCTTGTCCACCGTGCCAGTAAGAAGGCACCCAAATCTCCTCGCTATTTGATGAGAACTGATTCAGTACGACAGTGGAAGGATCGATCATTGGGTGAGTGCTGGCCTTATTGCACTGAGAGAGAGAGTGGATATGCAGTGCCCGTATTGATGTGTGACACAGTATTTGCTTGAAGTGAGGTTGCAGTGTGTGGGGATCATAAATACTGACCGCTGTGTACTCCCCATTTCGTATTTTTATCCGCTGTCACTGAAGAAGGACTTCAGGTGTTGAATGTGAATATTTCATCTTTGCATGTTGGAAGAATGTGGGCACTTGTATAACTTACTGTCTATTTAATAGAGAATTCCTCTGCCAATGTCCCCTTATGTGATGACTGCCTGAAGGAGAGACACACATCGGACACATCTCCGTCTGCTTTACAGAAATACACCCCAGCCGTGAGCTCTTGTCTCTGCACTGAAGAGAAACCTGCACGTAATTGAATTGCTCACTCTGTCTATTTAGCAGAAGCCTTCCCCCGCTGAGGTCCTGTATGGGATGCCGGCTTGAAGGAGAGGCTCACATCGGAAATACTTCCTCATTGGTCTGACGGAAGCACATTCCAGCCGTAAGCTTTTGTCTCTGCACTGAAGAGAAGCGCGCACGTACCTGAGTTACTTGTCTGTTTCGCAGAAGAATCCCTTCGCCAAAGCCCCTCCGGTGGATGTCTGCTTGAAGAAAAGACTCACGTTGAAAGCGTTCACGTTATCTGCTTGGTAGAGGCTTGTCCCCCCTCCCTTGCTCTGCTTCGCGTCTTAAGAAGGCATACGTATCTGGAGATTCACATGTCTGGTAGAAGATTCCCCTCCTGGCCGTCAGCTCCCGTATCGGCCACGCCCTGATTGGTCAATGGTTCGAGAAGGTCTGCTTAACTGGATACTCACCTGTCTTCCCAAGGAAAGACCCTCCTCGACCAGGGGACCCTGGCCAGCTCCACGTCTCCCGAAGGTATACGTACCTGGATATTCACCTGCCTGGTAGAAGATTCCCCCTCTGACCATCAGCTCCCGTACCGGCCACGCCCGGATTGTTAACCAGTTCGAGAAGGCCCGCTTATCTAGATACTCACCTGGCTGACCAGCAAAAGATCCTCCTCGATCACGAGACTCTGTCCCGCTCCGCGTCTCAAGAAGTTATCCGTATCTGGATATTCACCTGTCTGTCCAAGGAAGGATTCTCCTTAATTACGAGACCCCGTCCCGCTCTACGCCTCGAAGTTCTACTTACCTGGATACTTACCTGTTCGTTGGGTCGGTGGCCGACTTCTTCCCCTAGTCGTTACGTTTTGGCACGAGTTGCCTCGAAGAACTCCACGCCTCGACAGGGGTCAGAGGTTTGATCGCCGCACTTGTTGGGGGACTCAGAAGCTTCATTAGGATTTTAAAATTAATTTTACTCAATAAACTTGTTAAACTTTTATCCACTTGTCTGTTTGGTCTTTGGCACGCTCCTCGAGGTGGTCCTGGGTTTTAGCGGTGGGTGCAGTCTGGATTGACCCTCCTGTCCAGTGTGAAATCAGGGCGAGCAGCACTAGGACGAGAGCACTCGGGACCCTGGAGTAGAGTCCAGAGAATTGAGGTGAGGACCAGCCTGCCGCATCACAGACGTCCTGTAGAGGTACTCCTTAGTGGCCGCCATTGATACTCCTACACTGAAAAAAGTGAAACTACTGTGTCGTTTATTTAAAGTGTATTTTTATATTGGACTAAGTGAAAATCATTGTTTCTGGTTTAAACCTGTTTTATTCAGTTGTCCTTAAAGCAAATAACGAACACCCTAAACCAAATTAAAAGCAACAATTTGATATAAATAGTCTTAAATAGTCATTTTTACTTCAAACCAGAGTTTTTCATGTCACGTGACCACAGGACGTCACATCAACTAACTCCTTGCTCGCGCCAGTCAGCATTTGTCCATCCACCATTGCTCGCTTCGAATGTGACGACGTCAAGATGGTCTGTGGCCCAGGAAATCCCTTTTAGACACGGTAAGCATTTGAAATTGTGTTATTTTGAACGTGAATAAGTGTTTTTCATTCACATTTATGGTTAGTGGCAGGATGGACAACTATTACTGTTGTTTGTGCAGGTGTTGGCTAAAGCTATAGCCAAACCAGACTATCGCAATATGTATGTTGCCTCTGTTTGACAAATGCCAATAAGGTACATTTAATGATAGTGTATTGTGATATGGCTCGTTTGTCTCTAACAAAGTTAACCGGTTATTGTTAAGAACAACTCCGGGAAATAATTATTCTATTAGCTATTCTAAGTTTAAATGAACTTTAGATTTAGGATAAAAACTCCCGCCCAGGCGCGCCCTGCCCCCATGGCACTCCTTTTTGAAATTCATCGCTTTAAAAAATATAAATAAAAATTGAAAATAAAAGGACATAAAAAATAAAGCACAATTAATGAGAAATAGTCATCAGATGCCATTTCCATAATCTATACCAAAACATCTAGGATTAATTATATTTTAAACAGATTAAATAAAATAAGTTATTACTCCACAACGTGCGTGATATCATTAACTGACGTGGCTGAATGAACACTTTGCGGGAAACGATCGAGACTAGCAAGATGATTTCTTCAATGATGCATCTTGCTATTAGTTAGAAATTCTCTGGTGCTACTTTGGACAGACATTAGTTTTGAGGTAAATGCTGTTATCTGCCAAAAATATAATTGTGTTCTCTAACTTTGTTGTTAGTTAACATGTTTAACATTAACGTTATAATGGAAAGTAAAGCTTGTCGGCTAGTAACGTTGATCAGCAAATTGTGTTGTTAGCGTACAATGTTAGTTCAATGTAAAGGATTTTGGCAAGGCTATTTCCTCCACTGCATTACAGTGTTACAGAGTTCATTTCGTTGGCGAATAATTTTCATCAACGACAGTTTTCACAGAGATGATAACTACTAAACGAGACGATAACTGAATTATAAAAACTAGTTTTGAAGGACAAAAACTATGACGGAAATCTATTGACATTTTCGTCAACGGATAAAAACTAGCCGAAAATGTTAGATAGTGACGATTTGGGAAGCGATCCAGTCAGAACTGATGTCCTGCGTTTGTGGTAGATGTGCACATTTGTACTATAACGTGCTGATCTACCCAGCAGGACAGGAGTTGGTCTCATCTTTCTGCGCGCACACACCCGACCAGAAGCGTGCAGCCATAGACATACAGCGCGATTGTCAGAAACAAAGGAGGAGTTGTCAGAGAGAAGACCCAGAATATTCTGAATGTTCTTGATCAGGTTTGTACTTGCACAACACTTGCAGACAATTGTATTACTTGTATCACATAAATAGTAATAGAAGAAATAGTGTTAATTTTGTCAACAAGTTGCAGTTAGAATAGGCCTTGTAACTTCTGAGGTTTTTTTCAAAGCTTTTGTGACTATACAACTACTATAACTCTATGAGCATATCATTGTGTGCATTGTGTATTGTTTGCATCAGTGAAAATGCTAAATTGGACTGCATAATTAAGCATTATGTGTGTGTTTGCGCTCTCTCCAAGAGCCTCGAGGTGAATAAAAAAAGGGAGTGTCTGCTGAAATGCCTTATTGTGTACCTTGGGGAAGATGTAGTTATGTAAGATGTAAACTTATCAAGGAGTATCTGGTAAGTAGTTTTGCATTGCTTTAGACGAGTTGAAACAATTTTTTTTTTACTTTTATACATGTAAACATGGTCTCAGGTCTGATAAAAATACTCATACATATACATTTGCTTAAATCTCATACATCTGGCCAGGCATCATTTTACCCACATTTAGAATACAGATGTTATATAATACTTGTACCAATGCTTTACTTGTGATAGTCAAGTTGCTATGAGAAAAATATTCGAAAGAGCTGACATTAAGTATCTGCTGAACTTTTTTTTTCTTTTACTTTTTTTATCAAAATAACTTCGTAATAAATGTCTTTTCTTTGTCCTTTTATTAGGTTGTTCAGAAGGATGAAACCGAGCTTGAGAGATGCACAATGGCTGTGTTTGTCATCAAGGAAGATGAAGATCCTCTCCAGGCACCACATCACATTGGGATTGTGATTGAAGGTGTCCAGGTCCTTAATGACTTGCCATCAGTCCCACATGCATGTGTCATGTTGTTTGGCCTCATCTATGTTTTAAATTTGAGCTATCCAATTGAGCTCAAACACACCTTTGATGCACTGCAGAAGATTGTCATGGCGATAGAACCCAAGAAGATGACACGCAGAGTGTCAAGCTCTAAATATTGGATAAATCAGAGACATTTGGATACAGGATACGTTTTATTCTGTTATAGCTTGTATTCAAATAAATTCCAGGATAATGGAAGGGACCATTGTTAAATGTCCCATGGGAAACGCGAGCCTGGGTGTCCTCGCTAAAGAACGCTAGGCGGGATCGGAGTGTCCGCAAAGGAAGCACATCACAGTGCTCACAGCCGGCGCCTTCAATGGTTCAGTTCAGTTCAAGTTTATTTATATAGCACGTTTTAAGAACATCCATAATTGACCAAAGTGCTTAAAGTTCAAGATCAAATAAATAAAAATACACAAAACAATACACAATACACAATATACTTTATGACAGTAGGTCAAGATATCAAAGCTCAACTTGAATTGAAGGCCAAGTTATAGTAATGGGTCTTAAGCAAGGACTTGAATGTTACAATGGTCTGAAGTTTCCTTACATGAATAGGTAAACTATTTCAGAGGTATGGAGCAGCAACTGCAAAGGCTCTGTCACCTTTATTCTTCAACGTCGATCTGGGCACATCGAGGATCAACTGATCACAAGACCTCAGCGCTCTGACAGGTGTATGGACATGTAAGAGCTCCGCTAAATAAGACGGTGACAACCCATTTAAGATTTTAAAAACCATTCATACAATTTAAAATTTAATCATGAAACAAAGAGGAAGCCAGTGCAGCGTGGCTAAAACTGGTGAGATATGGTCGCGCTTTTTAGTCCCAGTTAGAAGTCGGGCTGCTGCGTCCTGGATTAACTGTAACCGACGAAGGGATGACTGCTCCAATCCAACATACAAAGAATTACAGTAGTCTAAACGTGACGTAATAAAAGCATGTATGACTCTTTCAAAGTCTTTGCGTAGCAGGTATTGCTTGACCTTCGCCAGAAGCCTCAGATAGAAGCAACTGGTTTTAACAACTGAACTAATCTGTTTATCAAATTTAAAAGCATTATCAAAAATCACACCCAGATTCTTGGTAAAAGGTCAAACATGGGATCCTAAAATACCAAGAACATCTACACATACATTAAAATGTACCGGACGACCAAACACAACAATTTCAGTCTTATTATCATTTAGAGAGAATGAAAACAGTGTGGTGGGGTTTAAAGCCAGACTGGAACTTTTCGTAAATACTAAAATCATCTAAAAATGGTTGAAGTTGATTGAAAACTACCTTCTCCAAAACTTTAGATAAAAATGGAAGTTTAGAAATGGGTCTAAAATTAGACAAAACTGAGGGATCCAAATTTTTCTTTTTTAAAAGTGGTTGCACAACAGCATGTTTAAAAGCTGCTGGAACCAACCCTGAGCAGAGAGAACCAATAACCATGGATAGAATACTAGGCCCAACACTGTTAAGAACATCTTTAAGCAAGCGAGCTGGGATACTGTCCAGCAGACAGTTTGCCGGACGAAGTTGCTTAACTACGTCAGAGAGACCGTGTAATGTAACCGGCTCAAACTGCTAGAAGACAGCTGGGCATAATGTGTAAACAGAGGGGTCACTGGTAGAAATAGGGGATGAAAAGCTCAGGCCAGCAATTTTGTCTATGAAGTATTTCAGGAAGTTTTCATACAACAATGTGGATGGCACAGCACAGACAGTTTCACACGGGTTAACAAGAGAATTAAACACTTTAAAAAAGAACCTGAGGCCTCTGCGTATTATTTGCAACCAACTGAGATAAAAAAATTAGTTTTAGCAGATTTAACCGCTCCCTGGTATTTATGTAATGTGTCCTTTAAAATTTGAAATGAAACTTGAAGTTTGTCTTTTTTCCACTTTCTCTCAGCTGTTCTGCAGGCATGCCTGAGAGAACGGGTATGTTCATTTAGCCAAGGCTCTGTTAGCGCTTTAGTGCGTTTAACCCTTAGTGGAGCAACAGAGTCGAGTATATCAGTACAAATAGAATTAAAGATATTAGTGAGTTCCTCCACATTGAGATTACAATCTTCAAGATTGTACAGCACTGAGTTTTTAAAGGTAGCAGCACTGCGTGTGGACATAACAGGCAAAGTGTTCGAACAGGGGACAACTAGTAAATACAACATGCAGATGATCCGACAAACAAGTGTCACAAATTTCACTAATGGCAACAAGCCATATGACAACACGAGGTCCAGAGTATGACCTTTTTCATGTGTCCGGCCAGTGACAGACTGCATAAGATTAAAAGAGTCAATTAGATAAAAAAAATCCTTAGACAAAGGTCTGGATTCGCAGCACACATGTATATTAAAATCACCAACAATTATAAAATGGTCATATTTTAACGCAATCCCAGCCACAAAGTCAGCAACATCCTGAATAAAATCCTTGTTAAACTTTGGAGAACGATACACCACCGCACGTAGTACAATCGCTGGAAGATTTGTCTCAAACAGCTGCAGCTCAAAGCTAGAGCAGCTGTCTAGAAATACAGTATATATATATATATATATATATATATATATATATATTAGTAACAGACAACACCAAATATGACAAAGACAGTTTCACATTATAGCGCTTGTGAAGACACAGAAGCTGATGTTTTGGGCAGGTTTTATAGTTTCCTGGTTCATGACGTCACCCGCCTCTGACGTCTCGTCACACCATTGGACTGATTTTACATGTGCTTCAATACATCATCACGCAAAGCATTCCCTTAGCGTCAATTGACGCAGACACACCATGATTAATGGTGTCAAATGCTTTTTTTAAATCCAGAAAAACATCACCAACAACCCCTCCTCGATCCAACAATGACTTGACTTTTTCAACAAAATAGCAATTTGCTGTTTCTGTTGAATGATTAATACGGAAGCCGAATTGATGTGGATGTAAAGAATAGGAACTGCTATTTAAATGATTCGTCATTTGTTCTAGGAGAAGTTTTTCGGCCACCTTGGAAACCACCGGCAGGATACTAATAGGTCTATAGCTGCAAATGGACAGACGATCACCTCCTTTAAATACAGGAAACCCAGATAGAATAGTAACATTGATTCATTGATTCAGTGTTGAGTTTTGATCCAAACCATCATTTTGGTTGACATCAAAATTTCAAAGTTTAAAGTGTGTTAGATCAGCATTGAAATTTTGATGAAAGGGAACAGCACACATGGGTGAAGACAGTGACATTGAACTAACAGTGAGTCTTAGTTTATGAGGACAAGATCTTGCAGGCATGTATCTGTGCAAAACACTACTAGGTGTTTCCCAATCAGTGGGGCGTTTCAGTTCATGATAAGCACTTTCAATGGTGCTACCTCATTTGCTCTAATACACTGGGGGTTTGGTTTAGGGGTGAGCCCTCATGATTTTAGCAAGTCTTTTGAAAAATTGTTGAAAAACCACTAATTGATATACGCCCATTTTTGGTTTTGCATGTGGGCTTCTCAGTAGTTAGTTGATGCTTCCTAATTAGAGAGAAAACACAAGGTACGTCCTATACGGAAGTCTTGTGTGTTTGGCATGCATGAACTCTCTGAGTTTCAAACAGTGGTGCATATAATGTATTTCTGATTTTAGCATGCTTTTTACTTGCATTTTATTTATTGTTACTAAATCTACTAACATACATTAATTTCCAAAGTAAGTAAAGTGTTTAAATAAATCGCACAGATAGCATGGTGACATTGATGCAATGTTTAGTTTTGATCCAAACCATCATTTTGGTTGGGATTGACATTTAAATGTTTAAAGTGTGTTGGATCAGCATTGAAATTTTGAAGCCAACAGCACACATGGGTGGAGACAGTGACATTGAACTAACAGTGATTTGTAGTTGATGAGCATAAGATCATTCAGGCATGTATGTCTGCAGAACACTAGTGGGTGTTTCTCAGGCCCTGTTTACACGAGAACGATTCCGGGTGAAAACGTAAAAATATTTTATCGGATGTGCCTTTCGTTTACACGGCGACAGCGTTTTAGGGGCTTAAAAACAAAAAAGTGAAACCACCCTCCAGAGTGGAAATCTTAAAAACGCCCCACCCGCTCCACCAATTGTTCCCGTCTAAATGGCAAAAACGCAAATATGCTCACAGTTGCTCCCGTCGAGTACGCGTTTACGTCACAGGAATCCGCCAGTACAGGAAAATAACAACCAACATGTCGGATTATTTCCATACATCGGACCTTCAAGTTACCCTAGCAGCGCTGATAAACGTACAAGAGTCTTTTCAGCAGTTGTACAAAATATTCTCAGATATTGGTGTTGTTGTGTGGCAGTGCTTCACATGGCCACCTAGCCGCCTGGAGTGCACACTACATCGAATTTCACACACTTTTGCGTCACTATATGCACGCAGATTTCCCCGCAGACTCACCCATATTCCTCGACAGTTTTCAACATTCCTCCACCACCTCATCTCCTCACACTTGCCTAGTTATCTTCTTAAACAGAGATACGGGGGGAGTACTCTGGGTTCGGGCCTAATTTCTGACCTCGGAGCCCTCTCCCCGGACAGCACGCCAAATACGCATAACCATTTACTCTCTGATCATTCGTAAGTGTGAACTCGTGAATCCACTGGGGGCTTGGTGTAGGGGTGGGCCTTCATGATTTTAGCAAGTCTGTTGAAAAATGGTTGAAAAACATTTATTGTAGTTTTAAATTGCCCACTGATTGGTAAACGCCCATTTTGTCTTTGCATGTGCACTTCTTAGTAGTGCAATACTTCCTCGTTAGAGAGAAAACATAGGTGCATCCAATACAGAAGTCTTGTTTGTTGAAGCACCTGACATACATGATTACTTCATGACATCTGCCTTATTTCTCAGTTCCTTTGTTTTGCATGATTTGCGTTTGATTTGTGTTGTTACTCACTGTAATTAGATTAAAAATGTATTAAAGTGTTTGAATAAAGCATCTATTTTTCTATAAAAACAGTAAAAAAAGAAAAAAAAGAAGCACCCTCCTGATAATGCTGACATTGATAATGCACTGAGTTGTTGTTGACAGCATAATAACCTGACCTGGGACTTGACGATATTCTGTGCCTTATCACTGCTTAATCAGGTAATCATTCATATTCCTGAATCTGTATTGAATTTGAGAAATAACTGATTTTCATTCAGTTTAGCTTGTTTCCACTGAAACACAATAACAAAAAAACATATTGTGTTTATTAAGAAAGTAACTGACATGGATTTGTGATATTTAAAGAGATAAGGTCTACATAAGGTGAATCTGCAGCCTCAAAGGGATAGTTCAGCCCGAAATGAAAATTGTCATCAATTATCCACCCTCAAGTTGTTCCAAACCTGTATGAATTTCTTTATTCTGCTGCACACAAAAGAAGATAGAGTGAATGATGTTGGCAAACAGACCAACAGAAAGTTACCAACATTCTTTAAAATATCTTATTTTGTTTTCAACAGAAGAAAGAAAAATCATACAGGTTTGGGGGGTGAGTAAATGATGACAGCATTTTAATTTCAGGCCGAACTATCTCTTTAAAGAAATTTTCATTAAAAAAAACCTAAGCTCTTTTATGCTACAAGATAAACGTGTTATTTGAATTCTGTATTTTTACAGAAAATGAACTGAGATGTAGGTAATGGCTATAGCTCAGAGGTGTTTGTTTCTCTTCATGAAGAGTTTAGCTTCAACAAACCTGCCTGTAAGTTTTAATTGATCCTGATGACCTCATTAGCTGCCTCAGGTGTGTTTAATTAGGGCTGGAGATTGAACAGCCATGCCATAGTGCTTTCTTTTGATATTGAAGCATTAATTGAAATAAATAAATTGAATAAACAGAATGTAAGATACTATAATCGTAGTTAGAATATTTTGTTTTCAGCAACTTTTTTAAAAAAGTGAATCATATTGTGTTTAGTATATTAACATTCTTGAATGTCACTATATGTATGACAACTGAATTAACTTGTTCTCGAGTAACATCATGCTTTCTTTTTCAGATTTCAGAGAACCCAAAGGAAAAGAAGCAGAAGTGTAGTCTGATGCAAGACAGATTTTCAAAAACCTGAACCGTTGGACCACATAGTTATGACATCAGACTTGAAGCCAATTTTATTTTTAAAGGTTGAAATGCTTTTGTCCTATTTCTCCCCCTTTCTTTTTAAAAAAATTATATTTTAATATATTTTTTGTCATTGATTGATTGAATAAAATAAATTGACTCAACTGCTGGAAAGGTGTCATTTATATTTTAAAAGGTTTTGGCCAAATTTTGAAATGGTCAGGAATTTGTTGACACACCATTGTGTAGTCTGAATACTAATGTTGTTTCAACATTAACTTGGTACATCAGATGGCAACATTGTTTGACATCCCTTTTCAATTTGTATTTTCAGTGTTTCAACAAAATGTATTCAGAATCAACATCACATTGTAACATTGATCAAACCATATTACCAAAGGTAATTTTTTGTTAATTTCAGTGTTAATTCAACAGCAGTGATGTAGATTCAACATCATTGTGTAACGTTGATTCAACAATATTACCATTGATTATTTTTGTTAATTTCAATATTGATTCAGCATCGGTGATGTAGAATCAATCATAGTGTAATGTTGATTCAATAGCATTACCATAGATTTTTTGTTCAACATAGTTTCAACATTAACTGAGGGTGCAAAAGTGATGTTGATAAAATATCACTTTGCAATGTTGAATCAATACTATTACCATTGATTTTTGGTTGAAATCACAACATTAATTTATATTGTAATTTATATTTTAAAAGGTTTTGGCCAAATTTTGAAATGGTCAGGAATTTGTTGACACACCAATGTGTAGTCTGAATACTAATGTTGTTTCAACATTAACTTGGTACATCAGATGGCAACATTGTTTGACGTTCCTTTTCAATTTGTATTTTCAGTGTTTCAACAAAATGTATTCAGAATCAACATTACATTGTAACATTGATCAAACCATATTACCAAAGATAATTTTTTGTTAATTTCAGTGTTAATTCAACAGCAGTGATGTTGATAAAATATCACTTTGTAATGTTGAATCAATACTATTACCATTGATTTTTGGTTGAAATCACAACATTATTTCAACATTAACTGTGGGTGCAAGAGTGATGCTAAAGCAACATCACTTTCTAACATCATTTCAATGTAATCAGCGTTGACACATTAACACTGACTCAACATTGTTTCAATGGTTACATGCTATCTGGGAAGACTGCTGCTAACTTCCACACATTTGGAAATAATCCTTGAGTAATCGAGAAGTTAACCATTTTTGTAATTGGGTTCAGAGCTCTTTCAACATAACAGTGTTCATGCCACAACATCTGCCACAGTGATATATTCAAGCTGGCTCTCTCTGACCGACTTGGCAGGGAATGTTCTTATGTTCAGAGGAAAAACACTTGATGATATTTTCTACTGAGTCAATAAATTGATTATTGAGAACATCCGCTACTTCAGCTTGCTTGTCTCTTAATTTTCCACCGACAACAAGTTCAATTGATTTGGTATTGTTAACATTATGTCCCATTAGTTTTCTTAACTGGCTCCATATAGGTTAAGTATTACCTCCTGCTTTTTCGATTATGGTCAAAAAGAAGTTTGCTTTGGCTTTCCTTACCTCTTTGACTACCCTATTCCGTAGCTGTCACAGTGTCTGGTGGTTCCCTGGGTTTAACACTAGAGGTCCTCAGTTTCACGATGTCTATGCATTTTCACTACAATTCCCATGATCCTGTCTGTAACTGATTGTTCATTGTCTGTCAGCTGTTTCTCGTCACCCTGTTAGCACTTGTGTATATATCCCGGTCTAGTTCAGTGTTTATCACGGAGTCCTTGTTTGATGTTCCCACACTCCTGTTCGCTTCTCGTTCGTGCCTTTGTCTGGATTGATTATTGGATTTTGACCATTTGCCTGAACTGACTGTGAGTAGTGATGGCCAAATGAAGCGTTTCGAAGCATTATTGCTTTCTGATACAATTGTGTCGAAAATGGTTCATTACTCGAAGGTTCATTCTGATAGATATTGCAGCACCATCTCCTGGTGAAGTAAATGTAATGCAACAAAGCTGACAACCATAAAATGCAAGTAGGCTTATATGTTAACGCCCCGTTTATTACGTGTTTACCGAGGCGATCAAAGCTGAAACCGTGTTAGTGCTGTGAAACTCATTTATGTAGGTGAATTTTACAGATACTGATGAATTTCATGTGTTCACCTTGATAATAAAACATTAAGCATGTTGTGTGTGAGTAATTATTTCTTAAGACAAGGACAGAAGATCAGACCAGCTTAAAAAAAGTTGGAAACCATAACAGAAATTCTAATGGTTTCTATTAAAATACCAATATACCAATAGGAACCATTGGCTTTTACCATTTAAACCACTATACAGAATTCTTTTTTGTAGTGTGTTTGGGACATCTTCCATTAGGATTTAATGCCCCTACCAATAGAACCCAACACATATCAGTAGAGACCCACAAAGACCACTATAATCCCCATTACAACCAATAAAATTCTCATGAAAACCATTACATCCAATAGAATTTCTGTAATGGTTTCTATAGTTTTTTTTTAGCAAAGCAGTATCATGTGTGAAAGCTTTATCTTGTTTAGCTGTGGGAAGCAGAACTCTATAACTTGTTAACTGGTGGGACTGATATGTTTTTATGTTGAAAAGGATGTGCTTGTGTAACTGGTTGTACTTGTATAATGTAGCAGAGGGTTTTTGAAGTTTCCGTCTTTGATGCATGTTTTTATGTAACAATGTTCATATGTTCTCTAATTAATAATAAAAAACTAAAATCCACTCTCCTCAACAATAACGCCAATCCAAACACCGACAACTACAACCCACGGTGTTGTCATGGTTTGGCTTCACTTTTGTAAGAAATACAGCCGCCAGGTTTCAAGCCTGTCAACACTGGATTGGGCTGTCAAAGCAGTCGGGTGGTTCACTACAGGAGTGAACCAGTGTGTTTGCTTCAGACGTCATTTTCACGTGACTAGTGACGTAATGATACAAGCTCCGAAGCAGTGGTTCATTGCAAGGACCGTTCGAGTTTGAAGCAAGCTTCGGAGCATCGGTGTCAGACGTAACATCACTAACTGTGAGTATGGATTTCCCTAATAAACTGCACTTGGATCTTAACCTTTTCTCGTGTGTGTGTCGTGACAGAAGGACTCCGTCATGCAAAGATCCAGCAGTGCGGGATTCCGTAACCCTCCTTCTAATAATGGAGGAAGGGGACCACAAAGAGGAGGTTTGCAGACCGGGGAGGAAGAGCCCCGATTAAACATCTGCCAGTGTTTTGCCGAGACAGGGCCAGCTTGTGTGTATTACCACAACCTTAAGCTGAGAAGTTCACAAAATTCCCACAGTCTCCACGACTTTACCTAAACCCTGTTCTTTATTTCCTGTACATTTTCTGTGAAAATCATTCCAAACACTATCATCGCAATTTCTTCCTGCATATTGTCCACCATACATATTCTGAAGTCTCGTGAGATTTTACGAGATTTCCTGTGTTCACAGTCGAGACTCGGGTTGAAAATCTGTTAGTGTGAGGTGTGCTGTCTTTGTCACATCATGGCACACCACACACTATAGGAGCAAAACGGTTCAATCTAGGATTTTTTGTCCTCATGTTTGTGGTCTATCACATTTTGAAAATCTTATAAGATTTAAAAAATCTTGTGGTGTGTACCCAGCATAAGTTTATGAGGACAAGATCTTGCAGGCATGTATCTGTGCAAAACACTACTGGGTGTTTCCCAATCAGTGGGGTGTTTCAGTTCATGATAAGCACTTTCAATGGTGCTACCTCATTTGCTCTAATACACTGGGGGTTTGGTTTAGGGGTGGGCCCTCATGATTTTGAAAAATGGTTGAAAAACACCAATTGTGGTTTGAAAATTGGCACTAATTGGTATATGCCCATTTTTGGTTTTGCATGTGGGCTTCTCAGTAGTTAGTTGATGCTTCCTAATTAGAGAGAAAACACAAGGTACGTCCTATACGGAAGTCTTGTGTGTTTGGCTTGCATGAACTCTCTGAGTTTCAAACAGTGGTGCATATAATGTATTTCTGATTTTAGCATGCTTTTTACTTGCATTTTATTTATTGTTACTAAATATACTAACATACATTAATTTTCAAAGTGAGTAAAGTGTTTAAATAAATCGCACAGATAGCATGGTGACATTTATACAATGTTGAGTTTTGATCCAAACCATCATTTTGGTTGAGATTGACATTTAAATGTTTAAAGTGTGTTTGATCAGCATTGAAATTTTGAAGCCAACAGCACACATGGGTGGAGACAGTGACATTGAACTAACAGTGATTTGTAGTTGATGAGCATAAGATCATTCAGGCATGTATCTCTGCAGAACACTAGTGGGTGTTTCTCAGACATTGGGGTGTTTTCAAACCACAATGGGCATTTTCAACCCCTTTACCCGATTTGCTCTAATTGATGTTTTATTAACAAGGTTCGGGGAACACGTTCTAATGATCAAACAATCAAGTCATTCCAGCCAGTCCAGTTGTCAGCAATCAGTAATCAACAGGTCCACTCAATCAGCACGAGTAAAGCTTATCAATATACACAGTCGACTCACCCATATTCCTCGACAGTTTTCAACATTCCTCCACCACCTCATCTCCTCACACTTGCCTAGTTATCTTCTTAAACAGAGATACGGGGGGAGTACTCTGGGTAGGGGCCTAATTTCTGACCTCGGAGCCCTCTCCCCGGACAGCACGCCAAATACGCATAACCATTTACTCTCTGATCATTCGTAAGTGTGACCTCGTGAATCCACTGGGGGCTTGGTGTAGGGGTGGGCCTTCATGATTTTAGCAAGTCTGTTGAAAAATGGTTGAAAAACATTTATTGTTGTTTTAAATTGCCTACTGATTGGTAAACACCCATTTTGTGCACTTCTTAGTAGTGTAATATTTCCTCGTTAGAGAGAAAACATAGGTGCATCCAATACAGAAGTCTTGTTTGTTGAAGCACCTGACATACTTACATGACTACTTCATGACATCTGCCTTATTTCTCAGTTCCTTTGTTTTGCATGATTTGTGTTTGATTTGTGTTATTCACTGTAATTAGATAGATTAAATGTATTAAAAAAGTGTTTGAATAAAGCATCTATTTTTCTACATTCTTAAAAAAAATGCATCTTGCTTTAGTAATGTTTATTAGGAAGTTTCTGAAAAAAGTTCTAATGCCATTTAACAGATTTCTTAAGGTGCATGAGACATGAATATGAGCAAGAATGTTACACTGCAAACATAGCCCTGCATGTCTTGTATCTGTCCGTGCTTGCATGCAGAGCAAATTGCTCCTTTAGTAGGAGTGAAAGCAGATGAAGATGGACAATAAAAAAAGAAAAAAAAGAAGCACCCTCCTGATAATGCTGACATTGATAATGCACTGAGTTGTTGTTGACAGCATAATAACCTGACCTGGGACTTGACGATATTCTGTGCCTTATCACTGCTTAATCAGGTAATCATTCATATTCCTGAATCTGTAT
Source organism: Semotilus atromaculatus (assembly GCA_031834385.1). Taxonomy (NCBI): domain Eukaryota; kingdom Metazoa; phylum Chordata; class Actinopteri; order Cypriniformes; family Leuciscidae; genus Semotilus; species Semotilus atromaculatus. The sequence continues at coordinate 5,914,879 of JAULUF010000027.1, read as the reverse complement.
TGAATTTGAGAAATAACTGATTTCCATTCAGTTTAGCTTGTTTCCACTGAAACACAATAACAAAAAAAACATAGTGTTTATTAAGAAAGTAACTGACATGGATTTGTGATATTTAAAGAGATAAGGTCTACATAAGGTGAATCTGCAGCCTCAAAGGGATAGTTCAGCCCGAAATGAAAATTATGTCATCAATTATCCACCCTCAAGTTGTTCCAAACCTGTATGAATTTCTTTATTCTGCTGCACACAAAAGAAGATAGAGTGAATAATGTTGGCAAACAGACCAACAGAAAGTTTTCCAACATTCTTTAAAATATCTTATTTTGTTTTCAACAGAAGAAAGAAAATCATACAGGTTTGGAACAACTTGAGGGTGAGTAAATGATGACAGAATTTAAATTTCAGGCTGAACTATCTCTTTAAAGAAATTTTCATTAAAAAAAACCTAAGCTCTTTTATGCTACAAGATAAACGTGTTATTTGAATTCTGTAATTTTACAGAAAATGAACTGAGATGTAGTTAATGGCTATAGCACAGAGGTGTTTGTTTCTCTTCATGAGGAGTTTAGCTTCAACAAACCTGCCTGTAAGTTTTAATTGATCCTGATGACCTCATTAGCTGCCTCAGGTGTGTTTAATTAGGGCTGGAGATTGAACAGCCATGCCATAGTACTTTCTTTTGATATTGAAGCATTAATAGAAATAAATAAATTAAATAAACAGAATTTAAGATACTATAATCGTAGTTAGACTATTTTGTTTTCAGCAACTTTTTTAAAAAAGTGAATCATATTGTGTTTAGTATATTAACATTCTTGAATGTCACTATGTATGACATCTGAATTAATTTGTTCCCGAAGTAACATCATGCTTTCTTTTTCAGATTTCAGAGAACCCAAAGGAAAAGAAGCAGAAGTGTAGTCTGATGCAAGAAAACCTGAACCATTGGACCACATAGTTATGACATCAGACTTGAAGCCAATTTTATTTTTTAAAGGTTGAAATGCTTTTGTCCTATTTCGCCCCCTTTCTTTTTAAAAAAATTATATTTTAATATATTTTTTGTCATTGATTGATTGATTGAATAAAATAAATTGACTCAACTGCTGGAAAGGTGTCATTTATATTTTAAAAGGTTTTGGCCAAATTTTGAAATGGTCAGGAATTTGTTGACACACCATTGTGTAGTCTGAATACTAATGTTGTTTCAACATTAACTTGGTACATCAGATGGCAACATTGTTTGACATCCCTTTTCAATTTGTATTTTCAGTGTTTCAACAAAATGTATTCAGAATCAACATCACATTGTAACATTGATCAAACCATATTACCAAAGGTAATTTTTTGTTAATTTCAGTGTTAATTCAACAGCAGTGATGTTGATAAAATATCACTTTGTAATGTTGAATCAATACTATTACCATTGATTTTTGGTTGAAATCACAACATTATTTCAACATTAACTGAGGGTGCAAGAGTGATGCTAAAGCAACATCACTTTCTAACATCATTTCAATGTAATCAGCGTTGACACATTAACACTGACTCAACATTGTTTCAATGGTTACATGCTATCTGTTATTAACTAAATGTCAGACGTTATTAACTAAATGTCAACAACGGACAACTTGTCCATCAAGCCTTACATGTTCAAGCCAGAGTCGGAGCGAGATGAAAATAAAGACGACGAACCTGCAGAACAACGTCTTCATATAGATGTATCGCAATGGTGTGTTACTGTATTTACAGTAACTTCTCCATCCATGCCCACTACTACAATACTGCATGTTTTACAACAAGCACACTAACAAGACAAATGACTACGGCCTAATCTTACCACTAAAAATCTGTTTTGATAATATGCTACGTTTAGAAAAGCATCAGAAAACACAACAGCTAAATGACCATTGTCATGATGAAACTCAACAACAGTAATACTGCTACAGACGTGTGCTTAAAAAGAAAAGAAAGACAAAGGTACTGCTAAACCATGACCACCGTGTGTTTTAAGAAAGTACAGCACTTTATTTTTATTAACGTTATTTACAGCTTACCGAAGTGCTCTGTTCGTCGTCTCCAAAGATAGAAGTACTTGACCACTTAATCAGACGAAGTCTATCGGCAAATCCTTCTTTATACTGGCGGAGGTTGCTGAAGTAATGTTAGTTATCCTTGAAGTGCTTCGCGCACACAAAAATGACTTTAACTTACCCACAGATGTGGGTACATTTCCATGAAAAATATAACTCAGCCAGACACTTCAAAGAGGTTCTGATGCTGGGAGACGGTGTTACTACATCCAACAACCGAACATTGTGACGTACCCTCTCGTAACTTCTGCATTGTAGAACTTGGACTACAAAATTGCAGCGAGAAATACAAATGGCGGATTGCTCGAAGTGTTGGGCCAGAAGTTGATGTCCTTATTTGGCAGTTCCGCTGCAAATACTGTGACGTAATAGTTAACAAAACGTCATAGAGAACAGAAAAATCGGAACATGTTGCAAAATATGACCAAAACAGAATATAAAGATATCAACGAAGCACCTGAAGAGACTAATTTCAACTTTTCTGTACTTATAAACACTCCAAATATACAACAAAATGCATTTATGGGCTAAAAAAGTGGATTTAGCATGACATGTCTCCTTTAAGGCTCAGGCATCTTGCCTCAGGCTAATATTAGAGCGAAGTTAACCACGCACTGCGTTTTGAAGTGGGTTCCCATAGGAGAGAGACCTCTCGAAAAGGAAGGTTAGTAACTAAAAGTTATTACTAAACTAAAGGTTACTAACTAAAAAGTTACTCGGTTACTAACGTAACCTCGGTTCCCTGAGATGAGGGAACGAGTATTGTGTAACTTATAGTAACTTGCCGTGCTTGTGCTTTGGTCAATGATCACTTCAGTCGATTTAACCTAAAGTCCCTGACGGGAGATGGGCGCAATTTATAGCCCTTGGCCACGGCCATCTTGGCGGGCTCTGAGTCTCCCTGTCATAGGTTCGTGCAGTTACCGCAGCACAGCCAATGATCGTGCTCGCCGTTCATCTGTGTGTTCTGTGCAGCTACACTGCGTTTTAAATAAATGGCTTCAATATTCTCGAGAAAAGGAGTTTTCCCATAGCGTAAGCTACTTACGCAATACTCGTTCCCTCATCTCAGGGAACCGAAACTTATGCAAATGATAATAATCCACCAAAACATGTTTGCTACACTTTTACTAAAGAAAATTATCCATTGTTTTATTAAAGGGCCATCTCTTTTGTTGAAGAGAAGGATGAAATCATTAGAAAAGTTTACCGTGATGTGAACAGATCTTCTGCAATCTGTGTAATGATGCACTTATCTCTTGGACAAACATTTGTACACTCTTAAAGATAGTTTTTTTATTGGCACCTATAGTTCCATACAGAACTTTTACACTAAAGGTTATTTATAGTGGAAACAGTTTTTTTTATATTTTAAAATGTGTTTATTAACTACAAAGGTTAGTATGTCTGAATTCTTAGCATTCATGAAACATTACTGAGAAATACCCGGATGACTTACTATTTCTGCCAAGAACCTTGAGTGTGTCTTCACCTCAAAAGGCCACAGGAGTGAATGGTTTGCATCCCACATTAGCACAGTATGGACACATTTATTTGGATTGCACCTGGGGTTGCAGATGGGGTTGTGTTGGGTGAAAATATTGTAGCTGTGATTGAAAAGAATGTGACGGAAGAGACTGAATAATGGACAGACCTCTGTGGCTCATGCCTGGACAAGTAGAGGGCCTTATTACAGCCTTTAATTGCAACATCCATAGGTGTTGTGAACATGTCCTGGACACTTTTAATGATGCTGACTTTGCTTAAAGCAAGGCAGGTTTGTGCAGTTGTGAAATTACAAGGTTTGTTGAGATAGATCAAGTGTCATTAACAGGCCTGTAAAGGAACTGCTGGCAGAGAACAATCAAATTATTACATATCTAAACAACACCCAATACATTTTCTCAAAGACAGATATATAAATCCACCAGATATAAAGGTCATATTTTCATTGTAAGTAAATCTACAAAATATAAATTTTGTGTGAACTATCCCTTAAACCCTCTGGGGTCTAAGGTGTTTTTGGGCTCCTTGAGATGTTCTGACATTTGTGCTTTATTCAGTTGCTTATAAACATATTAATGGCAAAGGTGTCATTACACTCTATTCAGCACAAACAGGGCTAACATAATATATTGAGCAACATATATGTTCATGTTTGTATTTTTGAGAGAATTATGTTTATGTATGGTTATAAAAAATAAAAATAAAAGTTTCTGAAATAAGGCCACAAAACACATACTAAATATGTGCCACAATACTTTTTTCGACAAGTTTTCGACTAGATTTTTTGCTTCAAAGTGATGTGAAAGTCATCCTGCCTACTTATTCACATAAAACAATACATTTATTTAAGTTTTGTAAGACACTTTTTGTTTAGAAATGCATATTTGCTTGGGGGTACAATGATCATGAATAATGCTGTGATTCACACCTGAGAAGATAATGAGTCGCATAATGATCCTTTCAGTCAGGTATGTCACTGAGAGGAAACCAGAAAGAATGCGTGGACAAAAGAAATATAAAAATTTAAATTTAGACAAAATTTTAATTAAAGTCAAAAGCACATTTTGAGTACACAGTCATTTTTGTGAATCAGAAGACGGAGTCAGGTCCATTTGCAACAATTTATTAATTCAAGTCACCAGGCAAGGGTCAAAATCAGCACAGACTGTGTAGAAGGGCGTGCAGAAGCGTGAAGTGAGCCAGGCAGGTGATCAAATAGGCAGGCAGCAGACAAGCGGCATCCATACTGGCAGAGGGTCGATAGGCAGGCTGCAGACAATCACAGAGAGTTAGGAACAGCAAAGAATATGGACAGGAGAATTTATAGAGAAGATAAAGACATGGACTTTATCTTTGTGGACTTTGTGGGGACAGTCTGGAGGAACTTCCACATTAGGCTTTGGCCAGGTCGAGCTCTGTTTCAATATCCCACTGGATGGGACAGAGGACGAGGTCAGGATTCAGGACTGTTTCAGGATGTTGTGTGGTTGTTTCTAAGTTGAACTGATGGGACAGAGAATCAGCCTTAGTGTTTTTTGAACCGGTACGGTAAGTGACCATGAATGGAACCGGGAGAAGAATAGAGACCACCTGGCTTGTCTGGAATTCAATCTCTTTGCCATGCGGAGGTACTCTAGGTTCTTATGGTCTGTGAGTACAGAGAAAGGATGTGAGGTTCCCTCCAGCCAGTGCCGCCACTCTTCAAATGCAGCTTTCATCGCCAGTAATTCATGATCTCCTACATTGTAGTTCCGTTCTGCTGCGTTGAGCTTCCTGGAGTAGTAGGCGCAAGGATGTAGCTTGGGTGGAGAACCCTTCTGTTGTGAGAGGATGGTGCCTAGACCCGTGTTAGAGGCATCCACTTCCACTATGAAAGGCAACTCGAGGTTAGGATGGTGCAGGATGGGTGCCGTGGTGAATCGTTGCTTAAGCTGATTGAAGGCAAGAGTGGCACACACATTCCAGGGAAGCCGTGACGCGCTTTTCCATAAAAGAGAGGTAAGGGATCCTGCCACCGTGCTGAAGTCTCTAATGAAGCGGCGGTAAAATGTCGCAAACCAAAGGAAGCGCTGCAGTTCCTTCAGAGAGGTGGGTTGAGGCCAATCCAGGACCGCCTTGACTTTACTCTTGTCCATTGCCACGCGTTCTGGACTGATGACGAAACCCAGGAACGTTACGGTGGTCTGGTGGAAATCACATTACTCTATTTTTGCGTAGAGTTGGTGCTGAATGAGCCTCTGGAGAACTGCCCGGACGTGTTGGATATGGTCTTTCAGGGTATCAGAATAAATTAGGATATCGTCAATGTAGACGGTGACGGATCGGTGGAGCATATCCCGGAACACATCATTAATGAAAGACTGGAAAACGGCTGGACTGTTTGAAAGACCGAAAGGCATGACCAGATGTTCGTAGTGCCCTGTGCAGGTGGAAAAGAATCCCCTTCGCGGATGCGGATCAGATTATAAGCACACCGCAAGTGCAGTTTGGTGTAGAGCTTGTCCGTGCGAAGGAGTTCCAGAGCGGCAGGCACTAGAGGCAGTGGATAGCGGAACTTGACTGTGCAGTCATTGAGGGCTCAATAATCTATACAAGGTCGGAGACCGCCATCTTTCTTCTGCACAAAGAAAAAACAGGCCGATAAAGGAGACGTGGATGGTCGAATAAACCCCTTAGCGAGTTCTTCCTCTATGTATTTGTGCATGGCCTCGGTTTCAGGTTGAGAGAGCGGGAAAACTCGACCCTTGGATGGTGTGGAGCCCGGCATGAGATCGATGGCGCAATCGGATGCTCGATGAGGAGGTAACTTGGATGCTTTGGTCTTGCTGAAGGCTTCCACCAGGTTGTGATACATGGATGGAAGGCGGCTCAACTCTGTGTTCTTCCGGGGCTCGCTGATGCTCTGAACTGGTAAAGGAATGACAGTGGTTAAACAGGTGGTGAGACAGTTCTTACCCCAGCAGATGATTTGACCGAATGCCCATTGGATGTGTGGATCATGCTTGCGGAGCCAGGCTAGACCCAAGATGACAGGTGTGTGCGGTGCATGAAGAACATAAAATTGAATGGTTCCGCAGTGGAAAACTCCAGTTTGCATGTGAAGCTCTTGAGTGATGTGGGAAATTCGGCCAGAGCCTAATCGACTGCTTCGACTGAAAGGAGAGAGGAACAGGGAGTTAGAGCAATCTTGTGATTCAGGGCATAATCTCGGGACCTGAAATGTCCAGCAGCTTCGGAATCGATTAAAGCTGGCGTGGAAAGCACTTGGCCACTTATGTTGAATTCGAGGGGTACAGATACACATGAATGGGGATTAAGGGAATCAATAGACAAACTCATCGGCGTCACATCCTTAGGAGAGGGTCGTAAAGGGCAATTGAGACGAAAGTGACCAGCCCCACCGCAGTAAAGGCATAAATTCTGTGACTTACGTCTCTCTTTCTCCTCCTGGGTCAATCGAGAAGTGTTAATTTGCATGGGTCAATCGAGAAGTGTTAATTTGCATGGGCTCACTGGTATCAGCTGCTGGGGAACTGGAGGTTCGTGGAGGGTAGAGGTAGCGTTAGGAAGACGTGGAACGACTGCCTGGACGACGTGAGTATATCAGATTGTCTATTTGAATGTCTAAGTGAATGAACTGATCAAAATCCTTTCCCTCGTCGCGACAGGCCAGCTCCGCTTGCAGTTCATGGGTTAAGCCACGCCTATAGACCACCTTCAGCGCGTTGTCGGTGCAGTTTGTCTGAGCTGCGAGGGTGGGAAAAAAGTGCATATTCCGCTGCGGTAGCGCGCACTTGCGCGAGTTCCAGAAGCTGATCTTCCGCTCCCTTACCCTCCTTGGGGTGTTCAAAGACAGTTTGAAACCGCTGAAGAAATTCGTCAAATGTGGGAAAAGCTGAGCCGTCCGTTCCCCATACCGCCGTGATCCAATCCAGAGCACGGCCAGTGAGTAGAGAGCAAAGAAAGGCGATTTTACTGGCATCCTTGGAGTGAAGCGTGGGCTGTTGAGCGAGATAAATGGAACACTGGAGAACAAAGCCCTTGCATTTACCTGGCTCCCCTTCGTACTTTTCTGGAAGCGCGAGGCGGGGACTGGTTGAAGCACAGGCACGGGTGCGGCGGCGGGAGGCGGTGGCGCTGGAGGCGGAACAGTGGCTGAGGTTTGTAGAGTACGGACCGCTTGTATTGATTCTTCGGTTAGTGAAGTTAGTCAGCTTAGCTGATGATGATGAGTAGCGAGCTGGGAGGCTTGAGCAGAGAAAGCGACGGTTAATTCAGTCATCATTGCTGGACCTTTTTTTGTTGAAGTATTCTGTTGTGAATCAGAAGCCGGAGTCAGGTCCATTTGCAATAATTTATTAATTAAAGACTGTGTAGAAGGGCGTGCAGAAGCGTGAAGTGAGCCAGGCAGGTGATCAAATAGGCAGGCACCAGACAAACAGCATCCAGGTACAGGCAGAGGGTCGATAGGCAGGCTGCAGACAATCACAGAGAGTTAGGAACAGCAAAGGATACGAACAGGAGAAATTATTGAGAACTCTCGGATATGCAACACAACAGTGAAACAATACTTCGCACAGAGTGAGCCGTGAACATGGTTGAGATAGGCTAAAGATGAGTGATCATTACACACAGGTGGAAAGGCAATCAGGGTGTGAGTGAGGCATAATGGGATTTGAGGTTCGGAAGACCATTAGTATTCGGGCGAAGGCGCTCGTGGCTGGTTACTGTTAGAGACAGCGGAGACAGCGAGACTGGAAGCCGTAACAGTCATACCTAAAACAAATCTTGTTCAAATATACAGGTTATATGGGCCATTCTAGAGAATTGGTTCAAAGTTGGAAACACCTCTACGTCTTTTTCCACAAATTTTGTAGGCATGTAAATTGTATTTCCATTGCACAATTTTCTAGTTATTGTGCTGTTAATTTTGATACTGTATTTTCAGAAAGTTTTGGAATATATATCCTCTCCCCAAATTTGCCAGTAATAAAACACAATAATAAATATTTTAATGAGAAGCCTTCTATTGATCTATTAAGATTTCTACCTTGTACCTTGTATTTTATTCAACAGTTTTTTACATGTAAATCAACAACAATTACAATTTTAATAATATTTGAAGTGCAATCTTTCTTTGTAAAAAGCATACATTTTATCATACGTATTTCAAAGTTTCATTAAAAAATTCATTAAGTCAAGTCATCTTCATTTATATAGCGCTTTTAACAATGTAGATTGTTTCAAAGCAGCTTTACAGAGATAAACATATAATTTAAGGTAACAGAGATTGTTTTGGCTTTAGAGCGGTTCTTGAATAATGTTATTTCCAGCTAAAGTTAGTTTTGATTGATTCACTTCTGGCAAAATGATCATTTGTTATTAAATTAGGGGCCGCTAAGACAATGCCGTTCTCTCTAAACAGACTTTAAATCGCGAACCTGTGATAAACGCTGATGGCGTTCACATGCACATTAAGAATTGATTCTATAGTTATGTGCATTTGAATTATGTGCGTTTGAACTATATGAGGATGGGAGTTCCATCTCAAAAATATTGGACGATATGACAAAGGTGTGGGATGATCTGTGGCAGGATGAACAGGCAAAGAACAAACCAACAGGTTTGGATCACTGATGCCTTCCGCAATGCTTTTGGTAATATCTTCGGACCCATACTTAAGCTCTTGTTACCAGTAATTGCTGACTTGCTCATGGCAGTAATTATTATTGGATGTTTGATCAAATGTATCCAAGCTTGTCTAGGAAGGTTCATCAGAAGCATTGTCTGGGGAGGCATTTGGAGGAGAGATTGTAGAGGAGGAGGGAGAAGTAGAAGAGGACTCTCACTATGAGCGGTTGCCCCCGGTCAACATGATGCGGTTGAGCCCGAATGAGCGATCACGGGTCCACTGCCGTAATTTTGTTGTTTGCACGGGGTCTGCCAAATGCAGTTGTGACCAATCAGCCGTTCAGATTATCAATAATTTGATGTTCTTCCATAATCAATATCAATAATGTGATGTTTATTGATGTTTTATTTGGTTCAATCAAACTGTAGGACTGAGAATTTATATAGGGCTGAGATTTGAACAATTACTGATTCATTTGAAAATATTTCAGGTACATGTAAATTGAAAAGAGGAAAATCTCTTAAATATGTAGAGGGACTCTAACTAGGTACATAATGCAGACATTACAATCATAGATGCTAAAATGTATTAGCAAAAGTTGTTCTCTAATAAGAGAGAATGGGTAATAAGTTATTTTGCCGGACTAGGTCAGAATAGATAAATGGGTAAATTTCTATAGCGATGAATTAATGACTACATTAAATATATTTTAGGTGTTTCCATTTGCTAAAATAGTAAAATAAAAAACGTTCAAAAGGGGATTGATTTCGGGAAACATTAAATTTCTGGATTATTATTAGTTAAAGAAGTTACCAGTGTGATCACTGAAATGTTCCTTTCATTGTCTAATGTCTGTATTCGATATCTGAGAGGTGACTGCGGGTCTAGTCTAGGCTAGAAATACAGCAACAGTGCTTGCTTATTTAGCCCGGCTTCCAGAAATGAAATATTGTTTTGTCATTGTTTTGTTGAGAAAGGTCTTTAACCTAAAAAACAAATTATGTAGGGGACACAGTTGAAACCTAGAGCAAGAGAAATCTGACCCATAGATGTTAAAGTTCAACTAAAAATTTGTCTAATCAGTTTAGACATTTCAGCAAAATAGAGTATTTGCTCAAGAGAACATTCTGAAAAGCTTTCTTACAAGTTACAAATTCAATGATCTGGATCAATGGATCCATTATGAACTATTCCGCATTGCCAACAAATAGAGGCAGGACATGCTATTTCCATCAGTCAATTCTGGAAAAATAGGATCGTAGGAAGATAAGTGGTTAAAGATTAAATGGCATATCAGCAGCTAAGGCTATTCACATGGCAAGAGCTGGGTTAAACAGAGTTAATTTTAAAAGAATGACATTGTTTGAAACAAAATAATAAAATTATTGATATTTGTGTTAAGGATAAAAATGAAATATATTTCTAACGAGTATAAGAATTATTGGTAGGGTAGTTAGGTTTAGGGAAAATCTACAACACTTCCCACCTCTGGTACACATGACATTGTTTCTCTAGTGCCACTCATTTGTTTGTTTGCTTGTTTTTTGTCTGTGTTATGTGAGATGGGGTTGTGTTGGGTGAAGACATAGTGGCTGTGAATGAAAATATTTTGACAGATGAAGCTGATGGACAGACCTTGGTGGCTCATGCATGGACCAGTAGAGCGCCTCATTACAGCATTTAATTGCAACACACATATGTGTTATGGGTTGAACATATCCTGTCCACTTTTACTAAGGCTGGTTATGCACTCTTGACTTTGTCTAAAGCAAGGCAGATTATTACATTTCTAAACAACACCAACTCAGTTTTCTCACAGACTGATCCAACTGACAGAAAGGACAAATGTTTCATTGCAATTGTGAAATTTTGAAGTAAAACCAATTTACATCAACAGGCCTGTACAGGAACTGCTGGCGGAGACCAAACAAATTATTATATTTCTAAACAACACCCACTCAGTTTTCTCACAGACAGATACAACTGATAGAAAGGACAAATGTTTCAGTGCAATTGTGAAATTTTGAGGTAAAACCAAGTTACAGGCCTGTACAGGAACTGCTGGCAGAGACTAATCAAATTATTACATTTCTAAACAACAACCACTCCTAGATAGCTGATAGAAAGGACAAATGTTCATTGTTAGTAAATCTGCTAAAAATCTGTTTTGTGAGCTATCCCTTGCCTGTGAGCTATGCCTGCTAATCTCCCAAAGACCACTCCCTCTATTCTTTGACAATCAGTTTTTATGTATATTCGTTCCAAACATTTTTAAGGAGGCGCTATAGAGTATAAATTCCCTATGCTGATACCAACAATTGCACTGCTTGGAGGCTTAGAGGAACTTACTGTACATGCATGATCCATCATTGTTGAAGTGATTCTTGTCTCCGTTTTATGTTGTTTTTCAGGCACTGTAATTCCTTTACAGACTAAGAAGAGTGAAGATGTCTTACAAAAGAGAAATGCTCGTTAGAAGAGGTGAGTAAAAGTTTATGAATTGTTTTTGACCAAAAATCTCTCAGTCTTTACGTATTTACATGCTTGATGTTGTGGTATTTGACACAAGCCTGTGCCAAACCATCATGTAGTAAGTATTACATTTGTAATTCTACAGAAGTGATGGACGAAGTCATGGGCGAAGTGACAGAGGAAAATCAACTCAGCTTCTTTCAGGAGCTTCTTCCATCGGCTGATCGTACGGCTTTGCTCTACCATCTCTCCTATCTCTGTTTGGCTAAGTTCCCCAAGTTGGAGAGGGTTCTCAGAGAGTGTGCTCTAGAAACGCAGAATATCTTTGCCTCCTCTGAGGCTCTTCTGCAGAAGGTAAAGTCAAAAGTCAAACTAAAGAGTTTTTAAAACTCTTAAATAAGCTAATATGATCAACAGTTGGAATCAAGGATAGATTTGTATTGAATTCTAATTCAGGTACAAAACAAGAATTTCAAGGTGTAGAATTGAAATGCAGTGAAATTAATAGAAATGCCAGCATAGTTTTAATAATGCATTTAATAAATGTATACATTTCATGGAAGTTAATAACTTAAAATTTCATTTCATGCACTATTTATCTTATCTAATTTATCTAATTTTCAGTAGGTCCATGTAGTTGCTAGGAGCAGCAGAAAAACAACATGTCTACGTGTCTGATATGCAAAATAAAGTTATTTTTATTTAACTCTGTTAGACTTTTTGTCTTCTGGGTGAGATAAGGTTAATGATAGTTATAAAATATTTATGATAAATGTTTGACATGATGTTTGACATAGTATCTGATGCAGTTGACCATGATATACAGTACAATACATATCTCATTAAATGCTAAGAATCTTTGGTTGTGTTGATAAATTATTTTTTTAATTAATATTAATGGTTATTTTAAATTTTGGATGGATTCCTCCAACCACCCGCATATTTTGGCTTCAAATGGCGAAATTCATTAAAAGGTTACAACTTTGGGGCACTATTAATTTTGTACCTACAATAAACATAGAACTTAATTATCTAATATAAAATGATTTATTTAAGTTAGCTCAAATATCTAAGGGGGACATGCACGGACATAACATGTAAAAATTCTTGCTGTTTTTTAGTGTGTGGACACAAGTAACCAAATGGTTTCCTCAATGTTCCCTCATCTGAAACTCGCTGTTGAAAATAATGAAAACATTCAGGCTACGAAGTCTTTGGAAAAAGCAAAAGAATGGATCGCAGAAATTGTTAACAGAGTGGAAGAGATAGTAGACAGGTAAACATTTAGGAAATGTTTCTAAAGCCCTATTCGGACGGCATTAGTTCTACAAGGGTAGATGGAGTAATGTAATTTTACCACAGGACATCTGTAATATTAATGGCCAATTCGCACTGGATAAGAAATCTCAGTAAAACTAGAAAAACTGGGAGGGTAACTCGATTTACGCACATCCGTCACCTTCCTGTCGTCATGTGTGTTATACGGTGGTTCCTGATATAATGTGTGCAAACACATACAAATATATATAACCTACATATAATAGTTAGGTCCGGTCGAACGATTTATTAATTACATTCTGATTGGATTCTGTTGATAATAGGCACTTACCTAAACCAAAAAGAAGTTTGTGCCTCTGACAAGTGCTTTTAACCTTTTTTTTATCTGAATGGTCACCAGAAAACATTTGAGTTTTGCCATAGAGTTTTGGCACCGCCTAAAACGCAACTGAATGTTTTTTCAAGCACCTCCATACTTGAAGAAACGCGGAAAACTACTTTTAACCCTCAGAGACCTAAGGGTATTTTTACAATAAATTTTCCGTCTGGTGTTATTAACTAAAAAAGCTTGTAAAACATCAACCCTTTTGTGCACAGACAATTGACACACCTCTTTTTTTTCAGGACAAATTGAACTTTCAGCATATTTGTGTTACGTTGATGTCACCTGAATGTAAAATAAGTTATGGGGCCATAAAGACAAATGAAAAAATAAATCGGAAATTGAATCACTCAAATATTTATTGAAATCACACACAAATAAATAAAAGCTAATCAAATTTCCTCTGGAAAACAGTTTGTTCATGTCTTTGGAGTCCTGGAGCACAGGAATAAACATTATAACTTGTACAGAACCAAAACTATTTACATTTTTCCAAAAGAAGTCCAGGCGTTTTGGGCCTCATGAAATTCACTGGTGCCAAGCCTCAAAACAGTTCCTATCAGCAATCACAAAGAGGGCCACATCACAAGGTTTTGCATTTCTATTTTATTTATTATTTTATTTATTCTATTCTTTTTATGCTACATTTATACTACTATAATACTTTTTTTACAGTAAATAAATAAATCAGCAATCACAAAGAGGGCCACATCACAGGCTTTGCATTTCTATTTTATTTATTATTTTATTTATTCTATTCTTTTTATACTTTTATACTGCATTTATACTACTATAATACTTTTTTACAGTAAATAAATAAATGGCACTTCAGCTGGGTCTATCCTGGTAATCTAGTTCCTCATCTGTCAAAAAGCTCTGTTCTCCTGAAAATACATCATCCTGCATGGCATCAAAAAAGGCCAGCGCTCGATTTACATCCATTTCTCTGTGTTTCTCTGTGAAACCTGCGTCTCCGCACACCAATGTTTACGACGGATCAGCCTGTAATTGGTCAAAAACCATCACGTGAAAACATCACGTGATATCCAAAATGGCAGCTAGCATCGAGCTAGCGGCAAAAATGACGGAATATTGATAAATTATGGACTTCAAGTGTATCAAAGTTGGATATAAACATTTGGATTTATTGCTGAAAAACTCTGAAAGGATGCACAAGTTCCAGGCTGGATAGAAAACCTTCTGTAAAGGCTAGAAAGACACCAAAGACACCCCCGTGATGGCTAGCTCGTTAGCTTTCTGCTGGAAAAAACGGTAAGAAAATCGATAAATCTGTCTTCGAATAATATAAATATTTGTCGGAGGTGACGTGTGGCGTCGTCGACGATGCCGTCGGGCTCAGAGGGTTAAACAGGAAATTATGGAATATTTACATACATAATTTACAGCTTGTCTATTTGTATGGCATAAGTATTATCTGAAGTAATTTTTCCGGACATTTTTACAGAAGGTAAAAGTCGCCATAGTCTTTACTGACTTTGTCCGTATTGATTGCTGAGATGGCACATTCGAACGGGACTAAAATCACTGTGAAGCTCTGGTAATAATCACTTTACCCCACCTCTCCATGTTAAACTAATCCCGTCCGAATATGGCAGAAGTGTTAGATGTCAAAAGCATTATAATGAACCCATACAGAACTAAGTTTACTGTGGTTGAACTGATGGTTTATCTGAAATCTGTCATTATCAGATATGAGAATCACAACCGCAGTGTGGCTTCCTGCACCAGTGATGTGATTCTTGAAAAGACTGAGGCAGAAAAAAAATTTGCACAAACTACTAACGAGATAGAGGCTCTAGAGAAGGTGGTGAGAGATCTTCAGATGGAACTGAGGAAAACCTTAGAGGAAATTGGACAAATTGAGTCAAAGATAAACCAGAGTCAAGACAGATTTGCTTGCAGAAGAAGGTTTGGTTTTAGTTTCCTGGCTGCCGTTGTACCATTTGTTGGACACATTATTAAATCCATTTTTCAAGCTAAACCTGCACAAAACCAGGCTCTCGCCAATGAAAAAGCTCAACTTGCTGCTCAGAAGTCAAATCTGAAAAGCAAGGAGCACAATATCCAAGTCAGGCTGACTGATGTTCAGCTGAAGTTGGCAAACAAGAAGACGGAAAAGGGTGAGATTCTTTCATGATCTCTGTGTGCCAATGGTCAAAAACTCATTTATGAGAATGATCTCTCATAAACAATGTATGCTTCATATTGTTTTTCAAGGTTCAATACCCGAAACTGTCCATCTGAGTGATGTCCAAAAGTCCCTTTATCAAATCCAACAAACTCTGCTTAAGCAGAATATGTTCTGGAAATCAGTGCTTGTATTTCTGGAATCTCTCAAAAGCGAGACCTTTGCTGACGAACACTTCATTGAGGAGAATGAACTGAAGGAGATTGTTCTGATGCATCTTGATTTAGCGCAAGAGGTAACTTACACACTGAGTAAACGTTCAGTTGCTGTTTATGACAGTTCATTTCATTGCATTTTTTATGTTGTGATTCATTTTGTATCTCAAATCTTTCAGAATTGGAGGGTCTTTGGAGAATCCTGTCTGACGGCAAAGACAGCCTTTAGCTTGCAGAATAAGGATGCGTATAAGTTCCTGGAGTTCAACCCAGCTTTATTGTCGCCAGAGGAATGGAAAAGGCAGTATAACGTTGTCAAAGCAGATCTTACCAAAATCCTGCAACCTGAAGCAGCTAATCGAGGTCTTACAAGGCATATTATAAACTCAAAGGCTTTGTTAGATCCTGACACTGCAGATGTTAGGCTCTCCAGTACCGAGGTTGGACATCGCTGATTTAAATGATTCAAAGAACTGCTTTATACATGATGGGAATACAATAGATTCTGAGGAATATAATTTGACGTAAATGTCTTGTCTGTCAGATGTGATTTGTACTGTCTCTTTCCTAATTTCCGTTATCATTCTTGATGCTGCCGTCTCTTTAATTTGCCAAGCAATGATTTACCTGCTCTCTCTCCATGTTGATAATATATGGCTCTACATGCATACTGCATACTCCATTTCTAATAATCTATTTCTAGTATTCTGTCAGCTAATTTATTTTCTTTTCTTTACACTGTTTCTTAATCGAGTCATTATGAGAAATCATTTGTCCATGCATGATTTGTCCACGCTTTAAATGCCTCCCAAATTGTGGACTTGGAAACATCTGTCGTATCATGTGTCTCTAAATACAATTCTATTTGAGCATTGGTTTGTTCTACAAATGTCGTATCTGTAAATAAACTATTATCAAATATTGGTTTCAAATAATACTTGAAAAAATAAGGGCTATGGTTCAATAATACCATTGCTTCATAATCACAATGTGAGACTGCAGACAAAAGTTAATAATCAATTAAAAAATATAGTGGTGGACTTGTGAGAAAATATATTTTTTCGTTGGTTTGGAAAGGTAAATCTCCATGGATATATTATTTTAAAGGCGTTGGCAATTTGGCTGACATAATCTATATTAGGAGTATATACAGTATATTAACTAACAATATTGGTGTGTTATAGAGTTTTCCTGCTACTATAACATTATGTCCACTGGAGTCAGAAATAACTTTTGTTGCATAAACTGTTTACTTTTCTTTATGAGTATTGCTGCACCTCTAAAATGAAAGTTAAAACTTGAATGAAAGATTTGTCCCAACCACATTTCCAATCAGCCCTGGTCTTCTTATATTTCTTGTTTAAACACAATAGCTGACCCTAGTCTCCCAAGATGGAATTCCATTTCATCAAACTTAAAGAAAAAAAAAACAAATTTTATATACATAAACTCAAACAAAAATAAAATCACATTTACCATAAAGCCAGAATGAAAATAATACTTAAACACACACACACACACAGAAAATATCCTTTAAACACAACCCAACACATATTGTCCCTAAAACTACATTTCCCAAAATTCCCAACCGAATATATAAAGGACACCAGGAAAGGCTGTGCCCTTTTAATTCCGAGCCTTTGTTCCATGCTGCAGTCATGGATCCCTGCGGAACCACGGGTAAGATGTACACATTCAAACAAAATTTAAGAGAAAAGAATAAAGTGCCATTTTGTTTTTCTTAACAACCTCAACAAACAACTTGACCAATTTGAACAATAGCTCCATTTTACCAACAAAAAGGTTATCAAACAATCTGACTTAGGCCTACCATTTGGCTCCTTTCTAAAAACATTTAAGGTTTAATTCACTTTAACATATTCGATGATTAAGTTACAGTTCTTTTACCGATGAACTTGACTAATTAGTCAAGTCAAGTCAAGTCACCTTTATTTATATAGCGCTTTTTACAATACAAATTGTTTCAAAGCAGCTTTACAGAGATAACAGGAAAACAATGTTGTAATAGTATTGTTAAATTCAAAATTAAATGTTAAATGTCCCCAACTAAGCAAGCCAAAAGCCAATGGCGACAAAGGCGAAGAGAGGCGAAAAAGGCAACAGTGGCAAGGAACCAAAACTCCATCAGATGACAGAATGGAGAAAAAAACCTTGGGAGAACCCAGGCTCAGTCAGGGGGCCAGTCCTCCTTTGGCCAACGAACGAACAGTGTATGATTATGAGTTAGGCAGCATAATGTCAGGAGTCAGATGTGATCAGAACTTTCACGATATTTATCCAGTTCATCTGGTTGGGTTGGGTCATCCGGCCGGTGAGGAGATGAGTGTGTTGAGGTGTCCATGGGCCTTCACAGTGTTGATGGGGCTGGCTCATCAGGGATGCGTTGTCGTCGTGTCCATGTGATGGTGCTTCCTCAGATCTGGATATGGCCTGGATCCGGCGGTTCGCGGTAAACCTCGGGATAAGCAGAGAGACTAATATTAGCGTAGACGCCATCCTTCTTATGATGTACAAAGTACATCAGGAATTATGGGAAGTGTTCCCGGTTCCGGCTGATCTAAACTATGCAGCCTAACATTGAATTATAGAAATCTATAATGTGTTATGTGTATGCTGAGCCAAAGAGATGTGTTTTTAGTCTAGATTTAAACTGACAGACTGTATCTGCTTCCCGGACTGTGGTAGGAAGATTGTTCCAAAGTTTTGGTGCTAAATAGGAAAAGGATCTACCGCCAGCAGTCGATTTTGATATTCTAGGTATTATCAATTGGCCAGAATTTTGAGATCGCAATAGACGTGAAGGACTATAATGCGTTAAGAGCTCGCTCAAGTACTGGGGAGCTAAACCATTTAGTGCTTTGTAAGTAATCAGCATTATTTTAAAATTTATACGATGTTTAATAGGCAGCCAATGCAGTGTTGACAGAACCGGGCTAATATGGTCATACTTCCTGGTTCTGGTAAGAACTCTAGCGGCTGCGTTTTGAACTAGCTGTAGTTTGTTTATTAAGCGTGCAGGGCAACCACCCAGTAGAGCATTACAATAATCTAGCCTCGATGTCATGAATGCATGAACTAATTGTTCCGCATTTGTCAGTGAGAGCATATGACGTAATTTAGATATATTTTTAAGATGGAAAAATGCGGTTTTACAGATACTAGACACGTGACTTTCAAATGAAAGATTGGTATCAAAGAGCACACCCAGGTTCCTAACTGACGACGAAGACTTAACAGAGCAGCCATCGATTGTTAGACAATATTCTGGGTTATTACGTGTGGCAGTTTTTTGTCCAATGATTAGAATCTCTGTTTTTTCAGAATTTAGTAATAGGAAATTACTGGTCATCCAATTTTTTATATCAGCTATGCATTCCGTTAATTTTGAGAATTGGTAAGTTTCGTTAGGTTTTGAAGAAATATACAGCTGAGTATCATCAGCATAACAGTGGAAGCTAATTCCATATTTCCTAATGATATATCCTAATGGTAGCATGTACAGAGTGAACAGCAGCGGTCCTAGTACTGAGCCTTGTGGTACGCCATACTGAACTTGTGATCGATAAGACATCTCTTCATTTACTGCTACAAACTGAAAACGGTCAGATAAGTATGATTTAAACCATGCTAGTGCAATTCCACTAATGCCAACATAGTTTTCTAGTCTATTTAAAAGAATGTTGTGGTCGATAGTATCAAATGCAGCACTAAGATCAAGTAACACTAATAGAGAGATACAACCACGATCGGATGATAAGAGCAAATCATTTGTGACTTTAATGAGAGCAGTCTCAGTACTATGGTACGGTCTAAATCCGGACTGAAAATCCTCGCAGATATTATTTCTTTCTAAAAAGGAACACAGTTGTGATGATACTGCTTTTTCTAGTATCTTTGACAGAAAAGGCAGATTCGAGATTGGCCTGTAATTGACTAATTCTGTCGGATCAAGTTGCGGTTTTTTAACAAGCGGTTTAATCATAGCCAACTTAAAGGTTTTTGGTACGTATCCTAGAGACAAAGATGAATTAATGATATTTAGAAGAGGATCTATGACCTCTGGAAGCATCTCTTTCAGTAGCTTAGTCGGTATAGGGTCTAGCATACAAGTTGTCGATTTAGATGAATTAACAAATTTGCAAAATTCTTCCTCTCCTATAGCAACAAATGAATCAAAATGTTCCTCACGGAGACTACAATGCACTCCCTGATGCGCTACTGTAGTAGACGGTTGCATAGTTATAATTTTGTCCCTGATATTATAGATCTTATAAGTGAAGAAGTTCATAAAGTCATTACTGCTGTGTTTCTTGGAAACTTCTGGGCTTGAAGCTTTCTTTTTCGTTAGTTTAGCCACTTGTTCAAATAAATACCTAGGATTATGTTTATTTTCTTCTAATAGGGTTGAAAAATAATCCGTTCTAGCATCTTTTAATGCCTCTCTGTAAGCAATCGAGCTCTCCTTCCATGAAATCCGAAATACCTCTAGTTTTGTTTTCTTCCAGTTTCGCTCCATTTTTCTGGCTGCTCTCTTAAGGGCCCGGGTGTGCTCGTTGTTCCACGGCGTTGGACTATTTTCTTTAATCTTCTTTAAGCGCAACGGAGCAACTATGTCTAAAGTGCTGGAAAAGAGAGATTCAAACGTTTCTGTTACAATATCAAGTTCTTCTAAGCTATCCGGGATGCTGAGATGATGAAACTGATTAGGAAGATTATTAATAAAGCCATCTTTAGTGGCAGAAGTGATAGGTCTAACATATTTATAACACGGAGTCGGCTTTGCAGCCTTGGCTAAATGTAATTTACACAAGACTAGATAATGATCTGAGATGTCGTCGCTCTGCTGCAGAATTTCAACGGCATCAACATCTATTCCATGAGATAATATTAGATCTAGAGTATGGTTACGACAATGAGTAGGTTCTGACACGTGTTGTCTCACTCCAATTGAGTTTATAATGTCTTTAAATGCCAATCCCAATGCATCTTTTTCATTATCTACATGTATATTAAAATCACCAACAATTAGGACTTTATCGGCAGCCAATACTAATTCTGATAGAAAGTCAGCAAATTCTTTGATAAAATCTTTATGGTGCCCTGGTGGCCTGTATACAGTAACCAGCAGAATTCTCAAACGTGATTTATTGTTTACACTATATATTTTTACATTAAGCACCAACACTTCAAAAGAAGTATATTTAAAACTAGATTTCTTAGTGGTTTTGAAAATATTACTATAAATTACAGCAACACCTCCCCCTTTGCCTTTCGGACGAGGCTCATGTTTATAACAGTAATCTTGCGGAGTGGACTCATTTAAAGTAATGTAATCGTTCGGTTTTAGCCAGGTTTCTGTCAAACACAGCACATCTAGGTTATAGTCTGTAATCTTATCATTAACTATGAGCGCTTTTGAATTAAGGGATCGAATATTCAACAACCCAAGCTTTATCGTTTGCTCATCTGTATTATATCTGTTTTTTATTTGTTGAACATCAATTAAACTTTTAACCTTAGAAAGGTTTGGCAGTTTTTTGGATTTCCAAATTCGGGGAACAGACACAGTCTCTATATGATGATATCTAGGTGAAAGAGCCTCTATGTGATGGGATTTATCTGACCTTGGTGACGTGAGGCCGCTAGCAGACGGTCGGTTTAGCCAGTCTGTCTGCTTCCTGACCTGAGCCCCAGGTTGTCATGTTTTATCTCTAAGACTATGAGCCAAATTACTAGAGAGAAGAGCAGCACCATCCCAGGAGGGATGAATACCATCTCTTTTCAACAGGTCAGGTTTGCCCCAAAAACTTTTCCAATTGTCTATGAATTCTATATTATTTTGCGGACACCAATTAGACAACCAGCCATTGAGTGAACACAATCTACTAACTATCTCATCACTCCTTCGAACAGGAAGGGGGCCAGAGCAAATTACAGTGCCTGACATCGTACTTGCGAGTTCAAACACCTCTTTAATATTAATTTTGGTGATCTCCGACTGGCGAAGTCGAACATCATTTGTGCCGACGTGAATAACAATCTTAGAGAATTTACGATTAGCATTAGCCAGCACTTTTAAATTTGCTTTGATGTCAGGCGCTCTGGCTCCCGGCAAACATGTGACTATGGTGGCTGGTGTCTCTATTTTCACGTTCCGTGTAATAGAATCGCCAATTACCAGGGCACAATCAACATAATTCTCAGTGGGTGTTTCACTGAGTGGGGCAAATCGATTTGTTATGGTGATCGGAACAGAAGAGTGGTTTTTTGATCCGCGACTAGAGCGATCTCTCACAGTTACCCATCTGCCTGGCTGCACAGGCAATAACTCAGCCGGAACCGAATCATGTAAATGGTTCACTATGCTAGGCGCATCCAAAGTAGTATCTAAGGCTCGTGCACACTTACTATCCTCGATTAAAGTTTGGATGCGTGTCTCTAATTCTGAAATCTTCTCCGTCAGCCTGACTGTCTCCTTGCATTTATCACATATAAACCCTATATTGCCGACGGGGAAGGCTATGGTAAACATGTGGCATGAGGTGCAGGTGACAATAACAGGACAAGACATTACTCACCGTGTTTGTTGACTGATTCTTACTCACCTAGGCTTTTTATGAACTCAGAGGCGCGGGCGCGCACGAGAAAAATAAATAAATAAATAACTGAGCGCACGGGCGGCGCGTTAACAGGCTAACGAGATACAAGCGTGTTGTGTTAACAATAACGGAAGCTAGCGATGTTAGGTTAGTCTGAGATGTTAGGTAAACTGTTTTAGTAGTATAAACACTAGAAATGATCGTAAATGTATGGTTCAAAACAGAGAGAAATACGAGGCTTTAGATGGAGCTTACAGCCCCGGAGCAAACACACTCACACACAGCAGGCAGCGAGGCAGACAGGAGCAATCACCAATTAGTCACCATGAGAGTCCAGAAATTTGTTTAAATGATATGAATCTTTGCGTATGTGCTGAAAACTATAACTGCATCTCAGCTTGTCAGATAGTCTAGACTTACAGTACGGCCCACAGGTTTGAATTTTCCTCTCAATCAGGCACATGCATATGGGGTGAGAATTGTTGCATTATTCCAAATAAATAGATTATGATCCAAAAATAAATGTAACAAGATTCACAAAAATATATCAAATTCACAAATAAATAGATTAAGATCCACAAATAAATGTAACGAGATTCAAAAAAAAAAAAAAAAAAAAATCACAAATAAATAAAATTAGATTTGCAAATAAAAAAATATATTTACAAATGTGTTTAATGTCACAAACACAACTCTACCTGGCATTTATTTGTGAACCGCTTTCTGTGCATTTGTAAGTCGCTGAACATATTTGTGAATCGGTTCCTGTGCATTTGTAAATCCCCTCACGCATCTGTGGATTTTGAAACACTTCTAGCGTCGACGTGCAGAAAAATCCACAAATAAGTGGACTCCACCCACCGTTTACTCAAGCCAATCAGATAACGGCCACATTGAGCTGACCAATCGAAGCATGTTCTCGCGTCAACCAATCACGTTTTGGCTTACAGCCAGGGCGGGAACAGGCAACCATTTCAGTTATTTACAGTCAAGATCTAGTCAGTAATTATAACAGAACAGTCATTAGATTAGAAAATCAACCATCCACTGGGTGTCTGACTCTGGGTGTCATAAACCCAGCGTCTGACGTCGACGGTTCCACACTCGATGACGGTGCTGCTGAGAGGGATGATGAAGATGCAGCTGAGAAGGATCACATAGTATCAGCTTCGTGTTATTATTTCTGGAAAAATAGGAAAAACCGGCATAATGCGATTAGGTGAAAATGACTTACAACTCTCCAGCTGATCTGCCACATCCCGTAACAAACTGGACAACGAATTATTTCTTGCCGCCATTTTCTTTGAAAAATCTCCTCACTATCGATTAGCTGGCCTGACGATTCTGTTCGTGAGCTCTAAACCAATGATGCACTGAAGCTACACAAGGACCGCCTTCCTCATTTCCATGTTACACACGAAAATGTAAAAGTAAATGAATCAATAAATAAATAAATATAAAAATAAATACATGTGGAAATAAATAAATCTATAAATAAATTAATGCATAAATCAATTAATCTAAACAATAAATGTAAGAATAAATTTATAAATATAAAAATAAATCAATAAATAATTAATGAATAAATCAAAGTTAAAACGATTTTGTTTATTTAAAAATGTATAAAAGCATAAAATAATACATTAAGGCAAAAAATTATACAAAAATAAATTTGATTAAAAATTAATCATATTTATTTTATCAAGTCGTTTATTCCTTTATTTTATTTTTCTTTTATCATTTTTTTTTATCCATTTATCACATTTATTTATCCATTTATTCATTTTTAATTTATGCAGGTTTGGTCCTCCATAGGTAATAGCCATATCATCAATATGATAATATAAAGCTTCCATGGATGAATCTGCAAATTTGAAAAATATATAAACAAACATGACTATCAGCCTGCAGACATTAGGATAGTTATCCTGAACGATTATTTTGTCCGTCTAATCATGTATTATTTACTTGCAAGAATGTAGCCCCTACCAAACTTGTACACACCGACATAGGCTACTGATTTATTTATTTTTTGACGGCCAGCATCGGTCGGGCACGCACCCCTGCTCCTCATTTAGCTCACGCCAGCGAGAGAACGCTGATTGATCCTCGTCCAGCGTTTTATTTTATCACTCTCGCTTTTTCTCTTTCTACTGTCCTCCGACAAAACCTTTGGCTTCTTGGTTTTACTTTCTGCTTCGGCCATGACAACATACAGAGGTAAAAAAAAAAAAAAAACGCTCTCACATCAGAATTTGAGGAAATTAGGTATGCCGTAAAGCAGTCGAATTTTGTAGTTCTTTTTGTGCTCAGATTCCTACCCGAAACCCGAAGTTACATAGTGCCAATAAAAGTGATACAGACACCGTCAGGCTATGGCAGTCCTGTCATTCAACCTATTGTAAGTCAATGTACCATCTCAAGGGTTTTGGAAAAATATTATAAAGGTTGAAAAAGTTACATAGTGCTGCTTTAATAGTGAACAAATTGTCTCGGTTACAAACGTAACCTCGGATCTCTCTAGAAGAGGGAACTAGTGTTACGTAAGCTAGCTTACGCTAAGGGAAAACGTCTTTCTCGAGAATTCTGAAGCCAAAAATTATCCTTATAATTTTGTAGTAATTTTAAACCCAGTGATGCAGAGAGCAGACCTAGGCGAGGCAGCTTGTGCGCCTATTGGTTGCTCTGAGGCAACTGCTGCAGCCTATCGAGGGGCTCTTCGTGATGTAAGCACCTCGTCACGTCCCGCGCGAATAGCCGTGGCTTATGCTTATATAAGCCAGAAGCCGATAGGTTTCTCCTTGGTTTTTTATCGATGAAGCTAAAACAGACAGTAGCATAAGCGCGGCAGGGTTACGCAACACTCGTTAGTTTAAGTTAGTAACCGAGACTTCCTCTTACGAGAGTACTCTCGTGTTGCATAAAAACTAGCTTATGCAACGGGAACCCAATTTAAAGCACCGTGCATGCTAATGACCACAACATAGAACCAGGGGAGGGGTGCCCTGGGCTCATATGAAAATGGGAATAAAAGCCAACGAGATGTGGGCCTAATAAAGATAGAAGGCAACATGGCTACCTGAGAGAACGGGGGTGCATACACTGTATTACAGTCAGGGAAGGCTTAGCCGGCCTGAACTGAAAAACTTTGCAGTCTGGGGACAGAGTCCAACAGAACCACACAGACAGACTAGACTGATAACAGCCCAGCTTGGAGAGCGTGAACTTCCAGATTATAGAACCTTATAAATGTAGACGGAGAGGCCCAGCCTGCCGCCATTCAAATATCTTGAAGTCAAATCCCCCTGGACCAAGCCCACGAAGAGGCCACGCCTCTCGTGGAATGTGCTCTAACACCCAGCGGGCAGCAAAGGCCTTTAGATGTGTAAGCTAGTGAGATAGCATCCACTGTCCATCTGGAAAGGCTCTGTTTCGAGGTAGCTAAGCCTTTAGTGCGACCACCGATCGAAACAAAGAGCTGTTCTGACTGCCTGAAAGCAGCAGTTCGTTCCACATACACTCTCAGTGCCCTGACCGGGCAAAGCAGATTTACGTCACATTCGCCGTCAAATCCAGGAAGGGCTGACAGGGAGATGATCTGTGCTCTGAAAGGAGTGGAAAGCACTTTGGGGACATAACCATGTCTAGGCTTTAGAATAACTTTGGAGTCATTGGGCCCAAACTCAAGACACGTTGTGCTAACAGAAAGCGGGTGCAAGTCACCCACCCGCTTAACTGAAGCGAGAGCCATCAGAAAGGTGGTTTTCAATGAAAAATATTTCAGCTCTACAGACTGTAGCGGTTCAAATGGGTGACCTTTCATGGCCTCTAGGACCAGGGAAAGGTCCCATGCGGGAACCGAAGGGGGTCGAGGAGGGTTCATGGGTGTTGGAGGCGTCTGTCGAAACTACTTTACGTTTTCGAAACTGACCCCAGGTCTACGCCTGTTTGGTACCAATCAGACACCTTCTAGGGCTCCAGAGCTGTGACACAGTTCTGAGTCACCTTGAGACGCAGCCGACCCGAAGCCCATGCTCGGCGCGGGACTCGCGTCTTTAGCCAGTGCTGTAGCATGCGCATGCATGTGCAGCAAGCCCAACTGAAGCACTGCTGAGGCTGAGGCCATGAGACCTAGAATCCTCTGAAAATCTTTGAGAGGAGAGACATTGCCTGCTTTGAATGACATTGCTAGGCGCTGAATGCCCAGAGCTGCGCTGTCATCGACACAGAGTCCAAGCTTTGTTCAAACCCCTTAGGTCCAAAATAGGTCTCCCCGTCTTTTTTGGGGACCAGGAAGTAGCAGCTGTATAAACCCAACTCACTCTGAGCTCGAGGGACGGTTTCTATGGCTCCCTTCACACACAGTTTCGTTATTTCGGCTCAAAGCTACTGTCTGATCTAGTCTCGACCCGGGTTAGAAAACGCAGGGGTTGGCGAACGAACTGTAACGAATATCCTTGTTTTATAACGTTCAGCACCCATTCTGACACACTCGGAAGAGCTTCCCATGCTTTTGCATGTATAGCTAGGGGTAGAATGATATCTGGGCTCTGGTCTCTGTGGGATAGGGACCTGGGGAGGTTCAGAAGACACTTCATTCCTCAGGTGACAGGTGACAGATTATGACAGGTGATGGGGCTGATGCATTGACACTGTGCTTACAGTGTTTATATGAGGCAGCGTGCTGAAAGTAGCGGTGTGTTGATTCACACATAACATTCTCGCCACGCAGCACCTTATGTGCGCGCGCAGTGCAGAGGGCGCAGTGTTTATCAGTGAGCGTGCATGCCGGAGCGTAGGCACTTCTCCTGCACATAACACTCCTGTCACGTGCACCTGGGAATGTCTTATGTGTGTGCACAGCACAGAGGGCGCAGTGCTTATCAGTGAGGGTGTGTGCTGAACAGCTGGCACTTTCCTTACACTTGAAACATGGTCAGTATGAACCGCCTTTATTGGTGGGGGCCCTAAGTGAGTGTGTGTCACTGTATGGGCAGTGTTTGTGGGTAGGTGTGAGCAATGGATAGTGGGCACTAGATCTACATTTGAAACACCTGCGGTGCAAGCCGGTTTTATTGATATGGGCCCTGAATGAGAGAGTGTCACAGGGCGGGTCGTGCTTATGTGTAGGAGTGAACACTGGGTTGTGGGCACATTTCCTACATTTGAAACACTTTCGGCATGAGCCGGATAAACAGACATAATGCTCTTTCTGTGATTTATTTGGGTCGCCGTAAAAATGGCGTTTGGGTACAGGCGAGCGGGTTGTGTAACGGGCTCGTTGGCTGTAAAATACAATCTCCAGCCACCTCTGTTGAGGGAACTGAGAGAGCGACACGTGGTGATTTTAATGGTGGTCCGGCCGCAGCGGGACTCAGCCATCGACGCTTTCCTAGGATTAGGAAGGCTTTGAAGACTCAGGGTTCAAAGAGACCTTGGGCCTGGGTCCCCGAGGGGGCGGCCAGCGACGAGCAGCCGAGCTCGAACGTTAGCGTTCTTGACTGTGATGTTGTGAAGCTGGCGGTGGGGGAGGCGGATGGGCTGTAGTCCGGGCAGGCGGCTGTTCCTAGAGCGACCTGTTGCGGAGCTAGAGCGCCTTGGAATGAAGTGTCGCATTGCTTGCGACGTCTTCTGAACCTCAGAAAAACGTTTAACAAACCATTCGATGGCCTGGCCGAAGAGCCCGGAGGGAGACACAGGCGCATTCAGGAAGGTGGCTCTGTCAGCGTCCTTCATTTCGGAAAGCGTGAGCCACAAATGTCTCTCAACGAACGTGAGGGACACCATGTTCCTCCCGATGGCCTGAGCAGCGGACTTGTTGGCTCGCAGAGCTAGGTCCGTGGCACTTCTTAAGTCCGTGAAGCTCTCAGGGTCCGGGCCCTGGCCAGTGGCAGTGTAAGCGCGACTGACGAAGGCAGAAGTAGTTCGGCAGGCTATAGAAGGCAGGGCGGCCTTAGAACGCCATCCAAAGGAGGGAAGGCAAAGGTGCGTTGCGATGGATTCCTCAACTGGAGGAATGGCAAAATATCCTTTGTCTTTCATGCCGTCTACCACAGAGAGCGCCGAAGAGACAGATGGCGAACATGGCGCCTTCCAGGACTTAGACAGCTCCTCGTGCAGCTCGGGGAGAAAAGGAGCGGGCCTCGAGGGAGGCGTGGAACGGCGACCGGGGAGGAAACAGCCGTCGAGTCTGTTGAGCGCAGGTTCGTCTGGCAGTGGCCAATCGAGGCTGAGGTCCTCCACGGCCTTAGTAAGGAGGCGGAGAAGTTCTGCATCAGCGCTGGCTTGCACCCCGCTGGACTCTTGAAGGGAAGGGGCGGGGTCCGGAACAGAGAACAGAGAACAGCTGTCCTCCTCACCGCTGTCTCCGTCAAGCTCTTAGCACACGGTGCGAGCGGCCGCTGTGGGGCGCTGGCCATCTGTGAGCAGTGGCGGATCTACGGGGTGGCAAAGGGTGGCAGCTGCCACCCCTGGGATACCAGCCCGTTCTCATCCCAAGGCGTAATATAATGACGCTTTTGCCAAAGCGTCTATATCGAACGCGCATGGCACCCTTTAGCGTCAATATGAGACGCCGAAATATATGGGTCAGAAGGCGCCTCCTAGCGGTCTAACCCTAACCCTACACCATACCTAAACCTACCCATCTCTCTGCGTGTTATATTGACGCTAAAGGGTTCCATGGGCGTTGGATTTAGACGCTTTGTCAAAGTGTCAGAATATGACGCCTTGGGATGAGAATGCGTTGGGGATACAGTCTTGCCACCCCTGTTGCCACCCCATTTATAAATCAGATAATATTTTTAAAGTATATTTTATGTTCATAGCCTACACGTTGAAGGCCAAGGAGACCCGCACCAAACTCCTCTAAAACAGAAATCGCCGATTTAGAATCCCCTCCCCCTCACAATGGTTTCACCCATCACCAGCACGGCAGTGACCCCCGCGAAATTTCACCAGTCAGTCACGCCAGCAGGGCTGCACAGTGCATCTGTCTGCAGTATGCAGTGTCTCGGAGAAGAGAGGCTGATAAGCAGTTAGCAGTGAGTTTAGAGGTAATTAGTTTAAAAAAGTCCATAGCAGACAGTTAACCCTGCAACAACCACATTGTTACGTTATTTACATCCGCAATACTTTGTAGTCTCATTGAATTTTTCTATGATCGTCAGGTCAGATAAGGGTTTAACGTTAGTCTAGCTCTTTGTGTGTGTTTAAACTACTGCTTAGGCCTGTCGCGATAGTCAATGAAATGAATCGCACGATAAAAAAAATGAGCTCGACCATTTTTCCAGCCACGATAATTTCCATTTGCATGCTTGTTTGTTTTCCTCGTCTCTCTCTCTCTACCAAAGAGACTGGATGACAACTCTCGGTTCCAATCCACGTTGTAACATCATAACAATAGTCAAAAATGGGAAATGTTTTACGACGTAAAAAGCGCCCGTGAAGCGAAAAACGCAAAAAAAAACTCAGCGGATTCGGCAATCTCGTTGGAACCGTCTAGTCGAACCGAAAAGAACGATATAAGTTTCAGAATTTTTGGTGGTGTGTTCGCAAAGATATTAGCTGAAAACGATCGGGAGCGCTTCAACCATATTTAGCACGAATACAATTTTTATTAGATGTCCCTCTAGTGGACAGAACGTGTAACAACCACATGCTATAGTGGCATTGGCGATCCATAAACCAGTGTAATGTCGTAAATATTAATAATAGGATGAATTTGAGCATTTAATATTTGAATATTAAATAAAATAAGGAATGCAATTCGAATAGTATTATAGAGGAAGATTGACAGCCCTAGAATCTATCTCTATTTATGTCTGAAGTCTGAACCTAATGTTTTGAGACAGACTGTTGATAGTGATTACACAGAGAAAGGGTCCACAATTCACAAATTAAGACCCACACCATCCAAAAACCCAGCTACATCTCTGATTTGACTCCCACTTTGTGTAATGTAGTGAGAACAAAACACATTCAATGAAAACCGTAGCATTTTAAATTATGAATAATGTCCATGGCCCCCCTCCTGAAACCTCATGCCACCCCTTTGCCACCCCAGGAAAAAATCTCTAGATCCGCCACTGTCTGTGAGCAAGGTCGGAGACTGAGAAAACGAGGCACGCGGGGATCCCGCCGGCGTGCACTTGTGAACCGGATCCACTTCCGGTGGTCTCTGTGAGCTGCGCTTCTCACGCCGCGGCCCAGACGAGGGGGGCAGAATCGCGGAGTCGAGGGAGAAAATGGCTAGTCAAACCCGCAGGGTCGACAAATCCATGACGTCACATTCTGGACATCCTCCCTTGGACAGCGCGAGGTCCGCGGGATGTGGCGGTCCCCGTTGCTGAGGGGGGCTCTGCACGAGCCGCAGGAAACACGAGGCATTTGAATCAACGCCTCGTTGCTCTGTTAGAGAAACACGTGAGTGTCGCAGCGGCGAACACACACAGAGCTATAAAATGATATAAGCACCGGATAGCACAGCAGGCACGAAGACTGAAGGCGGTGAAGGCGACCGGCTTCCTCAGAACTCGTCCCGCTGAAAGGCTTTTTCGGACGGAGCAGGCTTCTTCTCTGAGATTCCAGCGATGTGAAGAGTTCGCTGAAGAGATGATAAATCAAAGGAGCATCCTATCGGTTTCTGGCTTATATAAGAATAAGCCACGCCCATTCGTGCGGGACGTGACGTCATTGGTGCTTACATCACAAAGAGCCCCTCGATAGGCTGCAGCAGTTGCCTCAGAGCAACCAATAGGCGCACAAGCTGCCTCAGGTCTGACCTAGGACCTAGGTCTGCTCTCTGCAGCACTGAGTTTTAAATTAATACAAAATTATAAGGATAATTTTTGGCTTCAGTATTCTCGAGAAAGAGGTTTTCCTGTAGCGTATTCTAGCTTACGCAACACGAGAGTACTCTCGTAAGAGAACTAAAGCTTTTAAGACTTCTGAATTTGTCATGAAGATGTGACCATTGCTTCCTTTTATGTAGGCTTACTTAATAATCTTAATATATATATTTTTTTTAAATGGAGGGGGGTGACCTTTTTCAGTTTCAACACATGCCCCTCAAAAGGTCTGTGCACGGCCCTGCAGTGAATACATTTCTCAGCTTCTCGAGGGTGTTCAAACGTGTGTACCTGTGAGGGTGTACCTGATTGCCATTTTGGCAGGATAGAACAGATTATAGTTGATCCCGGTGTTGTGCCGAATTTTGACATCTGTCAAATTATTACCCCCTTAGCATTGGTAGGTTTAGGATTACTTGTGGGGGAGGGGTTAGGATTAGACAATCAAGTATTGACTTCAACAAGGGGGGTAATAATTTGGCAGGGAGTCGAAATTCGGCACAACACCGGCAACTCGCAGCTTGGCCTTCACTGGATTAAATGCGGCTCAAAGTTTGCCAACCTCTGGATTCACATCAGGGAAGATGTGGACAGGGAATCCTTTGTGGTAGAAACGGCTTCAGCTTCATATTTTTTTCCTTCTCCGCATATAGTAATGAAAACTAGCAATTCATACAAAAATCCATACATTTTTCATGCATTTTCTTGTGTCCTTTGGTCGTGTGTGTGTGTGTTTTCATTCACGCCTTTTAATGCTCTCGGCCGCTCTCAACACTTCTCTTTCTACTGTCAATCCCACAATGCACTGCAAGAGCGTAAACCTGGAGGAATTCATTGAAAGAGAGTCCATCCATTCTGCACCAGGAGCATTTTTTGGAGTGACATGCCACAACTATTTGAGGCTGTGCACACTGGATACATCAAATGAAACTTCATAAACTGGAACATTTGTCTTTCTGAACAAATGTAGGAGCCATTTTCATGTAATTATATATTTGTCCATTGGGTGGCTCTCTGACATTGTATATTAGGGGCATCTGGAAAATGAGACAAGAGGTGTGTATTGGTAATAAGCACAGTTTCTGACCGTGCAGGAACATACAGGATCGTGATAATGCGTGATTCATCAATGCTGACCGTGCTTATTGGATTATTATGTGTTGGACTGAGCTTAATAATGTTTGAACATGATTCATTGGTAAAGAGTGAACTTGAAAGAATGAGACACCACAGGAAGCTAATTGGAAGCAATGTTTATCCAATGGACCACAATAAAGAAAGACATTGTTTGCATCTGTGTTCATGGAGTTTGTACGTGTCAAATACTTGCTCACTCCTTTTACCAATCCCAGCAGAATAGTGGAGAGCTGTAACAGAGTGCATAATGATGTTGTATTAAAGCGTTCATTGCAATCCATTGCCCCTTTTGCTTTGACGTGTTCATGACCTGTTTGATCTTTATCTTTTATTCTTCAGCTTTCATATTACATCCACTTCCAGTTATTTTTAGCTGTACAAAACATTGTTTTACACTCATTATACTGTTTGATATTTTATTTATTTTTTACCATATTATTTTGATGTATTGTTGTAATTGTAAATACACTGGTTTGAAGCGCAAATAGTTTTACCATACTACACTTTATTATTCTTGTTATTTACACATTGTGGTGAAAAATCGGAAGACTCGCACATTCACAGAAAATAGCTTACCAGTACTTCAGCTTGGGAAAATAAGGTGGATAGGTGTGTCCATGGCCGCACGCAAGGTTTTAGAAATTCTGGTCCAAAAACTATAGCTTTCACTGATCATCTATAAGTGATAGAACTAATTTAGATAGAGCCATGTCATTGGGCAGTATCATAATGTTAGGGTTATGTTTGTTTTTGGTCTGTTTCCCTGTTTTGTTCATGTCTGAGTTTCACCTGTTCCTCCTCCTTTTTCTTCTTCTTTGGTGTTTTAAGGCAGCTGGCATCCAGAATGTTGCATTACTGCCATCTTCTGTTTATTATCTTTTCACTCCATACTTTATTCGTCTTTCCAGTCCTGTCCTCTTTAGAAAATTCCTTGTTCACTTTTCCCATTTTCTAATATATTTTTAACATTATATTGTCCTATACCAATTTCTTGTAAATGATGTTTCAACTCTTTCCTTTCTTGTGTACATTCCCTTCATGACATAAAACTGTTTCCTCCTCTTGACATTCATCACAATGACCTGTGGGATGTTTTCCTAAAATACAAAGAGTTCCATTTAATGTCCAATCCTAAGTCTTGTACAACTTGTTCTTTCCTTCTATTTGACATCTCTCTTATAATACCTACATTATTTTGAATCATGTATAAATGTCTTCCTTTACTTTCATGATCCCATTGGTATTGCCATATTTCCATTACCTTTTTCCACACTAGACTCTTACCTTCTGATTTTGACCATTTAATTTCAATATCAACATGCTCTTTTTATGTTGCCTTTTTTGCCAATCTATCAACTTTCTTATTTCCCTGTATGCCCACATGTGCTGGTATCCACATATACATCATATTTTTCCCTTGTCTACATACCTCTGAATTTATAAACAAGATTTCATGTAGTATTTCTTGATGACTTCACCTGTTCCTTTGTTCAGTTTCCATGGTTACGTCATTATAAGTTAATTTAACATTTCATAGTTTCAGCTGTGTGTCATTTATAAGCTCGTTTCAGTTTGTTATTTAAGCCTCACCCTTGCCTTCACTCTTCGTCCAGTCTCTGTTATGTTTAGATGTGTTTGCACTGCCTGTTTGCATAATAATTAAACTTATTAATGTTTTGTTTTGTCTTCAGCTTCCCTGCATACATCATTACAGATAAATTATCTGTCAAGCAATAAGACATTATATAAATCTGCAAGTATTTATGCACTCATGTTCTCTTGTTCATGCTTTGGTGTTGTCCGTGCTATTTGTGGTGAGTCTTAGTTTGTCATGCTTTTGTTTGATTTATTATACTCTAATTATTTGCATTTGGATGAATAACCTCTGTAATCAAAGGACCCAACTCCCCCCTTTTTATATTGTTAATACTGTTTACATTTTTGAAAACCAAAACAAGTTTGATCACTGAGGGAACAGAAAAGAGAAATGAAAATGTTTTATTAAAACAGCATCAGAAATAACAAATGAAATTACGAAGCCTGAAACATTATAGGTAGGCACAGCACTCTGTTTATACTGTAAAGACTTCTTAAAGGAGATGTATGCAAGATTGTGGCCAAAACTGGTACTGCAATCACTTTCAAATTACTGACTCAAGGTTGCCAGATATGCTGCAGTATCCGATTACGACACGTTATTAGCTGCAGCTGTGGTAACTAGAGCAGAGCTGGCAACCCGGATGCCGCAACACTACTGACTCCGTGATTGGTAGATCGGTGGAGGGTGGAGCTCAGACCAAAACACAACATGACAACATCAACATCAGTTGAGGGCTGCAACTTCACTTTTTAAATGACAATATCCTGGCAGGACTACTGTTGTCAGTGATATAAGTATTTGAAATGAACATGATTTATTAATGTCTAGTGACATATCAGGGAAAATGTATGATTAATTGAAATAAATTTCTTGCATACAGCTCCTTAAAGTTTGTACATTACTGAGTAATGGCAGCTGGTTCTTTGGCATTGAAGGGATCAGGATTTATTTTGTTCAGATCCTCTATTACAGTTTCATACTCTTTTTTCCATTGCTCTGGTGTCAGTGCAGATGGGCTGGTCTCCAGGAACTTATACGCATCTTTAGTCTGCAAGCTAAAGATGCTCTTTGCATTCAGACAGGATTCACCGAAGGCCTTCCAATGCTGAAAGAGTTGAGGGACAAAATCAATCACAGAAAAAAGAATACAATCAAGGTGAAATTAACTTCTGTAATCCTGCAACTGAATATTTTCTCAATGTCTAAGTTACCCTTTGTGCTGTATTAATAGAGTCCAGAAAGATCTCCTTGAATTCACTCTCCTCGATGAAGTGTTCATTGGCAAAAGTCTCGTCTTTGAGAGCCTCCAGCATTACACTCACTGATTCCCAGAACTTCTGAAGCTGAATCAGAATGTTTTGGATTCGGGAAAGGCATTTTTGGACGTCATTCAGATGGACAGGGTCGGGTATTGAACCTTTAGAAATAATATGAAGCAGACATTAATTATGAGAGATCATCTGAGGCTTTTGGTGTAAATCAGGGAATGTGTTAAAGGGGTCATGACATGAGAAACCAAATTTGCCTTGATCTTTTGGTATATAAGAGATCTATGTACTATTAAAACTTCTTGCAAGTTTAATAGCTTAAGACGTCCTCCCCATTATAAACGAAGCATTTATTTAATCAAGCTCTAAATACAGCTCGTTCTAGATCCATGGTATGAAGTGACGTCACGGTGCGAAGTGACGTACCAGTCGTTTGCATATCGTTATCGTTTGCAGTCGTTATCAACCCACAAAACATAACCCGTTCCGTCCGCTCCACTCACTCAGACCTCCTCCACATACCCAGAACCAGACTTAGGACAATGGGAGATAGGGCCTTTTGTGCTGCTGCCCCACATCTGTGGAATGCCCTCCCTGACACCTTGAGGGCACCTCAATCCACTGAATGTTTTAAAAAAGGCCTAAAGACATTCCTTTTTAGCAAAGCTTTTGGTACCCTTTAGATGTTTATTTAAAAAATTGCTTATCTTTTATTGTTTTTAACCTGTAGCACTTTGAGATCTTTCGATGAAAAGTGCGTTATAAATAAAACGTATTATTATATTATTATATGACCGCCTCCAGCGCAAGACAACTACGCCTCATTTCGCATCATCGCATGCGTTGTCGTGCAGCGAGTGGGTCTGTTTACAAGATGACTGCGATGCCACGCAGATGTGCTGTTCCTGTTTGAGTCTTTGAATACGCTGCCGAACGATCCAGGCGTCAGGGAAAGCAGTCGGATGCAGTTTATTTGCAGCATATGCAGCGCGGCAAAGCTTTATTTGAACGGTGAGTGAGATGAGTGTGACGGGGCGCGTGTTACTGATGAACGAGCAGAGAGAGAGAGAGAGCCCCGGCCGAGCACGTGCGCGCCTTCAAACTCTCTCTCTCTCTCTCTCTCTCTCTCTCTCTCTCTCTCTCTCTGTCTCACGTGGTGCATGTTGGGAGTTTGTGTGAGAGTGGTGCTGAGCGAGTGAAGCTGTTAAAGTGAAAGTTTTCACCCCACTGTTTTTCCTACTTTTGCATGGTTTGGTATTAGTTAGTAAATTTTTGTGGAAAAAGTGGGAGTCGTGTAAGAGGAGGATGGCGTTCCATGTGGAGACGCCATCCGTTTCTCTGCGCAATGGCTTCAGGTGTATGCCGGAGGACGGCGTGACGGTGGAGGATGTTCTAGTTGCAGTAGGAGAGAAGGTAGGCCATGAGAATATTTCCTCTGCTTCCAGAATGAACAGAGCCGTAGTCGTTTTTTTTTAAACAACAACAACTTGTAAATCAAGTGATCGAAAGCGGGCTTGTCATTAAAGATGAGTTGGTGCAAGTTACCCCGCTGCATAACGCATCTAGTAGAATAGTGATTTCGAATGTGCCCCCTTTTATCTCTGATGACGTATTAGAACGTGAATTAGTGCGGTTTGGTAAGATTGCGAGTCCGTTCAGAGCGATTTCTCTGGGGTGTAAGAATCCGTCCTTGAAACTCGTTATGTCGTTTAGGAGACAGGTTTACATGTTTTTAGAATCACCAGATCATACACTTAACGTTTCTTTTCGTATAAAACATGAAGGGGGAGCATATATGATTTATGCAACTACCGGAAGTTTGCGTTGTTTTGAATGCGGTGATGTCGGCCATAAACGGCAGATGTGTCCGCATAAAGAGCGTGGACAGGAAAACATCGGCCCAGTGATAGAGGCTGATGTTCAGGCTACTTCTATACAGACGGGTCAGGAGGAGACTTCAGGCCTCACAGAGGTAAGACATTCAGAGGTTAACATGGCTTTAAATGTAGCGGCGAATACCTCAGAGATACCAGTGGTAGCGGTAACCAGTTCAAATACTGATGATGATGCGGTTAAGAGTAAAGAACTCTTGGTGGTTGAACAGGTCAGTGGATGTGATGAGAATGTGTATCCAAGTAGTGCTGATCAGTGTGTGTGTGATGCAGAGGAGAGTCGAACAGTTGAGGAAGATCTGTCAGATGAGTCTGCTTCTGTGCAGGACATGGACTCCTGCTCACAGTATGGGCTTGAGGAGAACTCTCAAGATCCCCATAAGGATCTCTCTTTATATACCTTAGAGGAAATTGATCAGTTTCTAGATAATACTTTTGGAAAGCAAGTTGATGTTAAAGAATTCTTTCCTGATGTAGAGAAGTTTGTTAAGTCAGTTACTTTTCTTCAGAAGACTGTGGGGGTTGATCTCCTGAGTGAAAAGAAGCGGTTCCGTTTAAAGAAGCATTTGACTACAGTTAGAAAGTATAGAAAAATAGAGAAAAGGAGAACGTCAAAAGTACTGTTGTAATTTTTTCTTTGCATGCATCACATGGCGTCTTTTTCTCTTTTTCTGCTTTTTTCTGCCTGTCTGCTTTTTTTCTTCCAGTTTTTTTTTATGGAGGTATTGAAGGTTGGCTCACTTAACATTAATGGTGGAAGGGATGAACGTAAGCGTGCTATGGTTTCTGAAATAATAGAGCAAAAAAAATTAAATGTTGTTTTTCTTCAAGAAACGCATAGCAATATTGCTAATGAAGTTGAGTGGGGATTATGGTGGAAAGGGCAATATGTACTTAGCCATAAAACAAATCTGAGTGCTGGGGTGGCAATCTTATTCTCTCCAGCTTTAAGAGTTAATGTTTTAAAAACTGAGGAACCTGTAAATGGAAGACTATTAGTAGTAAAGGCTGATATTGATGTGTTTATTTTTTATTTTGTAAATGCATATGCACCTAATGTGGGACATGAACGAGTAATTTTTTTCAGTCTGTTAAGAAATGCTTTAATGTTGTGTGCTGATGGCAATATAATCATGGGAGGTGATTGGAATTGCACTGAGAATTTTACTATTGATCGTACAAATGAAGAACCTTATCTTCAGTCTTCATCTCAACTATCAAAAATAATTAAAGAAATAGATCTTTTAGATATGTGGCGGATTAAACACCCTCAAGTGAGACAATATACTTGGATTAAAATGACAGATAACAGAGTTAGCGCTGCTCGATTGGATAGGATCTATATGTCCAATCATCTTAGTAGTCGGAGTATTGATTGTTTTATTTTTCCAGTAGGGTTCACAGATCATCATTTAGTTTCTCTTACTGTAAATATGTCAAAGTGTATAAAAAAGTCTTCATATTGGCATTTTAATACTAAATTGCTTCAAGATCTTAATTTTTGTAAACATTTTGAGACTTTTTGGCAACAGTGGAAATTGTGTAAAGGGACATTTGAAAATTTAAAACAGTGGTGGGAAATAGGGAAGACAAACATTAAATTGTTTTGTTTGCAATATACTGCTAATTCCACTATTAAATTAAGAGAAATGATTCAGTCAATTGAAAAGGACATATCAAAGATGGAGGTGGATTTAATTCATAGATATGATCCTAATCTGTTTAACAACCTGCAAGAAAAAAAAAGGGAATTGGGGTTGTATATGAATGAAAGGGTGAAGGGAGCTCTTGTAAGGTTTCGGTTTGTCTCTGTTAATGACATGGATGCTCCTAGTGCTTATTTTTTTAATTTGGAGCACAAAGTGGCACAACAGAAACAGATGTCATGTCTTCGCCTTCCTGATGGGAGGGTGACCAGTAATATTACGGAGATGAGGAATCATGCAGTGACTTTTTATTCCAGTCTTTATACTGCTGAACAATGTGATACTGATTGTGCCGAACAGCTAATTCAAGACCTGCCTCAAATAGACACAGACTCTAAGACTGCCATGGACACTGAATTATCTCTTCAAGAATTCACTACTGTAGTTAGTCAACTTGGTATTGGAAGATCTCCCGGTATTGATGGGTTGCCGTCTGAATTTTATAAGTGTTTTTGGAATTTTATTGGGGAAGACTTATATGAGGTTTTTTGTGAATGTAGCAAAGATGGTTGTTTGCCTATGTCTTGTCAACGTGCTGTGCTTTC
The DNA here is from genome assembly GCA_031834385.1 of Semotilus atromaculatus. NCBI lineage: Eukaryota > Metazoa > Chordata > Actinopteri > Cypriniformes > Leuciscidae > Semotilus > Semotilus atromaculatus. Next base: position 5,875,535 of record JAULUF010000027.1, on the reverse strand, counting down.
TTTATTACCAAAAAAGGGAGATTTATCTCTTTTAAAAAATTGGAGACCTGTTGCATTACTAACCACTGATTACAAAATTATGTCTAAATGTCTTGCTAATAGACTTAAAAAATATATCAACTTAATTGTACAAAAAGATCAAACTTATTGTATCCCAGACAGAACAATAATGGATCATTTGTTTTTAATTCGGGATATTTTTGATATTTGTAAAGGTTTTGAAATGAAAGTTGGTTTATTTTCTTTAGATCAAGAGAAAGCCTTTGATCGGGTTGATCATGGTTATCTTTTTAATGTTTTAAAAGCTTTTGGTATTGGTGAAACTTTTTTAAATTTGGTAAAACTGCTGTATTCTGGTGCTGCTTGTATTGTTAAGGTGGGAGGTGGGCTAAGCCGGCCAATCCCAGTTTCAAGGGGTATCAGACAAGGTTGTCCTTTATCAGGGCAACTATATAGTATTGCTATTGAGCCCCTTCTTTTTAATTTACGTAAAACTTTGTCTGGTTTTATGGTTCCTGGTTTATTTCAGAGTTCAAGTATTACTGTAAGTGCTTATGCTGATGATGTGACAGTGTTTGTGAATCATGAAAAAGACATGAAGGCCCTGGTAAATGCACTTAATGTGTATGAAAAGGCTTCATCGGCTAAAGTGAACTGGGACAAAAGTGAGGCTTTTTGGGCAGGGCAGTTTCCTGTTGAAAATCCTCCACAATTACCAGGAGGTCTTACATGGAAAAGAAAGGGGTTAAAGATTTTAGGTATTTATTTTGGGAGTAATGAGTCTCAAAAGTTAAATTGGGAGGGTTTAGAGGAAAGAGTGTGTACCCGATTGTCTCGCTGGAAATGGTTGCTACCCCAGTTGTCCTACAGGGGAAGAGTTTTGGTTGCTAATAATCTGGTGGCTTCTACTCTTTGGCATAAACTGTGTGTACTGCAGCCGCCCACAGGACTAATTCAGAGTATTCAGAGGAGGTTGGTGACCTTTTTCTGGTCAGGACAACACTGGATCCGATCAGCCGCTTTGTATCTTCCAGTACCAGAAGGCGGACAGGGTTTGGTGGATATAAAGTCCAGGATAATGACTTTTCGGCTACAAACAGCCCAAAGACTCTTGTATAGTGAAAACTCTGCCTGGATGGACACTGCAACAGCTCTTTTGAGGAGGGCAGGTGGAATGGGTCTTGACAAACATTTGTTTTTAATGCAACTACCCGAGAAAGAAATGGTGGATCTCCCCCCCTTTTACAGATCTGTGCTGGAGGCCTGGAAGGTTTTTTTCGTATCAAGACCTTCTAATACACCTGCTGGTCATTGGTTATTAGAGGAACCTTTGTTTTTTAACTCCTTTTTATCTTCAAGACTGTTGACATCTGAAAATGTGCGAACACAACTGTTAGTGGCTGGGTGCAATAAGCTGGGACATATCCTGAGAAGTCATTTGCAAGACTTGAGTCAAAGAAGTGGTGTGAAATCGATCCGGTTTTTACAACAGTGCATTGCAGAGATTTTTAAGGACTTGAGTACAGATTACCAAGTTTTTTTGAAAGATCCAGATGTCCTAAAGGAATGGGTTGAAGGGTATGGTAATTTTTTTCCCTCAATCACTGTAAGCGCAGCTGTGGAAGACTGGGTAGAAGATGAATGCTGTTTACTGACTCTGAAAACACCAGTTCTGGACAGTTTTGATTCGGCTGGAAAGAAATCTCTTTACGTGATATGTGTGAAAGTCTCTAACATGCAATTTTTGAGTGGAGTTTCTTTAACAAGATGGACACAGTTCTTTGGATCTGTTTTCTCTCCAAAAGGCAGCTGGCGTACCCTGTACAAATGTCCGATTGACAAGAGGACCGGTGACCTCCAGTGGAGGATTGTACATGGGGCAATAGCTACAAACAGACATGTGGTACACCTCAATCCTAGTGTTGGGGTGGGTTGTCCTTTTTGTTCCGAGACAGAGTAAATTTTTCATCTTTTTGTGCAGTGCTCACGATTGGGTGATCTTTTTGATTTTTTAAGTAATTGTTTTTTGTCCCTGGGGGAAGTTTTTTCTTTTCAATTGTTTATCTTCGGGCCAAAGTATTCTGTTCAAAAGAAAAATGTGTCGGTTTTAATAAATTTTTTATCTGGTACTGCAAAATTGGCTATTTGGAAGACAAGGAAAAACAGACTGTTAGGGCAAAGGTCAATAAGTGTTGTGCCTATGTTTTTAGGTTTGGTAGCTTCTCGTTTGAGGGTGGAGTATGCATACTACAAGTCGGTGGGATCTCTACTAAAGTTTATAGAATTATGGGGAATAAATGAAGTATTATGTACATTGTATGATAATGAATTGTTTTTGAGGTTTTAAAAAAAAAAAAAAAAGGGGGAAAAAAAAGTGTATGTTTTGTGTGTTTTTTTTGAAAATCTTTTGTAATAGAAACTTGATTGTAATAAAGGTGAATTAATCCTCTCTCTCTCTCTCTCTCTCTCTCTCTCTCTCTCTCAATCCCTCGCGCATTTGAATCAAAATCAATTGAGAATTGACACGATGGTAAAAGATCGGAAGACCGAAGTTTCACATGGTGGAGCATTGTGTAGTCTACATGTGATACAAAATGATAAACGTTAATAATTTATGCATAAGCAGCACTGACGTTAACCAATCATAACAGTGGGTGTTAACACTGAACTCTTAAAGAGGAAACACCTCAAAAACAGACTGTTTGAATCAGAGGTGAGAAACAGGGTGGGAAAAGGTCATAAATCACTACATTTAAAAAAAAGTTTTGTACAAAAAACTATAGTAATACTATAATTGCACCTAAGGGAACATAATAAAACAAAACAAAAAACCATGTCATGACCCCTTTAAGCGCGATTTATCTTTTAAGAGAAAGAATCTCGTCCATCTTTAGAGGAAGCCTGTAGAAGAATATTCACTAGAAGAAAAGTGCAGAATGCCACTCAAAAAAATGGCAAATGAAAATGATTGGACAGGACCAGTTTCTTGGAGCAGACATCAAAGGAAGAAATCCTAGTCTGCACACAACACTCCACAACAAACGAAGACCGAATGTGTGACCTTTACAGACTGTTATGAGTTAATGTATAATATGTTAACATGAAGAGTGTGAAGTGCTTACAATTACTAATTAAACAACAACAAAAATCACAACATTTGTGAAGTTTTATGAAATTTGATAATTAATAATTGAATGATTAACAGATCATTCAAATATTAACAATATTAACAACACTACTTTTTCATAGCTATTTGAATATATATTACCTAATGATCTGTTATCTATAGTAATATCATGTATCAATTAAGCTTTTAATCGTTGTAAACCAAGTAATTTGTAGATTGTTTTAAAAGAGCTTGATCATGCTGATAGAAAGTTTAATAACATATCAGCATTTCGATTTACATAAAACAAATATCTGTTAATCATTATGTAATGTTTAATAAGTTAATTAAACATTAACAGGCACATTATCTCATATGTCTATTTATGTGCATATTAACTAATGATCTGTAAAACATTATGCATTGATTGTTAATGATTTACTAATGAAAGTTATTATAAAGTGTTACCAAGAATCTTACCATTTTCGATTTTCATGCTTGCCAACTTCAGCTGCATATCCGTCATCCTGACATGGATGTTCCACTCTTTGCCCATCAGACTTGACTTCTCAATGGAGAGTTGAGTCAGTTGGCTGGACAGAAGCTGGGTTTTCGCAGCTGCTTCAGGTTCAGTTTTAGCAGCATAAATTGATTTAACAATGGGTCCAACAAATGGTACAAGGGCAGAGAAGATATTCATACCATTACTTTGGCAAGAAGACTCTTTGACATGATTATACAGGTCTTGGTTTTTCTCTGAAATCTTTGCCTCGATTTGTCCAATTTTCTTATTGTTGTTCTTCAGTTCCTCTTCCAGATCTCTCACTGCATTTTCTTGGGCCTCTATCTCCTTAGTAGATTGTGCTTTTTTTCTCTCCGTCTCAGCCTTTTCAAGAATGACATCACTGGTGCAGGAAGCCACACTGTGGTTGTGTTTCTCATATCTGGCGATAACAGATTTCAGATTAATCGTAAGCTAAAGCACAGTAAATATAATACACTTGATATACATGATGACGTTCTGTTTCATCCAGAAGATTTTTGGCAGTGGCCATATTGAAACTTTTCCAGATATGGAAAATGTAACAAATCTTAATAAACTTTCTTATGCTAAAACATTTTACCTGTCTACCATCATTCCCACTTTGTCAACAATTTCAGTGATCCATGCTCTGGCTTTTTCCAGGGACTTAATAGCCAACATGCTTTTATCCTTTTCAACAGCAACCTTCAGCGCCGGCAGAAGTGTGGAAACTAGGTTTTTACTTGTGGCCGCACACTGAAAGACAGCAGAAATGCTTACATTGTTTATCCACGTGTCATACTTTATAGGAAACAACTAGTCAAAAATAATCAATTAATGAAATATAGTGTCTCGTGACCAGTTCAAAGATTAGGGTGCAATCTTTATGAAATAAGTGCAGTCGAGATGGACAGTTCTCAGAAAGTTCAGTTCATTTCAGTAGTTCGAAACCAAAGTCAACATTCCAGAAAAGTTTGTGCCGGCTACAGGATCATCAACAACCCTGGAGTTGCTCAACAGGATTCATGACTTGAAGCTTGAGAGCATTTACGTGACGTTTGCATTGCACTAAGGATATTTTGCACTTTACCTGTAACTGTGGCAGGAGGAGAGAGATCCTTCAGTAAACTGAAAATAATAAAGAATTACCTGCGCTCCACAATGAGCCAAGAGAGACTCAATAACCTGGCAATTCTTGCCATTGAATGTGAACTGGCGAAACAGGTGGACTTTAAAGACATTATAAAGGACTTTGCATCCAGAAAGACAAGGAAGATGGCTGTATAAGAGGCAAAGATTCATTTCTGCATTTCCTTCTGAGAAATCCTGACGCTTAAAATAATTAATTGGTTAAATTAAACTAATTAGTTGAGTCAAATTAACTTTTAGAGTATTTAGAACTTTCTTTTTCTTTCAAGTTCACAGAACTGATATTTTTTAAGTAAACTGTTTTATGAAATTATTTTTATTTAGACAAACTTAAGTTTAACTGAAATGGCTGGTATGTCTATTTCCCAGCATGCTTTGCTGATGGCACTCGAAATGGAGAGTAATGAATGCTTAAAATGAAGTGTAATATAATGTTGTTGTTTTTTGCGCAAGATTAATATTAACTGGGAGATTTGTTCTAATTGAGAATACATGAAAGTTATTAGTGTACTCTTTTTCTTACCTTGAAATGTTCAAGTACAAAATAAAATTGGCCAGTTTTGAATCGATTGCCCTAAAGGGGTGGTAAAACACCTTTTTTTCGTAGGCTTGACTGTGTTCGTGGGGTGCACTGTAACGTGTTCATGCTTCATTTGTAACTTTACAGATGTTGTTTATGCTCAAACATCAACATTACACACTAACTTAAGTTAGAAAAGTGAAATCATATTCAACCACCCCTTTAAATGTTTTGAGTTTTGCCAACTTATTCGGGTTAACAGTGCAGATCGTTTGTTAACCTTGGTGTGTGTGTGTGTGTGTGTGTGTGTGTGTGTGTGCCTATGTAGCCCCCATCACTGAGTAAGTCTCTCTCAGTTAAATGTATGTTAATGTGTGTGTGTGAGAGAGAGAGAGAGAGAGAGAGAGAGAGCGAGAGAGAGAGAGAGCACGCATGATAGTAGCCTAGCAGATTTGGGGAGGGCTCATTCACTGGACCTTTTCAGGGGCCCAGTCATTTCTGTGGGCGGGCCTGCCGGCTAGTAAACTCTTTCGAACTGCCGTTAGTCCATGATGATTACGTACGTAATAGGTGGGTTTGCTCTAGGCTTCACTTTCTCATTCATTCCTTCACTCAGTCAGAGTGAAGTGATCTGTATGGTATACAATTTTCAAATAAACTTGAGTATAGGTGCTGAATTGCCAACGCTATCTCACAAATAATTCGTAAGAATTTGTATGAGTGAGTACGAGGTGGCTATTTCATACGAATTCATACGACCTCATTAGTACAAAAAAATGTGTGATTTGTCTAAACCCCAGTGATGGGTAGGTTTAGGGGCGGGGTCATGGGCAGGTAATGTCTCCTAAGAAACATAAGTGTTCTTTTGTGGGATGTAATAATGTACATAGTAGTTTTCACTTACTTCCGACATAAGAGCCACTGAAAACGCAGTGGATGGATTTTATTTACGAAGGAATGGCGCCACTTAAACTTCCAAAATAGGTTTATGTTTGCGCGAATCATTTTCTGACTGACTGTTTTGTGAACGAGGGTCAATTCAAAGCAGGTCTTGCTTCAAAGTTAATCCTCAAGTGTGGATCGTTGCCCACTGTTCGCGATCCAACGTCACCTCCAGAAAAAGTAAGTGTATTTTATGATCTTTGAGCAAAATAATTTCAGTCGATGTCAGCCAATTCAACAACAAATGCGTCTAAAATTGTTGTCGTCGTAGTAGGATGTCTGTGTTTATAATTTAAACCTTGTTTGTATAGTGTGTAACCACATGTTTATAAATATATTTTTTAAATATATTGTATTAAAAACTGTGTATGTTTTCTTTAAATACAAGACTTCAAAATTGCATTTGCCACATAAGCACCTGTACAGCAAGTAATGTAAACATGACGCAACCGGTCCCTCGCATAAATGTAATTTCGTTTGTACGTAGCAAACGTTATCACAGTATTTGTGCTTGTAGTTTCAAAAAATTGCGCCAACGTTATCACAGTTTGTGTGTGTGTGTGTGTGTGTGTTGCACATCCATAATTGCAAAGGGGACGCGATTGAAACTCTATAAGTACATATATGTATCAAATAACCATCCGAGACGTCCTGGTCCATTCTCATTTGTGTTTCTGAATGGTTGTGAGTCTCTGCCGGAGTCTCATGTACACAATAAGTCCATACATATTTTTACATTGTACTTATATTTTGAAAATACCTGCATGTAGTTACAACTGTAATTAATTGATGTAATTACATTCGTAATTACACAGTTGACCCTTCCCTTACACCTTAACCTACCCTTAAATCGACCCATACCACCACACCTGTCCCTAACCTTATCTGTATCACATCTCAATAGCAGAAAAAGTGTTTTACAATACAACCTGAAAACAATAAGTACATTGTACTTATGTTTAAGTACATAGTACTTAAAGCCACTTAAAGTGGGACCAAATGATTTAATGACAGCCATCTCTCTCGTTGAAGAGAATGGTGGACTCATTAGAAATGTTAACCATGACGTTAAACAGATCTTGTGCAATATTTATAACAATGCACTCATCTCTTTGACTGACAGTAGTACACTCTTAAAGATAACGGTTCTTTATTGGCTTCTATGGTTCCCCGAAGAACACTTAAAATCCATAAAACTTTTTCTTTGCACAAAAGGTTCTAGTGGTTACAGGTTCTTGGATTTGTTTAATATTCTTCACATGGCTCTTTTAAGAACTGTTCACTGAAAGTTTCTTTGGTTAACTAAAAATGCTTATTTTATAGCATTTTGGAGTCTTTAAGAGTGTTATTGGATGCAGGGTGCAATAAAAGAAATGGATGAAGAACATTGGCTTTACCTTCAGCAGAAGAGCCTCAGAGGACCCAAAGAGAAGCTGAGTTTCAACGGCACGCTCTCTGAGAACCCTCTCCAACTTGGGGAACTTAGCCAAACAGAGATAGGAGAGATGGTAGAGCAGAGCTGTACGCTGAGCCGATGGAAGAAGCTCCGTGACAAAGTCAGGGCTACTTGCGACCTGAATTTCTGTAGAATTACAAATGTGATAGTTACAACTTGATGGTTTTGTGCAGACGTGTGTCAATTATTAACGATTATTAACAACATACAAAATGTGAGATGTTTACGTTTTATCGGTGAAAAACAATTCAGAAGTTATTACCCACCTTGGCTCTCTGACATTTTTTGTCTGTAAAGGATTTACCTGGAAAACACTGAAAAACAACAGTATCATGAGATAAGAATCAACAATAAATGAGAGAGGTCAGTACAAGTTACCTGTAAGATGAATGAACCTCTAAGCAATGTAGTTGACTGTGTCAGAATGGGGAGTTTATATATGGCACCTCCTTAACATTGTTTGTCCACTTGGGGGTTTGCCTTGTGGGATCTCTGGGGTCGGGCAGGATGAGACTTGTTTTTTTAAAAAGTTGAAATCAAACATTCTTATTTTAAGCAGTGCATTTGCCTTTCCTTATAGGGAGATTCATTACACTCTACCTTTACTTTTAAAGAAAAAATTTACTCTACAAGTAATGCAGTCTGTGGTAGTGGTACCATCTCAGTTTGCTCAAATAAATCAAAGTTTTATTCCGTTTTAAAGGATGCATTATTTGATTTACAGATATAAGAACAGTATGTTTATATGAAATACATTTAAAACATGTATCACATTCATATGATTCACAGTTTTAACCGCAGATGCTCTTCACAAGCTGCCATTGCCGGACTTTGCCCAAAGACAGGTTTGTGCATTTGTGAAATTCTTTGGTTTGCAGGCCCGGGCTGGTCTCCGCGAATTATCCCAGAGCTCCCAGTGGCCAGTCTGGACCTGCTGGCGAGTTGGCCAGTTTCTCTAAGCTCACAGTGTTTTGGCGAGTTGGCCAGTTTCTGTAAGCTCACAGTGTTTTGGGGACACGCATTGTTTTTGCTTGCATATTTCTTTATTTAACACTATGACAATTTTTTATTCTAAAATGTTTAATTCTAAAATTAAAACATATGATATACTGTAATATATAGGACAATTTTAACGTCCTAATGTATTTTGCATCCTCTGTTGAAAGTTGAACATTTTAAATGTTTTAGCTATGATTGTGTTATTGATCAATGTCATCTGAAGTTTTGAATAACAAAGGTCAGACTGGTAAAACATTTCAAAGGATCAAAGTATTTGTGTCCTGTTTCAAATGATCTGTACTCATATCACTTAAACTCAGTTAAAAAGAGCTTGTTTACATCGCAAAACAAAAACATTTAGAAATATGAAAATAATATAAAAAAAGCCAAATAAAAGTATCTGTCTTGTGTTTCTGAAATAGTTTTAACAGCATTTGCTGTTCACGAGCTGCCATTGTACTCTTGATTTTGCCCAATGTTTGTGCATTTGTGAAATTCTTTGCAAGACCGGACTGGCCATCGGGAGCCCTGGGATAATTCCCGGTGGCCTGGCTAGTTGGCCAGTTGTCTGTAAGCAAGCAGTGTTTTGGGGACAAGCATGGTTTTTGCTTGCACATTTCTATATTTCACACATTCATTATTTATTCTAACTTTTTTAATTCTAAGATTAAAACATATGCCCTCGGATTCACAGACAAGGTCTAAGTATACATATATATCTTCTTCCACTTATCCGGGGCCGGGTCGCGGGGGCAGCATTCAATAGATTTCTTTGAAATCGTTTCAAGTTACGAGTCACCACACAACACATCCAAGCATAAAAGCTCCTGATAAAGGATTTGTTACTAAAGTGTCTATGTTCACAAACCACTGTTAATTTTAACAGAAAAGCAAGCATACTATTTGTGAGATTTGGCATGGCAGAAAGCACGCAAAGAGCACTCAATTTATAATCATTAAAAAGTGGTTATACATCTTTATCTCAATCTTACAAAGTTCTTGAAAATGGCTTAGGACTCACCCAGCAAACACATTTACGTTGTGGCACGTTGCATTTCTGCTATGGCAACGTTGCTGTGGTAAATGGTAAATGGACTGCATTTATATAGCGCTTTCATAGACCCAATGGCCACCAAAACGCTTTACATATTCTCATATACATTTACTATACATTTACTATATACTCAAATTCACCCATTCACTCACTCATTCATACACCAACAACGATATCCGCCATGTAAGGTGCCATCCAGCTCGTCGGGAGCAGCCGGGGTTAGGTGTCTCGCCAGGGACGTGCACAGGAATTTTGAGGGGCAGTTGCTCTGACCTGAAAAAAGGGCGGCAACCCAACCCCCCACACACACAAAAAAACAACTCACGGGCTATATGAAGGACTGAGAATAACAGGGTCTTTATTAAAATATATACACAAAGAAGTAAAAAACTGAAATACAGCAATCACCTTAACTACTACTAATAATAACACAGAAAAATATGACTTGAGTCATGAAAATCCCTACATCAATATCCCTATAAATATCCTATCTATAGTCACTGATAGGTTTCTCCAAATTTACATACTAAACAACATGCAAAGCTTCAAAGGAGAAGCCGCCTATTAGGGGCCATTTCAACAAAAATGGAAAATAAAAACCCATTTAATTGTCTTTCTACACTGCAGCATAATAAAATAGTTCTCACACTCCTGTTTTATTGAATTATATTCAATAAATATTTCTGTGAATTGAATTAATCTTGCACTTGTTCATATTTTTTGTATTATGTCTGAATATATATTCAGTTGAATTTTGCCCATACAAATTGCCTTATCTGACCGTGTTTATGTCCAAACTCAATGCCTTTTATTATGGTCTTATTTATAAATATTGCAAAACGTCAGAGATGACAGGTTTATGATATACAACTTTGTAAACCGTATACAAAATGTATTAACAATATGTTAAATGCCACCAAAATACACATGAGAAAAATAGTTCCTCATATTATTGTTTATTGTTTTTTTAATGATTATTAATTTTTTTATTCTGTATTTTTTTAAATTTGAAAATAAATAATCTGGATTGAATTGACAGATGGGGGAAAACTCGCTTCTAATAAAATAAATAAATAAACGCTTCGATTTCGGGAAAAAATACAATCCTTTTTTAACCTTTTGGCTTCCCGTAGATTCAGTTGTGCTTCTTGCTTGTATTCAGTTCTGATGGTACGTATGGTAACTTGGCAACTACGCATGATTTGTATTATGATTGCGTAAAGGGAACACGAATTCGGGTAGGGAACAGGATCGACTGCTTCACCGGTCGCGTGCAGCGCTCCAGCCACGGAAACAGAGTTTTGCCCTTAACCCACTGACTTTCACTTTCGGTGCTCGAATGGAAGTAAATGAGGCTTTGCGATTATTATTTTTTTATCTAGGCCTACGTGAAATTCTGCATCAATTGGACAATTTATTTATTTATTTATTTTCCCCCTCGGAAGGGCAACGTGAGTCGAGAAGGGCAATGGGCAGTTGCCCGGGCAACCTGAGCAACCCCCCTGTGCACGTCCCTGTGTCTCGCTCATGGACACCTCGACACTTGGTCAGGTGGAACCGGGGATTGAACCACCAACCTTCTAGTCAACCTACATGATGATGATGATGATGATGATGAATTTTATTTAGAATGCACTATACATTTGACATCAAATCTCATAGTTCTTACAAAAAAAATCTACAAAATAAAATAGAAACAAAACAGAACAATAAAAAAAAAACAATACTCAGACACTTTAAAATACATTAAAATACTTAAAAATACGCTTTTCTAAAAAGATACGTTTTCAGCTCTTTTTTAAAAACATCCGTAGTCTTGGGAGCTCTGAGTTGTTCTGGAAGGGCATTCCATAGATGAGGGGCGGATGCTTTAAAAGCCCTGTCGCCCATAGTCTTAAGCCGTGTCCTAGGTGTAACCAGGAGATGCCGTTTGCCTCCTCTGGTCCGGGTGGAGGTGTGTAGGGAAATGAGATCAGTGAGGTGTGTGGGGGCCGCACCATGCAGACAGTAGTGAGTGTGCAAGATGATCTTATATTCTATGCGAAAATAAACAGGGAGCCAGTGAAGGGATTTTAGGATAGGGGTGATGTGCTCATGTTTCCGCACCCTCATTAGGACCCTGGCAGCACTATTCTGCACAAACTGGAGCTTTTGGAGGCTCCTACCAGGGATTCCCCACAGGAGTGCGTTACAGTAATCCAGCCTGGAGGAGACAAAAGCATGGACGAGCTTCTCTGCAGCTGGGAAGGAAAGAAAGGAACGCAGTTTGGAAATATTACGGGAGGTGAAAAAACAAGGTTTTACAAATTGAGGTGACATGATTGTCAAAAGAAAGGTATGGGTCAAACTTGACCCCAAGGTTAGTAATGGAGGGAGAGAGGGAAATAGTATTGGCAAGAAAAGAAACAAGTGTGATAGGTGACGAACGTAATTGGTGAGGCGTTCCAATTTGGATGGCTTCTGTTTTAGAGCCATTCAGCTGCAGAACATTTTGATTCATCCATGCCCCGATCTCCTCCAGGCAGGAGGTGAGGCGGGAAATGATGGCGGAAATGAGGGGGAACCGGAGGGAGTGATATGAAGATGAAGTTGTGTGTTGTCAGCATAGCAATGGTAGTGAATTCCATGCCTGCTGACGACACGACCAAGGGGAAGCGTGTAAATAGTAAAAAGGGTTGGACCGAGTACGGACGAGCCACTGAACCACTGAACCACTGCCGCCCCAGTTGCTGTAGTAGCTGTATATATGCTCACAACATTGTAACAACGTATAACTGTAACAGGGCTGTAGCAATGTTGTTGCGGGACATTCAGCAACTGTGAGACGACATTCTGACCTTTTTTTTTTATGCTAGATATACATCCCCCATTTAGCATTTTATGTTTTGAGGTTAATTTTTAGTTAGTCAGATTGTTATATTTATATTTTTATAATTATATTTAACAATTATATTATGTCTATCCTTTTTATTAATGGGGCTATCTGTAAATAAAAAAATAAGACAACACAATGAGCCCAATGGGCGGTTGAAATTTAAAAGGCTGATTTTCACGCTTCAGGGCAGTGACGAGTAGACTACATGCCGTCCAGTGGTTGTCCTGACACCCTACGCACAACCTTAAGCAATGGCTCTGAACCGTGGTTTAATGTCAACATTGTGTCAATGCTGTAACAACCTTCACCACACAACTTAGTTATAGCAACCTTTTGGCCATGTTGTTAAAACGTTGTTAGAAGGTTGGGTACGTTGTGCCAATGTTCTGTGTTTGCTGGGCAGCAGCTCTGGTTGAGTTAGGCAGATCATTCCACCAGCAGTGAACAGTCAAGGTAAAGGTCCGAGAACTCTTTGAGATGGCACAAAAAGATGAAGTTCGCTTGCAGAGCGCAAGTTTCTGAGTGGCACATAAGTCTGAAGTAATGAGTTTAGGCAAAAAGGAGCAGAGCCAGTGGTTGTTCTAGGCAAATGTCAGTGACTTGAATTTGATGCGAGCTGCAACTGGCAACCAGTGCAATTTTGTGAGGAGAGGTGTGACGTGTGCTCTCTCCGGCTTGTTAAAGACCACTCTGGCTGCAGCATTCTGGATCTCTTGCAGAGGTTTGACCGAGCAAGCTGGAAGACCAGCCAGGGGAGCATTACAATAATCCAGTCCTATGGCGATTTATTTAAGATTGCAAGGGAAGCTCAGCTTCCCCTATAATGTCAAAACATTTATGGTCAAATGTGTACTATTGTGTTAACATTTTATTGACTAAAAATGCGTTAGAACACGTTCATCTTGAAGACGAGTTCGTTCAGAATCAGCTACATATTGCAGGTCGGCTGACTCGATTTCCTTCTCATACTGTACATTCCCGTAGCGTCAGTGCATTTCCCCGTTGAAGCCGAGCGTCCATTGACTTCAATGGGGCTGCTGTGAACAGTTTTTTTCAGTGCTTCGAAACTAGACGGTCATTGGATAAATGCTGCGATTATGTCCCGCCCACGGACGCTCAGCGTCTCTGGGGTGATTGGAGGAGTGGGCTGGCTTGGACTCCGGGCTTCTGTGTGATGATTGGAGGGTCTGTCGAAAGACTGCATCTCCTTTTGATTGACAGATTTTGTACAATAAAAAGTCACTGACGCTGAAGCTATTCGAGCTCAGTCCCATCGCGGATTTTGCAAGTGTACTCGAAAGACAAACTGCTGTAACCTATTTGTTGGTTTTTGCTTGGCGAAATTGCTAGCCATTTTTCATCATACATTTCACAGTTTAACCTAATTCCCACATATCCTCCGTCGATTTCAGGTGCCTTGTTACATGTGCGGGGCGTGGGGTTTGGATCGGTTTTGTGTCGGGATTCGGACATTCATGCTCCGCGTGTTTATTTTCTGTTGTGAGCGCACAGGATGACCTTATGCTCGTTCTCGCGCAGAACGTTCTGTCTTGTCGTGTGAGCGTGCAAGTTCGCTCTGGCCGTACGCTCTTCTGTCCACGTGTGTTGTGTTTCGTAGCATGCGGTTCGTGTGTACATCATCGGCCGCGTACTGTCATGTTTTGTCTTGCGCTGTGTAGCACACAGCTTGTGTTTTACACTAGCTGTGTGCTTTCATGTTGTCATGTTTTGTGTGAACATGTGGCTTATGAGTGTTCACATTGTTCTTTGTGTCTCGTTTTGTGTGAGCACATGGTTTTGTGTGAGCTCATTTGCCCCTCCTGTCCTCCCTCGTTACCTGCCTTGTTTGCTGCCTATTTATTCTCCTTGTGTTTGGAGTTCTTTGCTGGTTCGTTGGCATTTTTATGTCGTATGTTCACCGTGTGTTTCCATGCTGTCAAATCAGTCTTGTTATCCCTCTCAGAGTAGTTTTTGGTTTGTATTTTGTTTTATTTTATTATTAAGATAAAGCCCATCAACTCACCTGAGTCCTCACTCCTTTCACCACCCCCACACCTGACAGTCGAGTAAAAAAAAAAAAAAAAGAGCTTCCCCTCTTTGAGAGACCAGCTGAGCGTCGACCATGATGTAACTGGCCATATAGTACTCTCCATTGCGAGTTTCTTCAGTCGGAAAGAAATTAAGGTTTTTGATGAGAACATTCCAGGATTTTTCACCATATAATGGACTTCAACGGGATCCAAACGGTTCAACGTCCAAATGACAGTTTCAGTGCAGCTTCAACGGGCTTTAAACGACACCAGACAATGAATAAGGGTCTTATCTAGTGAAACGATCGGTCATTTCAAAAATAAATAAAAAAGTTTAAGTTTTATAAGCACAAATGCTCGCCTTGCTCTGTTCTGTGATGCGTGTTCGTGACGGCACGTAATACACAATTATGTTGAAAATGTCAAAGGTCAGTTTATCATTTAAAATGCCCATTTCGTGTGCGTATCCTGGGTGTTTTAATATTAAAAAGGCTAAAAGAAAAATTTCATCAGCACAGAAGCGTAGAAGCGTGACTTTTTCAACGTAATTGCGTATTACGTGACATCAAGAACGCACATCTCACAACAGAGCAAGGCGAGCATTCATGGGCGGATCTACAGGGGGGCAAGGGGGGGTAGGTGCCCCCCTAACTTTGATGATCCAAAAACTGTACTTGTAAAAACAACCCGCCACTGTCCACAAGCTTTTCAAAACAGTGAACTAAACAATACATACATTTACCAAAAGTGAATAATTGAATTTTTAATTTTAAATTTATTATTAGCCCCTCAAATACCTGATTCAAACGTGCAGAGCGCCGTTTGCTCATTCTGCTAACTAAGCAACAGTGGAGACTCAGACTGTCAGCTGTCAGCCGATGACGGTGCTGTGTGGTGTTCTGAGAATATCAGCTCAAATTGATAGTAACTCCACTGTTGCTTAGTTACCAATGATCACGCGCGCGAACTCGACAATCGACTACTGTGGACTTCGACCGAAAACAGTAAGTAAATACAGGTATGTGAGCTGGCTGAATTAACATCACTTTTATTCATATCTTTCACATCTACAGTCAGATTGACCGTGTTCACTCTGAATAAAATCACTCATATGGCTGTGCACTTGTAATGACACATCAAGGATGTTAAGAGGCTAAAAGCAGGTTTAAAACTTGCCCCATTGAAGTCAACAGGGTGCAAATTTTAAAAAGAAGATAACACGTGTAGGCAACACCGATTTTTGTCGTTGTTCTCTGTACTGACGGTGACGGCACTCCAAATTTACCAAAAAATGTGCTCAATGTTCAAACTGACCGGAGTTCTCCTTTAATGTAATTTTCCAATTTCCCGTGACCTAATCTAAAGCAGGGTTGCCAACTCTCATGCATCTGGCGTGACATTCACGCTTTCAGCCTCAATCTCACGCACATGCAAGAAATGTCACACCAAAATCCATTTTCTCCCCTTTCAATCAGTTAATTTTCTGAAATTTTACAGAATCTCACTCCTGGCAAAGTCCCAAAGTTGGCAACCCTGTCTAAAGTGAGAACTATTTACTTTAATATGCTGTTAACAAAGCATTATTTAACTCTTTATATATGAGCTAATTAAACAATAACACTTTGTTAATTACAGTGACAATTAATGAACAATTCACTATTTGTATAGTATAGCAATGCATTAACTACAGTTTACAACAGTAAAAAGCTATACTTTGTACCAGAATGTTTTGTTCTAAAATGAAACATGATTTGTTTTGATTTATAATTATAACTTCTTAATTTCTTTTGCACCCTCTGCTGAAAGTAGAGCATTTTTGTCCAAAGAAAGACAGGTTTGTGCATTTGTGAAATTCTTAGGTTTGCAGGCCCGGACTGGCCTTCGGGAGCCCTGGGATAATTTCTGGTTACCTGGCGAGTTAGCCAGTTGTCTGTAAGCAAGCAGTGTTTTGGGGACAAGCTTTGTTTTTGCTTGCATGTTTCTATATTTAACATATATGTTTTGTTTTGTTTTTGGTATGAAAAAGACCAAAAAGTAAAGTCAAATACATAAGTAATTATATATTTTTTAAAAATCAAATTTTTTTTATTATTCTAAAATTAAAACTATAATTATAACTTCCTAATTTATTTTGCACCCTCGGTTGAAAGAAAGGCAGGGAGTGCTCATCAAGTTTGCTTTTTACTTGCGCTTCCTGCCTTTCACGTCCAGCACAGAGAACAACCTCATCGCCGGGGTTTGCCTTTTTTTCCAGATTTGCACAACGAGTTGTGTAAATCATGGAAAAAGCCACACTCTTCTCGTCTAGCCAATCCCCCTGTACTAGACTACAGTTATATTGTGGGGGCAAGAGAGACTGGCTATGGGATGATCCCGCATCAGGAAGAGCCTCTGACGTTGATTAATCCCTAAATACCCCGGTGCTGCCCACCAAACCCTGCCGCAATGCATCTGCTTTGGTGGGCAAGGCACTCTAGTGCTCTCGTCCTAAGTGTGCTTGTGAGCAGCTTCACACTGGGACAGGCAGGGCTCGTTGTGGCATAGTGGGTACTCGTTCCCCAAATTGTTGTCATCTACGCAGTTCGAGTTCCCTCGAAAGGGAACGTCTATGGTTACAACTGTAACACACGTCCCCCTGTGTGCCGGCGTCCCTTTGTAGCTTCCGTGTATGTGTCACAGGTTACGTCATGACGCAGCACCAATCAGGATTGGATTAGTTTCATTCATACTTCAGATGCATTACACTAAGAGCATTTCCCAAAGTGTCGTCATCGACGCGTTGTCTCATTCCATTCTCAGGGAACAAGGGTTACAGTCGTAACCCGAGATGTTTAGCATGTTCCCGGTGAAACACAATCACAAAAAACCCTACACTTTGTGTTTATGAGAAAGTGACTGACATGACCATTTTGTGATATTTAAAGAGTAAGGTCTAAATAAGGTGAATCTGCAGCTTTAAGAAATGTTGATTGAAAAAACTATACTAGATAAACGTGTCACTTGAATGCCTTATGCTATGTAGTTTCATGGAAAATTACCTGAGATTTAATGGTCATAGCTCAGAGGTGTTTTTTCCTCAATGTGCAGAGTTTAGCACCACCACACCTGTCTGGACTTTTCATTGATCCTAATACCCTTGATTAGCTGGTTCAGATGTGTTCGATTAGCACTAAATAGTATGTGAGATTAGAATAAGTGTGTCCCAAAGCATAGTATGTTGAAAAGAGTATGTTAAAACTATTTCCGGTAGATTTTCAAAGTGTGGATCCGTGCTCACTATAACAGCTAATATTGCCCACAACCCATTGCTCTTTGGAGGAGGAACTACAAACACGAGTAAAAAGTGTTAAAAACAAAACATGACGGATGTGCAACCAACGGTGAGAGGTTTAGATAAAGGTTTGAGTGACTAATCAAAGTTTAACCTGATAAAAAAAATCTGTATTTAATGTTATCCGTGTGTTATATTTCATCTGCATTAGCAATGTGGACTTTTATAAAGATCCGTTTGGCCATTAACCGTTTCGGTAGGAAATTAAATGAAATGAGGATTTTAACTGTGAAATAATTTCATAACTTTTAAATACGATTGGCAGGCCAGTTTACGGTGACAGGATGCCACAGAGAGCAACCGTTAAAGACGCAATTGTATGTCCGAAAGCTTGTAAAGCTTTTGATACATACTCAAATGTATCTACTTTTTCTTCACAAAAAGAGTACATACTTTTAGGGCATAAGCAGGCGAATCGAGACACAGCACTCGTTACAGCCTTGTTGTAGGGGTTTAAAAATATTTTTCTCTACAAAAGGGGGGTCCGGCAGAAAAAGTTTGGGAACCACTAACCTAGGCTAAAGCAAGGCAAGCTTGTGCAGGTTTGTGAGGTTTGTAAAGTGTAGATAAATCAAGTGTGTCATCAACAAGCCCGTACAGAAACCGCTGGCAGAAAAAATCTAGTTATTAATATGTCTAAAGAACACTCAATCAGTTTTCTGACAGACAGGTAGATTCAACATAGAAAGATCCAAATTTTTTTTGTGAACTGTTCCTTTAAGGGCGCCTGCGAATCCCCCAAAGACTACTCCCTCTGTTCTTTGACAAGCAGTTTTATGTGTATTCGTTCAAAAAAATTTAAGGAGGCACCAGAGAGTATAAATTACCTATGCTGATACTAACAACTGCATTGTTAGAGATGCATTGCTCGTACGGGTAACTTTTACTGACATGCTCCATCCATCATTGTTGTTATGATTCTTGCCATTTTGTTACTTTTTTGTTGTTTTTCAGCCACTGTAATTTCTTTACAGGCTAAGAACAATGAACGTGGCTTGCAGAAGACCAGTCCCTGAGGGTGAGTAAGAGTATATGAATAGTTTTTGACCAATAAAATGTAATCAAAATCTCTGTCTTCACAAATTTGCATGCTTAATGTTGTGGTATTTGACAAAAGCCTGTGCAAAACCATTACGTAGTAAGTATTGCATTTGTAATTCTACAGAAGTGATTGAGGAAAATCAACTCAGCTTCTTTCAGGAGCTTCTTCCATCGGCTGATCGTACGGCTTTGCTCTACCATCTCTCCTATCTCTGTTTGGCTAAGTTCCCCAAGTTGGAGAGGGTTCTCAGAGAGTGTGCTCTTGAAACCCAGAATATCTTTGCCTCCTCTGAGGCTCTTCTGCAGAAGGTAAAGTCAAAAGTCTTCTGACATAAAGAGGCAGATTAAAATAAGCTAATACTATCAACAGTAGGAATGGAGGATAGATTTGTATTGAATTTGAATTCAGGGTACAAAACGAGAAGAATTTAAAGGAGTAGCATTGAAATGCATTGAAATAATATAAATGTTGAGTGTAGCTTGCATAATAATGCATTTGATCTGTCTGCATGAGTTACTCATTATTGTGTTATCTTGCACACAACAAATGGGGTCTTTTTTGTTTAAAACATTAATGTCTGAAATGTATATATTTCACTGTAATTAATAACTTAATTTGCATTGTATGCACCATTGCAGAAGAACATTTAATTTCAAGGTCACACATGCTTTCATGAGTTTTTATAGATTTTTGTACTTTTGGGATAAGACTAGAAAAAGATACCTTTTGGAAATTGTACATAATTTCTCTAGTTTTCAGTAGGTCCAGTAGTAGCTATCAGCAGCAGAAAAACAATGTCCATTTAATTTAATACAGGTCTGATACAAAATAAAGTTATTTTGGTAACGCTTCCTTTTACAGTACAGTACTTACAGTGTACTTACCTAGAAAGTACTGGCTAATATAAGGTAAGTACATGGAACAGGGGTAGGTTTAGGGGTAGGTTCAGGGTTAGTACTAGTTATTACCCAGTAATTGTAGTAACTAAAATAAGTGCATAGTATTTACATGGGTAACTGGACTGTAAAAGGAAGCGTTACCGTTATTTTTATTTAACTCTGTTAGACTTTCTGTCTTTTGGTGGAGATAAGGGGAATGATAGTTATACAATATTTATGGTAAATGTTTGACATTTCAAATTATTGTAGTATCTGATGCAGTTGACCGTGATGTACAGTACAATACACATCTCAATAAATGCTAAAACTCTTTGGTTGAGTTGATACATTAATATTTTGTAAAAATTTGGACGGATTCTCCCATCCATCTGCATATTTTGGTTTAAAATCATCAAAAGGAGATGACTTTGGTGGATGATTAATTTTCAACACAGAATATCTTAATTATAATGGAACTTAATTATCTAATATAAAATAATTTATTAAGTTAGCTAAAAAATCTAATGGGGCACATGCAAGGAAATAACATGTAAACATCTTGCTGTTTTTTAGTGTGTGGACACAAGTAACCAAATGGTTTCCTCAATGTTCCCTCAACTGAAACTCGCTGTTGAAAATAATGAAAACATTCAGGCTACGAAGTCTTTGGAAAATGCAAGAGAATGGATCGCAGAAATTGTTAACAGGGTGGAAGAGATAGTGGATAGGTAAACATTTAGGAAATGTTTCAAAGGGTTACACATCAAAAGCATTATGATATATTATTAACCCATACAGAACAAAGTTTACTGTGGTTGAACTGATGGTTTATCTGAAATCTGTCATTATCAGATATGAGAATCACAACCGCAGTGTGGCTTCCTGCACCAGTGATGTGATCCTTGAAAAGACTGAGGCAGAAAAAAAATTTGCACAAACTACTAATGAGATAGAGGCTCTAGAGAAGGTGGTGAGAGATCTTCAGATGGAACTGAGGAAAACCTTAGAGGAAATTGGACAAATTGAGTCAAAGTTAAACCAGTCTCATGTCAAACGTGCTTGTAGAGGAATGTTTGGTTTGAGTTTCCTGGCTGTCGTTATACCATTTATTGGAAATATTCTTAAATCCATTTTTCAAGCTAAACCTGCAAAAAACCAGGCTCTCGCCAATGAAAAAGCTCGACTTGCTGCTCAGAAGTCAAATCTGAAAAGCAAGGAGCACAATATCCAAGTCAGGCTGACTGATGTTCAGCTGAAGTTGGCAAACAAGAAGACGGAAAAGGGTGAGATTCTTTCATGATCTCTGTGTTCCAATGATCAAAAACTCAGAGTGATCTCTCATAATCAATGTATGCTTCATATTGTTTTTCAAGGTTCAATACCCGAAACTGTCCATCTGAGTGATGTCCAAAAGAACCTTTATCAAATCCAACAAACTCTGCTTAAGCAGAATATGTTCTGGAAATCAGTGCTTGTATTTCTGGAATCTCTCAAAAGCGAGACCTTTGCTGACGAACACTTCATTGAGGAGAATGAACTGAAGGAGATTGTTCTGATGCATCTTGATTTAGCGCAAGAGGTAACTTACACACTGAGTAAACGTTCAGTTGCTGTTTATGACAGTTCATTTCAATGCATTTTTCTATGTTGTGATTCATTTTGTATCTCAAATCTTCCAGAATTGGAGGGTCTTTGGAGAATCCTGTCTGACGGCAAAGCGGGCCTTTAGCTTGCAGAATAAGGATGCGTATAAGTTTCTGGAGTTCAACCCAGCTTTATTGTCGCCAGAGGAATGGAAAAGGCAGTATGACGTTGTCAAAGCAGATCTTACCAAAATAGGTCCTGCCATCGGTGCACATTAGCCAATGATGGCTGCCATTACTTTACAGTACATAGAAGTACACACAACTTACACATGTATAATGTGTTAATACAAAGATGTGTTCAGTCTGTCGCTGGCTAGCGCTGTGGTCCTCAAAGTTTATGAATGACATTCACAGATGTCATTCCATGTTGAGGACATCTTTTCTTTTCTTTTGGAATCCATTTTCTTTCCACTAAACATTTTGGAGGTAAAATATTATATAATCAGCACATGTATAATATAAAAGAGAAACAACATTAAAACATTTTTGGAAAATACATTAATATGGAATTAGCATCTTTAGATTTATAGAATTGCTGTGGTACTATATGATACATTTATGTAAAAATAGTGTTCCACATTATTTCGATACTCCACTTTACACATTCTACTCCCAATAAGTAACTTTGCAACTACATGTAAACTAACTCTCATTAGAGTATTAGTAGACTTTAGTAGACTGTTAAGTTGTGGTTAAGTGTTAGGGTTCGGGTTAGTTATAAGTTGACTTGTAGTTGCCATGTTACTTATAGTCAATAGAATATCTGTTGGGGAGCATCAAAATAAAGTGTTAGCAGATATTAAGCATATAGTCTATTAATAATCTAATGACAGTTAGTTGATGTGTAGTTGCAAAGTTACTTATAGTTAGTTGAATGTCTAAAGTGGACTATAGAAATAAAGTGTTACCAAAAATAGTAAAGCCAAAATCTTGATTAATATTGTATAATTTGAAATGCATATTTGTGTGTGTATGTGTAAAAAAATAATAAATGGACAAAAAAAAAAACAAAAAAAACATATTGGATATATGTTCCTTGAGGTTCACTTATAATTAATATATAAATTCCACAATACAGTGAAAGTGTTGTATGTCACTCTGTTCCAGTTCAAACTACCAGTTGGATTTATTAAATATTACCTTATTGCATTCATCTTCTTTAACTTCAACTTCATTGGTATTTAAATAGTATATGTTGAACATTATTCTTGTACAAACAGACGCTGCATTAAGCTGAACATAACATATTTAATGAAAATATCTCTGAAACATTGGTGTATTTGTCAAATATTGCATTGATTTCACTTCAGCTGTGATAAAGAATGCAAACATAGCACAAGTGTCTCTATGGGAAGCAGAAAGCGGCAGACTTGACGGCTCCATATTCAGCTCCTCCCCGACTGTAAGCGTCAGAAGTCAAACACACTTAGTATCTAACATCACTGGGCAATGCATTGCATATGGTGCAATGATTTAAATACATTTGTTGATGTCTTTCTCTAGAGGCAGTCATATGCAAATGGTATGCTTATGTGATGTATATCAAAACAACCCCTTTTTAGAGCTTGATTAAAGAAATGCTTTGTTTAATGAAAAGGACATTTTAAGCTATGAAACTTGCCGGATGTTTTGAAGGACAAAGACCTATTTATACTACACTCACCTAAAGGATTATTAGGAACACCATACTAATACTGTGTTTGACCCCCTTTCGCCTTCAGAACTGCCTTAATTCTATGTGGCATTGATTCAACAAGGTGCTAAAAGCATTCTTTAGAAATGTTGGCCCATATTGATAGGATAGCATCTTGCAGTTGATGGAGATTTAGGGGATGCACATCCAGGGCACGAAGCTCCCGTTCCACCACATCCCAAAGATGTTCAATGGTGTTGAGATCTGGTGACTGTGGGGGCCATTTTAGTACAGTGAACTCATTGTCATGTTCAAGAAACCAATTTGAAATGATTCGAGCTTTGTGACATGGTGTATTATCCTGCTTGAAGTAGCCATCAGAGGATGGGTACATGGTGGCCATAAAGGGATGGACATGGTCAGAAACAATGCTCAGGTAGGCTGTGGCATTTAAACGATGCCCAATTGGCACTAAGGGGCCTAAAGTGTGCCAAGAAAACATCCCCCACACCATTACACTACCACCACCAGCCTGCACAGTGGTAACAAGGCATGATGGATCCATGTTCTCATTCTGTTTACGCCAAATTCTGACTCTACCATCTGAATGTCTCAACAGAAATCGAGACTCATCAGACCAGGCAACATTTTTCCAGTCTTCAACTGTCCAATTTTGGTGAGCTCTTGCAAATTGTAGCCTCTTTTTCCTATTTGTAGTGGAGATGAGTAGTACCCGGTGGGGTCTTCTACTGATGTAGCCCAAAGCATTCACAAATGCTTTGCTGCATATCTCGGTTGTAACGAGTGGTTATTTCAGTCAAAGTTGCTCTTCTATCAGCTTGAATCAGTCGGCCCATTCTCCTCTGACCTCTAGCATCAACAAGGCATTTTCGCCCACAGGACTGCCGCATACTGGATGTTTTTCCCTTTTCACACCATTCTTTGTAAACCCTAGAGATGGTTGTGCGTGAAAATCCCAGTCCCAGTAATGAGCAGATTGTGAAATACTCTGGCACCCACAACCATGCCACGCTCAAAATTTCTTAAATCACCTTTCTTTCCCAATCTGACATTCAGTTTGGAGTTTTAGGAGATTGTCTTGTCCAGGACCACACCCCTAAATGCATTGAAGCAACTGCCACGTGATTGGTTGATTAGATAATTGCATTAATGAGAAATTGAACAGTTGTTCCTAATAATCCTTTAGGTTAGTGTATATGTCAAAAGATCAAAGAGAAATTTGGTTTCTCATGTCATGAGCCAATCAGAGTGCAAGCTGCCGCCTCCTGACGCTGCTATTAGGGCTGCGTTTTACTCCACCTTTAGACATTAGGTGAGCTCATCCCAAGATGTGCTGTTGTTCACAATGGAGCTGCTCTAGTAATGGCAGTCTTTTCTTGCTGGCTCACAGTTACCCTTACACACTCCCAATAGCACATTGTCTCCCCCTACTGTTCATCCAGGGCATTCCATATCATCAGTCCAGCATTCATATAACAATCGTACACAACATCATAAACACAATAAAATAATTATATACATGGAAAAAAAATATTATTCTGTGACTCAGGGTGTCACACAACTTCTGTTTCATACCGACCGTCTGTTTTTAATTAGCATAATGAGACCAAGAGCATTGGGAACGGAGTGAGGCTGGTGGCACAACTCCACCGATTCTTTAGAGCTGACATGATTAAACCATTGGAAACGTAGTCCTACAATAGCTTATTTGTGCTTGAAGGCGCTCGTTCCTGCACTACCAATAATGTCCTGCTGGTTGCAGCAGATAGTAATTGTGCCTTTAAGCATTTTTTCACTGTCCTTTTTTTTTTTAACTTTTATGATGATTGCAAACCGTACAGACATTAATTGATATACAGCTTTGTATACAATGCACTAAATATATCAACAATGTCATCTGAACATATAGGAGAAAAAAAAAGTTAACAATGATTTGCTAAAAAAAAAGAAAAATAACACAAGAAAAATAGGAGAAGATAGGGGGAAAAAAGACCGTGTTATTTTATACATCAGTTAGAGTGACCTTTTTGCACATTCTGTAAACCTATGCAGTGACGTATCGTATTCTCTTTAATGTTTATTTTAGGCTGTATCTCCAGGGATGGGCAACGTCGATGAAGTGCGCTGTCCTGCACAGTTGAGCTTTAATTAGGGTTGGAGCTAAACTCTGCAGGACACTTTGCTGTTTCATTTTCCTTATTTAGTGTTCTACCTTTTTTTCTTCACCCCTCATGTGTGGATGTAAGATAGCATTCCTCTTTACATATCTATAGTATTTTTATATTTCTATTGCTGAACGTTATTTTAAAACAGACCACAGGATCGACAGCCATTCCTTAGTATTCAGTTTGTAAAAAGCACATACTTTTAGTAGTATATAAATGTAGACTAACGCTTATAAGAAAATGCAGTGATTCCCTTATGCTTTATAAATCAAGCACAATGTTTTAGAAATACATAATAGGCCTACATTCTTTAAGACATGCTGTTGTTTGCAAAGCGCAAAACGCTCTTTTTCTGATATGTTATTATGCTTTGTTTTGAGGCATAAAGAGGCGGTATGCTGTGGTGTGATGACGACATCCTCTCCCGACGTCCTGATTGGCTTGTTTTCATCTTCAGCACCTGTCGAATTTGCCATAATAGCTTGTGTAGCGAATGATCAGTGAGTGAGTCACTTTCTTGTAAGGCAGTAATTTTAGGTCCTTTTTGTCTCAACCAAGAAACAAATATGTATTCACCAAGGTGATTACAATTATTAGAAATTATAGGCCTATTATAATTTTATTTTATCCTCTTGGTTTATCGTTAAATGCCGCTGCACGCTGTAAAAGCAGCTGCATGTCGGTTACAGTATTCTTCTATTGTGTGATTGATTGACCAGTCGCTTTGTTCTGTTGCATCATTGATTGTGATCGATTGCTCCCGTCGCGCGTGTGTACGTGACAAGTGACTGGATTCATCGACCAACTTACAAATCGATGTTTGGGAATGTGAAACTGTCAAATTCTGTAAGGGCTCTTTTCAGCACCCTGGTTAGTTCCTCTGGGGAAAAACTCGGACCATATGGCAAAGAAACGGACACATTTCAGTTATTTTTTATTCTTAACATATTCCCGTGTGAGTTTGGCGCTACTATTTGACGGCGAGGTTTTTGGACTGGATTGAAAATCATCATATGAGGTCGCAGTTTTGGGAACAACTGGAATTTCAGGATGATGCTCACGCGCTACAGACCGGTATGCAATTTTTTTTATTTTTTATTTTTTATTAATAGGAAAAGTGGATTCAATTAGAAATGTTCATTGTTGTAGAGTTTTACCTATGTTGTAAATTGCCTTGAAACACGAAGTGATGTATTATTATTATACACGAAGTGTGAATATTGATACGGTTTTGCGACGGTCTTCCAGTGAGGAAGTTGTTATAAGCTTTCACCATAGTAGACGCAGCTACAGAAAGATGCTGTAACTTTTTATGAAACATTTTCCACATATTAATCTGATGTCGCTTTAGAGCAAATTTCGACATCTTTACCATTTTAACACGTGTTTGCTTGTAATATGTGATAGAATCCAGCGGCTGCCTGTAAACGCAAATGTTTTGCGCATGCGCAGTTGTTTTGAAAAGGATCCTTGTTCAATGGGATGAAGCCCAAAAGATAATCATCAAAAAATCGATATACTACCAGCTCTCCACAGTAATCATTTCTCTCTTGGTGTGTGTGTATGTGTGTGTGTGTGTGTGTGTGTGTGTATGTGTGTGTGTGTGTGTGTGTGTGTGTGTGTGTGTGTGTGTGTGTGTGTGTGTGTGTGTGTTTCAGAGCTCTATAATGAGATCTAGACCTATAGGGTTATTTCTTTCTTTTTTTTCTTTTTTTTTTTGTGTGCAAATGCACAAGGATGTCTCAGTTAATGTGATTGGCCTTAATATTTTCAGGGTCTAGTGTCAGTTGGAGTAAAAATAAACTCTTTATATGCATTCTGATTAGATCTATTAATTGTTTTTAATTAATTTTTTTATCAAAATCAAATGACATGCAGGCATACTGCACTGTACAACAAATATCTCTCTGACCTAATAATATAATAATTAGCTATTTAAATTATAAATGAGAATGAAATTAGGGAAATGTGACTAGTTTTCAAAATCATGAAAATAGATACATTTTCTGCTACATGTTTTATTAATATACATATACCTATATATAATGTCTGTAAAAATTGTTCAGTTCACTTACTTAATAATTTTAAGACAACGGGTTTACTAAATTTTTTAAAGTAAATTAACTGAATGCTTAATTGAAAAAAATAAGTTATGTGAACTTGACAGTTCCACATTGCTTCATTTTTTCGATTAGCCTAAGCATGAAGTTTATTTATACTACTTAATAATTTTAAAGCAAAGGGTTTCCTAAAAAAAATATTAAGTTGTCAACTGATCACTTTTTACAGTGTATTTATTTAACAGTACCGGTATGCTCTTTAAGTATATGGTTAACTTTAACCTTTTATTTATATTTCATGTAATTTATATTTGGGGTGGAACATAAGGAGAACATTTCTTAAACATGTAGCTTTCCGAGATTCACCCATGTCCGGTGTTATACAGTTACACAGACTCTATATAACCTGATCATGACTAAGAGCTTTAATCTAGATGGTTATTAAAGGACACTTGATGGAAACTACAGTACAAATAGAATTAAAGGCATTTTGAATTAAATAATACCTTTAGGCCCACTTTTGATTTGACCAGCCATGTATTGCAGATTATAGGGTCATGCTACTCATTTAATCTTCAGGAAATGCTTCTTTTAAGGGAATTAAATGATGATTTAGTGGTGGTGAATTTGAACTGTTGCCCTGCTGCATCTGCTGGTCCAGCAGGACAGGGAATTTGCATTTTGCTTTACTGAAATAACTCATCTATAACACTCTGTACTTGATATCTTTGAGTAATAGATCAATGTTATCTTCTCACCACTATGTCATAAGGTCATCACACTATGGCAAGAAGTGTTTGTTTTGGTTCTGGACAGTAATAAGGGTCACAGTCCATATACACTCTAGATCCAATATCATGGGTCAGGTATAGACACAGATAGTATACTGTAAACTTAGAAGTTTACAGACACAGATTCTTCAAACTGCACTATTAATTGACAAGAATTTTGACACGGCCTTCAGTATTTTTTAATTCGCTTCCACATTTATCCCTTATGCTGTGTTGAAAACCCTGTAACACCTTTGGTGTTCTTTTGGAAAATTACTGCTATATTATTATCACTAAATATTGGATTCAATATTTTGCCAGCTTGTTTTCTTTCAATTAGGACTGGTTTTGTATTTCTTTTTGGAACGTATTGATCGTATGCCTCATTGATCTCATTGATGAACTCGCGCACCTCAGTTTTAAGTGAAAAAAGCATTATTTATGGCTCTTTTTTGTCAATATTCAACAATATATGGAATAAATTTGCACTGTTTATTGCACTAGTGTGCTTTAATAGTTAACCAAGAAGTTTATTTTGAAATGCTTTTGTTTTTGTACAAAGTCACACTTGTGGTGTTCCCGGTCAAAAATTACCGGCCTACAAAAAATAGCTTATAAATCTCTCGTTATGCAACATTATCACCAACTATTGGATTCAGTCTTTTTTATCAACTTGTTTTCTTTCAATAAGGACAGGTTTTGTATTTATCTTTGAAGCTGATTGATCGTAAGCCTCATTGACCTGAGGTCAAAGTTCATCTCTGAAAAAGAAAGCATGCAATACTCAAAATAGTTTGTGTACGTGTGTGTGTGTGCGGTTGTGGTAACATGTGTGTGCATGTATCCACGCATGCACACGTCTGAGGCTTTTATCTTTGCAAGCACACGTGTAGTGAACATGAACATGATGAACATGCTCCTGAAATCTAAATGTTTATATTATTTTCAATCTCCCCCATCCACTTTCAATGGATGGTCATTTTTGACCAATATAAGCTCATATCAATGAGGCCCACAATCAGTCAGCTTCAAAAATAAAAATACAAAATCAAGTTGACAAAAAGATTGAATTCAATATTTATAATGTAACATAATGAGCAATTTAAAGCTATCTTTTTGTAGCCCAGTCATTTTTGACTGGGAATACCCCAAGTAACAAGGTGGGGAAAAAAGTCCCAAAAAATGACAACAAATATCCAAAACATTTGGGGAAGTATTTCTACCCTGTGTGAGCAAAGTCAGTAAGTTGTAGTCCAATGCAAAAACATTAACTAACATTTCCAAGAAAAAGAATATCCACCCCAGGTTAAAATGACCCGAACACAACATAAGGGGTAAATATAATGCTCCATACGCATGTAGTGTAGCAGTAGCAATAGGTTGATAATTCTAAAATCATTTTGTTTTTAGTTTTTTTATTTTATTTTTGTTTTAATTATTATTATTTTTCTTTCGTTTTTCTGTTTTTGTGTTGTGTTGTTTTTCCTTTTTTGCTTTGATTTAGTTTATATTTAATTTAGGGCTGTCAAATGATTAATCACGATTAATCGCATCCAAAATAAAAGTTTGTGTTTACATAATAAATGTGTTTGTACTGTGTAAAATTATTTTGTATATATAAGTACACACACGTGCATTTATATATTTAAGAAAAATGTGTAATTTCTATATAAAATATTTATATTTATATATAATATAAATTATATATAAATCTATATATAGTATATACATGCAAATATTTCTTAAATATATACAAGCATGTGTATGTATTTATATAAAATAATTATACACAGTACACATTTATTATGAAAACACAAACTTTTATTTTGGATGCGATTAATCGTGATTAATCATTTGACAGCCCTAATTTAATTCTATTTTTTTCTTTCTGTTTTTGTCTTGTTCGTCTTTTCTGCGTTTTTGTTTGTTTTTATTTTTGTTTTGTTTTGTGATTATTAGTTGTTGAATGCCTAGTGGAAGAATATCTACATGCAGATTATAGATAATTCAATTTCCTTTCCAAATACTGAAATATTATGTAATATAAATCTAATTTACTGTCCTTAATATTGTTATATATTGACATTTGATCAGTCACACTGCTTTCTAGATTTCAGCGTCTACCACAGAACAAACCATATCAGTAAACCTGAAAAATCTCTGTTTGTCCCCATTACAAGGCCTTTCGTCCTTCAGCCGTCTCACAGGTTCGCTTTGGTTTTTGAATTTCCTGACAATCCGACCAGAGCAGTCTTTGTTTACTGTGAGTCAGTTCACCAGTCATTATGTTTGATGTTTCATAGCGTGAACCTCACTGTGACATGTGTGCCGGTTTTTCAATGCCGCCCGCTATGCAATTCTCCCCCTCCCTTCCTTCCTCCCTCTCCCCTCCGTCATGCTGTCTCTCGCTCCTTCTCTCTCTCCTCGTCATACTCTCATGCACACACTCCGCCATCCAGCTTTCCTCCCACAAGGTCAACTCTGAGCTTTTGATCACAGGAAGATCTCATTCCGAGCACACGCGTGAGTCAGCGCACACACTGAGATGCTTTTGGTTTTTTAATGCCATTAAGCCGCGGCGGTGTTTAAAAGCATGCGTGCGGGTGGAATCCGATGCAGGCGTCCTCCTGTCGACATGAAGCTGTTTGGATGTGCTCATCCCGTGCCGGACCGGAGCCGTTGCTGCGCTCTACCTGTGCAGTGATTCACTTCGGCTGATTTCCTCCACCCACAGCAAGGATGTAACGGCTCCTCTGTGGACCGATTATGCTCCGAGAGGATCTCTTTTAGCTTTTAACTGTCTTCTTGTCCTCTTTCTCCTCCTGCCTCTGTCTTTCTCCTGCCGGATCACCTCAGAGACCCGATACCACCATGTCCTTGGCATTCTGCGGCAACGACAACAACTCGGCCGCTTACAACGTGGATGCCGGTGTCCTCAACAACGGATGCTTCCTGGACGCCCTCACAGTGGTGCCGCACGTCTTCCTGCTCTTCATCACATTTCCTATCCTCTTCATCGGTGAGTGTCAGAGACAGGTGAGAACTAGTGCATGTTTGTGTCACAGTACTGAAAGGCTGGAGTGACTGAACTCACTGTAACTTAACTACATACTCTAACTTTAATATGGATAGATGGATGGATAGATGGATGGATAGATGGATGGATAGATGGATAGATAGATAGATAGATAGATAGATAGATAGATAGATAGATAGATAGATAGATAGATAGATAGATAGATAGATAGATAGATAGATAGATAGATAGATAGATATACAGTCAAGCCAAAATGTATTCAGACAGCTTCAACAACATTATCACAGTTTGATCACTGTAGTTTAGAAAATGGTAATAAAATATGACAAGAACTCAGAGTTTTGTCCATCCTTCTGTTAGACTGTCTCACAGATGAATTCGGTTGAATATCTGTCAGCTGTTAAATTGTATCTGTCAGCTGTTAAATTTAAGTACACAATTAAATAATACCAATTTAGGTCAACCAATTTCCAAGCAATGCTTAATTTAGTTCAGTCTGTGGTGTAGGTGGCATTGGCAATTAAAGAAAAAACATGGTCAGGTCAAAGTGTCTTAATAATTTTTGGTCCCAAATTTTTATGAATTTGACTGGTGGCCACTGTATGGAAAATGTTTGGGTATAATATGTCACGGTTTTCTCTATTTTGCTATCCTCACTTACATAAATGAACTATAGTGTCCTGCACCCACTAGTTAATTAAATCTGGTGTCTGAATAATTTTAGTTTTGACTGTACTGCACCATTTAGGGTAGTGTTTTGTTTGTTGAAGGATCAGAGAAACAGACAGGAAATGATTAATGAGCTCTGAACATTTGGCTCATTAATTATGAGATAAACACTGCATAATTGATTTGCACTCAAATAGCCGTTCGCCATTCGCCAGAAAATGTGATTTGGCGAACCACATAGGGATAGAGTTTGTCACCCCGCTGTGGAAAACAATTTTAGACAATCAAATGTGACCTTAGTGGGAGAATGTAGAGCTGAAGAGTCGAGTTACATGAAGGTCGCTGTTCGTTTTGCCATACCAGAAGAGTCAGAGCGACATTCAAGAATCCCACTAATGTTAAAGTGATCTAACCGAACACCTACTCTCATACTTTGTATTATTAATTTTCCAACTGATTCTGAATCATTTATGTTGCGTCCTGCCACCTTGCGCCAAGTTTCCGGTGTTCTCAGAAGCTGTAGTCTTCACAGATAGGTAAACTTCTATAGCTGTGAATGGGAGATGACAGCAAATATATTTTTCCATAAAAGTGCATATATCCATCATAAAAGTGCATATATCCATCATAAAAGTGCATCTATCCATCATAAAAGTGCATATATCCATCATAAAAGTGCATCTATCCATCATAAAAGTGCTCCACGCGGCTCCGGGGGGTTAATAAAGGCCTTCTGAAGTGAAGCGATGAGTTCGTGTAACAAAACAATTCATATTTAACACGTTACAAAGTAAAATTAGCTTCCGGCAATGTGTAGTGTTATAAATGTGTAAATTTGAATAACTGTGGAAACGTGTCATCAGTTTGTGAAAAGGCCCCATTGTTTGGTCAAGTAGCCCCGCCCCTATTTACTCCAAGAGCTAACACTTTTGGCTAACACTTTTGTGCTGCAAAAATTAACCATAGTTTTACTACAAACAAAAACATAGTTTAACCATGGTATTTGTGGTATTTGTAGTAAAACTGTGGTTATACAAATGGTTATCAATCCGCCAAAAAAACATGGTTACTATAATAAAACCATGGTTTATTTTAAACTTTTTCAGGACGCCTATTTCAGTGATATCTGTCAATACAGACATTAGGCTTTCTAGCCAAGAATCACTTATTATTCAGAAACAGTTCTATTTCACCTCTATTGATTGATTTGCACAACTTTAATCCAACTGACAGCTGAATTGTTGCACAATAAACAGTGTTTCGATAGTCCGATTCCAAAAGAAATATCTCTTATTTGTTTCGTTTTTAGTGAATCAAAATCATTTATTAATCAGTTGGGGCAGTCTGTTTAAAATACTTTTTGAAATAATGAAATGTATTTCTGATTTTATTTATCTTGTTATCTGTACTGTTTGAATCTCAACAGAATAAATACAATAACATCAATTTAATAAAAGCATATGATGGGTTGTATGCAAGTTAGCAAAACAATTGGTAGTGAATCATTAAATCCATACAATTCCTGTCTCAAATTGACATTTTGTGCATGATATTCCCCCAAATTCCCCCAAAAAATGCTGTTGTTGTTGCAACAGGGAACGTTATAGGAACGTTCCATGTAGGTTATTTTTAGGTTCCATTTTTATAACGTAAGGAGAACATTCCGGGAACGTTCCCCTAACCTTAAGGGAAAGTTCTAGGAACGTTCTGGGAACCAAAAACTAACGTTCCCAGAACCTAAATTTGTTTGCTGGGTGTTTGTTTCAAATCAGCTTCTCCATATCTCTTATATCCAGTTCTTCTGGATATCAAAGGGTAAAATCTGTCCGAGTTATTGCAGCATATCAGACTGATTTGCATATGGAACAAGCTTTTCCCATTGCCACGCGATATATTTGCCCCATATAAAAAGTTTGCATAAAAGCACCGGCCAAATGCGTATGTGATGTTCTTTAGTTGAGATGATGATATACGGACAAACAGTTTATTCCTCGAGGATAGTTTACATCACTTCCTGGCATAGAGAAATATATTGCTGTAAGTCACGAACGGATTTTGAATCATTGTATTGTAGGCTGGGGGAGTCAGAGCTCCAAGGTGCACATCCATCACAGCACTTGGCTGCACTTCCCCGGACACAACCTCCGCTGGATCCTCACCTTCATCCTGCTCTTCGTCGTCGTGTGTGAGATAGCAGAGGGCATCGTGTCCGATGGGTGAGATCTCTCTGTCTTTCTGTCAGTCTGTGTGAATCTCATTACGCCTTTCAAGAACATGCCCTGGACATAGGCTTCATTTTTTATGACAATTAATCCGGATACATTTGAAAACGTTATTTTCGTCGCACTCTCTCACCATTACACGTTTGGTCTAAAAAGCGACTGTTTTCATGTTTTGACGCAGGACGGCAATCGATTGTCATCTTTGCAGGACTGTGATATAAAGAGTGGACAAACATATATTTAGCAGCAGTGTGAATGTGAACGTGAACAGCGCATAACAAGCACAATAGCGGAATAAAAGTACATATCTATTGGGTTCAATATGCATCATATGACTAAACATGCGTCATCGTTTTCTATTTTAATATATTTTAAACCCAATTTACTCCTGTGATGCAGAGCTGCATTTTCAGTGTCATTACTATAGTCTTCAGTGTCTCGTGATCCTTCAGAAATCATTCTAATATGCTTCTTTGCTGCATAAAAAAGATGTACTATTATTATCAGTGTTGAAACCCGTTGTCCTGCTTTACAAATGGGTGTAAACCCATTACACCTTTTTTCAGGACTCTATGAATAGAAAGTTAAAAAGAACAGCACATACTTGATATAGAAAGCAACATTATAAATGTCTTGCTTTCACTTTTGATCAATCTAATGTTTCTTTGCTGAATAAAAGTATTGATCTCTTAAAATCGTAAAAAATCTTGAAAATGGCATTAATTATGTATAAAGGAAAATCTGGAGAATAAAGGATGAACCAAATCAACTCGACTATAATGAAAATAGTCGATGTTTTTTGTTATTCAAAAATATCTATAAATACAGTATGTATATATATATTTTTTTTTTGTGAAATGTTACATGGACATGACAGTCTGTATCCTATAGCCTATTTTTTCATGGAATTGTAAATGTTGATCCATATCTAATACGGTCTCTCTCTTCCTCAGGTTCAATCAGTCGGTCCACCTGCACCTCTATATGCCATCATGTCTGGCCTTCATGGCTGCCATCACGTCAATCATCTACTACCACAACATCGAGACCTCCAACTTCCCCAAACTACTGATTAGTATGTCTCGACTTTATAGTGTGTTTTGCTTTTTAAGGATTTACTTTTTTCTTTTATTTGGATGTGGCATGTACATTTAAGAAGTATGTGTACTTAGGAATATGTTTTGAATTGCTACAGCTACATTCACACGGATCCCATGTTTCTAGAAATCCGACTGCATTGCAGTTGCTACAGACTTGGGGTGGGTTCAATGCTATTTTCAACCCAAAATATTATTTCCAGAATACAATAGTTTGTCGCAATAACTTCAAATCATCTGAACGTCAAGAGATTGAAGTTTCAGCTCTACAATCCCATTCCTCGACTGTAATCAATTTGAGAATGGCAGGGCCTCTTAAAAGACTCTAACCTTATCTATCATCCCGTCATTGAACATCTGGAGTGTGAAGCCGTTTTAAAGTGCCTCCTATTATGCTTTTTTCGGATATTACCTTTCGTGTAGTGTGTAATACATCTTTTTGTTACGGTCTGCAAAGTTTCAAAGCTCAAAGGGCAGATAAATGGATTTTTTTTTGTCTCCCAAAAGAAAGAACCGATTCTTACTTCCTGCGCAAAACTATTTTGGTTTGTAACAAATGTGCATAATGCCGGCCTATGGTCTTCATTGGCTGCCAGCAAACTACTCTACATTGACCCTCAAACACTGTAGTTGTAGCTGAGCCCTGAAGAGTTTGGTTCGTGTTGTCGACATGTCAAGTAGACACTGTTTTCTGCGCTGCAAAAGCAAATATATTTTGTTTCACTTCCAAAGGATGAGGGCTCAAACTAATACGATAAACAGACTGGACCATCTGACCAATCAGAGCAGAGGAAGCTCTCAAAAAGGCGGGGTTTAGAGAGACAGAATCCTTTATCGAACAGTTTCAGACACTGAGAGAAAAGAGGTGATAATTGTTGTGGCAAAAATTCATTAAACGGACATCACTGCGTAAGAGACACTCAGAGTCAAATTAGTAAAAAGAAAAGTATGTATTCTTGCAAGAATAGGCTCAGTCGCCAACACAGCAGTTACCCTGTGGAGGGAGTGACACACAGAACACAGACCAGAGCAAATCTTTATACCGTTCTTTCCAAGGCTGTTTGCTATGGCCTTGCCTCTCACAGTAACTTTCCACAGACATTATCACATTATAGGAAGGAAACAAAGAAATCTATATTGCTTAGTCTACATTTTTACTAACTAGTCCCTTCAGCCCCCCTTGCCTAACTGACCTCTGACCTGATCATTATCTTAAGTCACGTTTCTATCTCCCAGGCCCAATACCTTCCTCTGCATTATCCATTTGTAAGTAAATGAATGGAAACACATGACCCAATAATCAAACTGATCAATGTGAAATTAAAATTTCCTTAACATGCTGCACTGTATTATGGATTTATGTAAACGTATTGTAGGAGATCTCCAAAACAAAATTAGGAACCATTAAAATAGCTTAATAAGGGCACTTTAAGTATTGCATGTTGAGCAAAAGTAATAACGTGTTTACAGAATGTGATGTCACATATGATTATATTGACTTTGTTTTATTTTTTTGTTCGCAGCTTTGCTCATTTACTGGGTTCTGGCGTTTGTCTCTAAAACGATCAAGTTTGCCAAGTACACGGAGCATGGGATCGGCCTGAGACAGCTGCGGTTCGGGATCACTGGCTTACTGACCCTGCTATACGGTCTGCTGTTGGCCGTGGAGATCAATGTCATCATGACCAGGGTAATGATTGTGCGTCTGTGATTTGTGTTCTTAGTCATTGATTCTCCAATCTTATTCTCCAGCCTCTGGCTTTCATTTTCTTGCAATACACGCTTATTGCAGTCTCGGATAATACAAAAGTCTGCTTTGTCAGCCTGACAGACTACAGGGAATCTGGGAAGCTCTGAATGCAATCCGATCTTTAATCTGGGTTTTAAAGTTGTATCTGTCCGAAGACTATTTACTCTCCCTCAGGTCTTTCCAACTTTACTTATTTCTGTGGAACTCAAAAGTTGATATTTGGTAGAATATTCAAGCTGCATAAATGTGGTCTTCTGAAGCCATATGACTGATATTTTATAGGGTTAAGTATTTCTTTTTTATTCATGACAGATAAAAATGCATCTCATAATAACTCCAGTATGATGGTGCAGAGAGCTGTGTTATGAGTTTATGAAATGACATAATATGGATAACATACACTCACCGGCCACTTTATTAGGTACCCCATGCTAGTAACGGGTTGGACCCCCTTTTGCCTTCAGAACTGCCTCAATTCTTCGTGGCATAGATTCAACAAGGTGCTGGAAGCATTCCTCAGGGAGTTTGGTCCATATTGACATGATGGCATCACACAGTTGCCGCAGATTTGTCGGCTGCACATCCATGATGCGAATCTCCCGTTCCACCACATCCCAAAGATGCTCTATTGGATTGAGATCTGGTGACTGTGGAGGCCATTTGAGTACAGCGAACTCATTGTCATGTTCAAGAAACCAGTCTGAGATGATTCCAGCTTTATGACATGG
Source organism: Semotilus atromaculatus (assembly GCA_031834385.1). NCBI lineage: Eukaryota > Metazoa > Chordata > Actinopteri > Cypriniformes > Leuciscidae > Semotilus > Semotilus atromaculatus. Next base: position 5,837,832 of record JAULUF010000027.1, on the reverse strand, counting down.
CGCATTATCCTGCTGAAAGTAGCCATCAGAAGTTGGGTACATTGTGGTCATAAAGGGATGGACATGGTCAGCAACAATACTCAGGTAGGCTGTGGCGTTGCAACGATGCTCAATTGGTACCAAGGGGCCCAAAGAGTGCCAAGAAAATATTCCCCACACCATGACACCACCACCACCAGCCTGAACCGTTGATACAAGGCAGGATGGATCCATGCTTTCATGTTGTAGACGCCAAATTCTGACCCTACCATCCGAATGTCGCAGCAGAAATCGAGACTCATCAGACCAGGCAACGTTTTTCCAATCTTCTATTGTCCAATTTCGATGAGCTTGTGCAAATTGTAGCCTCAGTTTCCTGTTCTTAGCTGAAAGGAGTGGCACCCGGTGTGGTCTTCTGCTGCTGTAGCCCATCTGCCTCAAAGTTCGACGTACTGTGCGTTCAGAGATGCTCTTCTGCCCACCTTGGTTGTAACGGGTGGTTAGTTACTGTTGCTAATCCCAGTAGATTAGCAGTTTCTGAAATACTCAGACCAGCCCTTCTGGCACCAACAGTCATGCCACGTTCAAAGTCACTCAAATCACCTTTCTTCCCCATACTGATGCTCGGTTTGAACTGCAGGAGATTGTCTTGACCATGTCTACATGCCTAAATGCACTGAGTTGCCGCCATGTGATTGGCTGCTTAGAAATTAAGTGTTAACGAGCAGTTGGACAGGTGTACCTAATAAAGTGGCCGGTGAGTGTATTTCTCTATGAGGATTTTTTGTGAAATATCTCTGGATTTATCACATCGTTTGCAAAGCAAATGTTGCTTTCATTGATTTTTCCATTTGTCCTGTTGTCGGCAGACGCAAGCGCGTGGAGGATGTCAGAAAGTGAATGGACATCTGTATTCTGATTCCAGTGTAGACAGCGTCTGTGATCTATATTGGGTTCTATTTGCTTTTCACGTGACACGAAGTTAGCATCTGGTGAAGCTATGGTGCGATGATGTGAACTATTTGTTGATGTCTTGCTCTGGAGGCAGGCATATGTAAATTAATTTATCCGTGTGACATCACAAATCCCACAATATCCAAACGAGCCATTTTTGGAGTTTGATTAACTAAATGCTTTGTTTATAATGAGGATGTTTTGAAGGGATAGTTCACTTTGAAATACATTTTTGGTATGTTTTAGCTTACCTCAAGGGCATCCAAGATTTTGGTGTCTTTGTTTCCGCAGTAGTTTCAATTTTGATATTTTTATGTCAAACCGTTCTTGTCTGTCAGCCATATAATGCAGGTCTATGGTCACCACCTCAAAGAGCATACACAGAGAAGTCCAAATTAAATATAATTTAATGACTCGTAAATGTAAGTACACATTGATGGCCTAAGACACGAAACGAGCGGTTTGTGTGAGAAAACTAATAGTATTTATATCGTTTTTACCTCTTGTAACCACAGCCACATCTAAGTGATCTGAGGGCGCGGGCGCTTCGGTCTGCGCAAGCGCCGGAAGTGATCTCTCGCGCAAACATACGTAATTGTTTTCTTTTACGACGGTTTAAACATCCCGGATAAGCGCAAATTAGTACCATTTTAATTAGCCATCTTACCTACAATCTCTGTTCTGTGTAAACAATGAGTGACGTACACACGCGAGAGATCACTTCCGGCGCTTGTGCAGACCGAAGCGCCCGCACCCTCAGATCACTTGGACGTGGCTGTGGTTACAAGAGGTAAAAACGATATAAATACTGTTCGAGTCATTAAATCATGTTTAATTTGGACTTCTCTGTGCATGCTCTTTGAGGTGGTGACCATAGACCTGCATTATATGACTGACAGACAAGAACGGTTTGACCTAAAAATATAAAAATTGAAACTACTGCGGAAACAAAGACACCTACATCTTGGATGCCCTTGAGGTAAGTTAAAACATACCAAAAATTCATTTCAAAGTGAACTATCCCTTTAAGCTATGAAACTTGCAGAATGTTTTAATGGTACAAAGGCCTTTTATATGTGAAAATGTGAAAACATTTGATTTGATTTCCCATGACATGACCCCTTTAATTTCTGTTCTTTAATTGGAAACATTGCTTTTGAACTGGCATGTTTTCTCCCATTTTTCTACAGCGTTATATGTGTTTCGCATACGCCCCTGAAGTGAAGCCCCCGGAGGATTTACAGGACCTGGGGGTTCGATTCCTGCAGCCGTTTGTAAACCTGCTGTCCAAAAGCACATACTGGTGGATGAACACCTTCATCACTTCAGCACACAGACGCCCCATCGACCTGAAGGTCATTGGCAGGCTTCCAATCGCTATGAGAGCTCTTACAAACTACTTGAGGCTCCGCGAGGCCTTTGAAACCCAGAAGGTACATTTTAAGAATCTGTCATAGTTTTTTTTTTTTAACTATTGCTATTATCAGACAAAATGTTTTTCTTTTTTTTGTCACAATACAAGGATAGGAGACTCTTTGACCAACAAAGTTTTATGGTTCTTACAAATTTTGTTCATCACAAAATCGGCATAAGTATAAAAAAAGAAAGAAAAGCTAAACGCAGACAAAAAAATACATGACTTCACATGGTCACATGACTTCAGTGTCACAGTCATTAAGCTCCCAACGACTCTTTCATTCTGTATAACATTTTCCCTGAAGGTTTGAGTTGTTATAGTTTGCAAAAGCACAATTATAAAGACAGCAAGGCTGTGAAAGCAAACTAGTGAGAATATGAGTTCCCCTGTTCGCTGTGATCTCGTTTAATATCCCAGACATTATCTGTAGTTCCATCCCAGCTGATGAAAATATGTTCTAAGAATGTTTTGTTAACATTATGAACATTTTATTTCTGAATGTTCAAAACAAAACAAAAAAAATCTTGGTTATGTGAACATTAAGGGAACATTCCATTGTATTACTTTGCAAACATTATTGGAAAGATATCTTTTTAATGTTACTTCCTCTAATCGAAGACTCATAAATGAATGATTAAATTATTTATCTCACACACACACACACACACACGCACGCACACACACACACACACACACACACACATATATTCAGTAGTGTTGCTTGCTGCTCTCTCTTTGATGATGATGAGGAGGAAGTGAAAATGTATGTACGTCACAAACCACAGCAAGACAGATGTGGAATACTACTTAAATGAGCGTACGTGTCTTCAAAACACTGAATGACGGAAGATGATCCTTTTGGGCTGTGAACATATTGACATATTTACCCTCCGTGGAGTGAAAGACCTCTGCATCTTTGTGCTCATGGGAATAAAGTCAAGATATTGTGAGTTCGTAACGTGACAGTTCTCTCGTGCGAGTGCCTTGTGACATCTGTCGCGTGTCATGTGATGCGCTCCATTAGTAAAGGACATGATAAATGCTACATATGATTGATTCCATCCTCTGGTGCAATAGTTCACGGTTTGCATCAGATCTGGCTCCGTTCTGGTATGTAACGCCCACTTTTCACCAACCAATCAATTCCCAAATGATAAAATCAATCCATGTCCTACATTTATCAGAAATGCACTTGTATAGATGTAAAAAAAAAAAAAACAGGTTATAAACAGGGTTTCACATTGACTTAAGGAAATGTCACACCCTGTATACTATAACTGAGCACAAAGATAACAAAACAAAAGGTTCCTCATTTTTCAGTTTTTTTTTCATTATAATCCATAAGCAGCTGTTTAGTAAGAAACTGCATTTTAATTTATAGTGCCTTCAAAGCAAATATTGCTACTAAATGTAGGCAGCACCATAATAAATGCCTTCTGTGATACATCATTTTGTCTAAATTGGAAATTCGCATAACATATCATTTGATGAAAAAGCATGCGAGGCCCTTGTGTATTGCGACAAACTCACCTTTGTACAAAAGTGCACTTGAATTGAATGTCAATGTACGTTTGTAGTGTTTGTCAGATCTTAAAAGTATATTTAAAAACCTGTACTTGCAGGTAATATTATATTAATGAAATAAAACTTAAATGTATTTAAAGACAGTAGTATTTAAGTATAATTTTGTTTTGCCTTAAAGAAATAGCCTACACTTATTTTGATGCGTTGACTAACATAACAAATATATTTTAGTTGACCATAAATGCTTGTCTGTAAATTCGGCAGTACGCTTTAATCAAATTTCAAAGACAATAGAAGTAATTAAGAAATTACAAATAAAGATGCAACGGGTTAAAAAAAGCGTCCCGAGATGACAGCAGAAAAGCAGATGGGAAATAATTAGCATAGCTGATGTTTATTGTATTAATGCATTCGATCTGATTTGGCAGTAGTATAAAAGGTAAGCATTATGTGAATGCTTGGTTAAAGAGATGCGTCTTTAATCTAGTTTTAAACTGGGACAGCGAGTCTGTATGGAGCAAGATCAGACTCATTAATAATTCACGCACAAAAAATGATTCACACATGCGTAAACAATTTCACATGCATGAAACCTAATTCACGTACTCACAAAAAAAATTCACGTGCGTGAAAAAAATGTGTATTCACAAAAAGCAATTCACATGCACAAAATTAAAGTATATATTCATAAAATACATTTCACAAATGCAAAACACAATTCGTAGATATACAACTGTGCACAAAAACCTTTGAATGTTTAAAATGTACGAGTATGTGAATGTGCAAATCGTCATTCACGTACGAATCGCCTTGGATTTGTGTGTGTGTGTTTTTGAGACTTTCCTGGCAGTGCTCTCCTCCTACACAGAGCACTCGTACTCTTTAGCCAATCAGATTTAAGCTTATCAATCGACCAATCAGTACCACTTGAGGGCGGGCCTACCTGCATGTTACGTCATCAGCTTTCGACAACAGTTCATGGCTGAGCAGAGGTATGTGCAGTTAATCAATTCATTTCTGTGTTTACTGAAGTTAAAGAAGTTCAAGATCAGTTGAAGCAATAGTTTATTAACTGTTAACTGATGTAAGCAAGTGTTGTGGTTATCAGATGTCCCATATCGTGTCAAAAAATATGCCTGTTTAAGTGTTTTGTTATATTTTAGCTGAGGGTACAGACAGCTCTCACAGCTACAACAATCACGCCAATGATTGCAAAACAATCATCTGGTGTCAATACCCATCGAGATTGTTCTTTAAGTGAATAGACCTATTTTAATGAGCACCCATTGTTTATTCGCCATTTGTGCAATTTGTTGTTAAATTGTTCAACACTTGTTGTTTCTCTGCATTTTTCAGGAGTACTTACCTTTGGCATGACATCTGGATAGCAGTCACAAACATCTTAATTCATGTGGTTTCTTTATTCTCTTTTATACTTTATTTTTTTGTATTAATGTCTTAATTGGTAACTTTACAATAACGTTTCATTAATTAACATTAGTTCAAATGAACTAATAACTGCATGTATACAGCATTTATTAATTTGTGTTAATGTTAATTTTAACATTTACTATTACTTCATTAAAATCTTGTTAACATTAGTCAATGCACTGTGAACTAACAATGAACAGCTGTATTTTTAACTAACGTTGACAAAGATTAACAAACACCGGTCCGCAACAAATATATTGCTCATGGTTAGTTACATGAACTAATGTTAAACTTATGAACCTTATTGTAAACGTGGTACCAATATATTCAACATTAATTTCCTTATGTTTTGTGCTGTATTGTCATCTCAAGGTTTTTAGTGTCACAGGACAATGTTGTGAACTATTCATTTTACTTTGCCTAGTAAAACAGCCAAATCTGATTTTATGCTGATCAGACAAAGGTATACCGGTACTTATCATAGAGAGGCAACTCTATTCAAATACCATCATTTAATCTCCCGTGTCCTCTGTCTGCACCTGTACTATTGGTTTTTACTATTTTAAATATCAGACCAAAATCTGATATGTCCTAACAGAGGTCTACTGATGACTGGATTGAACACCATTCATTTGTTAACTTTTCACTTGATGTATTGCACTTCTATACTTTAAAAACAAAGAAGACTCTGACTGGATCTCACAACTCTGGAAGATATGTATATTTCTCTGTACTGAATGCTGTGCTTCATAAGATTGTCAGTTCATGATCTTCATATATAACAGGCAGGAACATTAATCATGATCAAGTCATTTTATATATATTTTATTCCCAAATGATTTAGAAACTTTCAAATAATAAAACATGTACATCAATGTTAATATGTTTTTGAATATTTTTATTCTGACAAGAACATTTAATAATGCATGCATAGCAACCTCTTGTTGAAACAACTGTCAAAATGGATGGCTTCAACGTGACTGTTTTGAAAGAATTACAGTAGGAACGGTAAGATCACAGTACTGGTTGTCTGCAACTTTATACATCATCCGTCTCGGAAATCTGAAACGATAAAACTACATAATATATGCAGCTTAAAACAAAATAGATGTCTCCTATTCACGTCATTAAATAGGCTACATTATCATCAGTTGAATGTGTGGTGGACACGAAAATCCATCAATACTAAAAATGAATGTTTATGTTCATGTGGACTAAATAGCAGTTAATAAACTATTGCTTCAACTGATCTTGAACTTCTTTAACTTCAGTAAACACAGAAATGAATTGATTAACTGCACATACCTCTGCTCAGCCATGAACTGTTGTCGAAAGCTGATGACGTAACATGCAGGTAGGCCCGCCCTCAAGTGGTACTGATTGGTCGATTGATAAGCTTAAATCTGATTGGCTAAAGAGTACGAGTGCTCTGTGTAGGAGGAGAGCACTGCCAGGAAAGTCTCAAAAACACACACACACAAATCCAAGGCGATTCGTACGTGAATGACGATTTGCACATTCGCATACTCGTACATTTTAAACATTCAAAGGTTTTTGTGCACAGAACTTTGTATATCTACGAATTGTGTTTTGCATTTGTGAAATGTATTTTATGAATATATACTTTAATTTTGTGCATGTGAATTGCTTTTTGTGAATACACATTTTTTTCACGCACGTGAATTTTTTTTGTGAGTACGTGAATTAGGTTTCATGCATGTGAAATTGTTTACGCATGTGTGAATCATTTTTTGTGCGTGAATTATTAATGAGTCTGATCTGGCTCCATAGTCTGAGCCTCGAACAATATCAGGAAGGCTATTCCAGAGTTTAGGAGCTTATACTTCAAGAAATTTAGCAGCATGCTAACTCACATCTTAGCCTGTGTTGAACATTGATTAGTCCTGTCTTAGAAAGTAGCTGACTATGTAGATAGACAGTAGATATCAAGTTCACTTTTACATGTTCCCTGTTTTTCTGGACTTTTATGTTGTATTTCTAGTTTCCTTTTTCCTGTGATTAGTTTTATAGTACCTTTTGTAGTACTTTTGTTTCATTGATTGTATCCACATGTGTTTTGTTACCTTTGTTAGCTTGTCTTGTTAGCTTGGTTTTTTTTCCCGTTTTTTTTTTTCTCTCCATTTGGTCACTTTTCGGTTCCTTGCCACTGTTGCCTTTGGCTTGCTCAGTTGGGGATATTCAATCAAATTAATTAACCAATTATTAAAACCATTGATCAGCCCTACCAAACGTGGATGTTTTTTCCACTAAGAAACGAACATTGTTATGTTGTTTTGATTGATACTGTGAAGCTGCTTTGATTCAATCTGTATTGTGAAAAGCGCTATATAAATATACTTGACTTTACTTGACTTGACTTGTCTGTGTATATAGCCCTTGTATTTCCCATGTTGTTTGTCAAGTATTCTCTTTCTATAGCTGTTGTGTTGTTGCATTCAGTTCTGGTTTCCTGCATTTTTGTTTTGTAGCTTTTGAGTTATTTGTATTCTCTTGCTACTGTAATAAACCTACGCATTTGGATCCATCTCTCCCTCGTTTCTGAATTCGCCTGCGAACCTATTCACTAGGTTTTCTTACAGAGATATTATGTCTTCCACCTGTGTAGTGCAGTGAATAATTTAGATGCATTCAAGAAAATCTTGATTCTATTCATATCTGTCTTCCACCTGTGTAGTGCAGTGAATAATTTAGATGCATTCAAGAAAGTCTTGATTCTGATCATTAACTAAAAGTAAAACTGTTAAAACCATTTTTGTTAATTGAGAAGGCTGAAATAAAATTATAAATATTTTATGGAAAAAATGGTTGTTTTACTGAAATAAGATTGATTAACTGAAACACTAAAATTAATTAAACATTAGAAAGAAATAAAACCTAAATAGCAAAATAATATAAGATAAAAAACCTAATAAAAATGACAGAAGGTCATAACAAAAGTGAAAAAAATAAACTAAAATTAAAATGTAAACTCAACTGGAAATATAAAACATGAATACAAATTTAATAATGCTAAAATAATGCTGATCTGACTTTATTTTTCTGTTTCCTATAGAGGCCCCATGGCTCTCAGCCGCAGGGGTCCAAGTGGATCTGGACGGCTCTGCGACAGGCTTTCGGAAGACCTCTGCTCCTCAGCATCACTTACCGGTTCTTGGCGGATCTTCTTGGCTTTGCCGGCCCGCTCTGCATCTCAGGCATCGTGCACCATCTCAGTAAAGAGAACCACACCATTCAGCCACCAGTGAGAGCATTTCTATCTTTTAAACCCATAAGCCACATTAAAACAACCAAGAATTTGCACAGAATTTGAATCGGCCCGAAAGCAAAAGCATCACTGATGCTGAAATATATGGGGTTGTTTTCAGTATTTCTGTTGTTTACTTAAGAACATGGTGTTTTATTCTCTGAGGTATTTTGAAGGTAAAATTAGAAACCGTTGCAGTGAGGGACTGACTTCAGGTCATGGCTGCGTCTTTTCATGTAACATTTTCATCTTGTGTTACGAAGCGGTTCATCGCAATGCCTTCTGTTGTCAATTATTAAAATGTTGAACAGCCTTCTGTCTGGCTCTCGGCTGTTGGCCTGTTTGGATGTCTTTGTATGATGTAATCTACTTCAGGGTTAGTAGTGGCAAAACATTGATGTGAGATGAATGAACGCATAGAAAACCTGCCATAATAAGTGTTTATATTGGGACTATTTTAGACTAGTACTGGTCGTGCCGCTGCGGAGTAGCCCAGTACCCATGATGCGTGACTCATCATTGACATAAACACAGAGAAGTAGCTCCGGCTACAATGTTCTTCCGCAAGACGCATGCAGTTCTGTTTATTAACCGCTAGAGCGCCAAAAGTTACGGACTGCAGCTTAAAAAACTGGTTTAGCATGTAAAATGTAGAAATGAAAACTACAGTTACGGGGGATTGTCAAGGCTTGTTAAGCTAATAGGTTTGGTGTGTTGCAGGTGAAGCATCTTGGAATGTATTTCATCTCCTCCCAGGAGTTCCTCGCCAACGCTTACGTCCTCGCCGTGCTCCTATTCTTCGCCCTGCTCCTCCAGAGAACTTTCCTCCAGGCCTCCTACTTCGTTGCCATCGAGACCGGAATCAATTTGAGAGGAGCCATTCAGGTCAGCACAACAGTCTATCAATATATCGGCAAAGGACAGGCAATGAATTTTAGAATTTTAGACTGTCCAAGTCATGTCAAATAATATGATATTCATGTTTACTTCCAGACAAAGATTTTCAATAAAATAATGCGTCTCTGCACCTCCAACATGTCCATGGGGGGAATGACGGTGGGCCAGATTTGCAACCTCGTCGCCATAGACACTAACCAACTGATGTGGTTCTTCTTCCTGTGTCCCAACCTGTTCGCAATGCCAGTTCAGGTAAGCCTGAGGTTCTAGTATTTTAATTATGGGACTGTATATATTACATCCGTTCAGAATGCATGATATGATTGCCACCATACCGTCCCCCCCCCCACTGCACACCTCCTCATGTAATTATGGGTTTGAAACCTTCTGCTGTCTTGGCCCAATCTGGTATTCCATCACATGATTTGTTATCTGTGATGTTATCTGTATTTGACCCACATAGGAAGAGATTTTGTGTTTTTCCCAACATGTCCAATCCCAGCAAGAGTCAATTAATTCTGAAGTATAATCTGATTTTAACTAGACTATTTTAGAGATTTATTAATCTGTTTCCCTGTATCTAAGGATGATGTATAGGTAGTGCTCTTTTCTTTTATTTAGATCAGAGATTCTGAATATCTAATGGGAACCAAACACATTTGTGTTTTGCTTTTTGTTTTGCTTTTTGTTTTTTTGTGTTTTGCTTTATTGGTTTGATTTGTTGTGCTATGCTTTGCTTTGTTGTTTTTTTTTGTTTTTTGTCTTTGCTGTATTTTATAACTGCCCTGTCATTTATACATATACATTTATATTACGCCTGATTTAGGTCCATCAATTAATACATTTAATTGTGATTTTTTTTTTTAACACTAACACATTCGGTTTTCAATTCATTCACTCTCCTTCATTTAATTATTGGATTATGGTAATTTGTGTAGATGCCATTATTAATGCAAAATGATGCACACACACAAAAAAAATCTGTATCAGAATGCACAGGGAATCCAAACAGAACTCAATGCATATATGCGATAATTCAATAATAAATATAACTTCCTCAACACTTTATAGATGTAACCTTACATATGTAAAAAACATTTCCAGTGAATTATTTCCAATCGTTTTCACGTTTGTTCCCCCATAAACAAGCTCACTCTTACCTACCTTTGAATGGCATGACATGAGCTGGGTACACATAGATTCTGCGCTGAAGAAAACAAACTGTAAAAATGTTGCAAACCCACTCAGTATTCCTCTCACTGCTTCTATCGAATGTTTCTCCAGAGGTTCGACAGTGTGAAATAGCAGGATCTATTTTTAGGCTGTGTATGACAGTACTTTTGTCCTCGAAATCTTCATCTTGTAAAATGTATAGTGCCACTTTTTGAAACGTTTTTGTTTGCTCTTGAATGAAGATATTAGTGTCCCAATTTAAATAAAAATACACTCATTTGTGGCAGAGCAAAAATTCAACAACACCAACAATTAAGTCATCAGATTACTCATGAAATAATGAGAGTCCTAGAGAACCGATTGTGTGTGTGTGTGTGTGTGTGTATCGTTGCTGTCTGGCGCTATCGCTATCTCCATTTTAATTTTTTCTCTTAAATTATTATTTTTGGTCACCCTTTATGTCTGTCTGTGGGTTTTGCAAATATTTAACCAATGAAAAGTATTAAAAAGAGCTTTTTACTAAACCTTGAACTTGAACTCCTCAAACTGTCAGTCAAACCTCATAACTTCACACACTTCTATCGTGAATGAAGTGCCACACACAGTTTGGACCGTCTCTGCTTGGTTGCAATGCAAGGGTAAATAAAGAACTGGATGTTTGAATAAGTACAGCTTTTTCTTTACTCAAGAAACACTATATTTATAAAGGCTAATGTTTTATATATTTGAGGAGCGGAGAAGACTGTCTTAGTCATGCATTTGTTGTCGAGTCATTGCCAGTACTGTCTTGAATAGCATGTGTGCAGCATTTCATCTTTAATAACATGAGAGTGTTATTATTTCAAAATAGTGTTTTTTTCCATTTCCAGAAAAGAAGCATTTTTGGAGTTACAAGGTTTCCGCCCGACGACGGCGATATATATATATATATATATATATATATATATATATATATATATAAAATCACACACACACACACACATTTGACAAGTCTCACAAGCAGAAAGTCTATCAAGTAAGAGACTAGGAAGTCAGTCCCACATTGAGCATTGCACGTACACCGCTCTTGGGGTTACTCCTGGCTGCCTTTGTGCAATCCTTGATTAGTTCCCAAGGCTCTTTCTTTGTTTTTAGTTAACTTTTTTTTTTTTTTTGATTGCTGCATATATGTAGTTCAAACCACATGCTCAGCTTCTACATAGTAAGACTATTAATTATGTGATATTCATCATATCTTTTCACCTTTCCCCCCCAAAAAAATTAAAAATGAAAATTTTACTTTAGTTAAATGTTTATAATTATATAATTACAAATTTTAAACGTTTATTATGTTTATCTCAATAATTAAGCACATTTACAGAATTTGATAATGTTACGTTTTTTCATATAAATTAAATTATATGATTAATTGCCATTCATTTTGTTCTGTTGACAGCCCTAGCTTTAACAGAAATAAAGTATAAATCTGCATTTTATTTAATGAAAGAAACCTCTGTAAAACTGCCTTGATATTTATTAATGATGTTTCAGTGTTAACGTACAAAGTAAACATTTTCCAGGTAGTTAAATGTGTCTTCATGCATGAAAATATAAAGCTTATTTTATATTTGAGAAAGGGGGATCATCATAATTGTGAGTTCTTGGCATCAACAACTATGAAAACCCCTGACTCTCGTGATGATAAAAATACCTGGCACATCACTTGCTGTGACAAAAGTCCTACTGAACGTAAAATTGATATCAGAAGTACATTTTCCTCTTGGTTTCAGATCATAGTGGGAGTCATCCTCCTTTACTACCTCCTGGGAATAAGTGCCTTGATAGGTGCCACGGTCATCACCCTCCTGGCTCCGGTGCAGTACTTTGTGGCCACCAAGTTATCAGATGCACAGAAAAGCACATTGGTGAGCTACTTTGTTTATTTTTTTGATAACATGCAGACTGTGCAAATACAGATTTTGTTCAAATACAAATGATATTTGTGCAGTAAAGCCAGAGCTTGTCCAAATGATAAGCCTGTCAAATATAGAGATTCTAATGTGTTGTATCTAATGTATAATTTATGTGATGGCCTCAGGAGTATTCCAGCGAGCGGCTGAAGAAGACCAATGAATTACTGAGGGGTATCAAACTCTTGAAGCTGTATGCCTGGGAACACATCTTCTGCTCAAGTGTGGAGGAGACCCGCAGCAAGGAGCTCACTAGCCTGCAGACCTTTGCCCTGTACACCTCCATATCCAGTAAGACACCTTAGCTTTCACAGTTACCTCACAGAAGAATAGGACGGAGAGCAAACATGTTTGTTACGTGGGGTTAGAGCTGTCATACAGGGTTCTTATAATTAAAGCAACAATAACACCTATCTTTCCCTAAATAATGGTTAAGACTGTGTATAATAGCAGCTTGCACTCTTATCAGCAACAATTTTGTCAGAAACATAAAACTTGAATCTCCCAGCTTCTCAAATTCACACAACATGGTCACTGCCTACTAGCATCATTGCAAATGGTGTTGGACAAAATGCAGTAATCTCATTTTAGACAATTACCATGTTTAGTGTAAATTGTAAACATCATAAATGATATATCTCTTAATCAAATATATATATACACTCACCGGCCACTTTATTAGGTACCCCATGCTAGTAACGGGTTGGACCCCCTTTTGCCTTCAGAACTGCCTCAATTCTTCGTGGCATGGATTCAACAAGGTGCTGGAAGCATTCCTCAGGGAGTTTGGTCCATATTGACATGATGGCATCACACAGTTGCCGCAGATTTGTCGGCTGCACATCCATGATGCGAATCTCCCGTTCCACCACATCCCAAAGATGCTCTATTGGATTGAGATCTGGTGACTGTGGAGGCCATTTGAGTACAACGAACTCATTGTCATGTTCAAGAAACCAGTCTGAGATGATTCCAGCTTTATGACATGGCGCATTATCCTGCTGAAAGTAGCCATCAGAAGTTGGGTACATTGTGGTCATAAAGGGATGGACATGGTCAGCAACAATACTCAGGTAGGCTGTGGCGTTGCAACGATGCTCAATTGGTACCAAGGGGCCCAAAGAGTGCCAAGAAAATATTCCCCACACCATGACACCACCACCACCAGCCTGAACCGTTATAATAATAATAATAATACATTTTATTTATAGGCGCCTTTCAGAACACTCAAGGTCACCGTACAAAACAAAATGAAACAGTACAGCATTAAATCGATAAAATTAACAACTATAATTACATCACATAAAATCATGGAACATAACAAGTGGAAATAAAAAATTTAAAAAGAATGATCACGTGGGATATGCCAGTTTAAAGAGATGAGTTTTCAAGCGGGATTTAAAAATGGAAAGCGAGTCACTGTTGCGGATGTCTGGTGGAAGCGAGTTCCAGAGACGAGGTGCTGAGCGGCTGAAAGCTCTGAACCCCATGGTGGCCAAACGAGCAGGAGGTACAGTGAGGTGAATAGATGAAGAAGACCTAAGAGTACGGGTGGGTATGTTAATATAAAGGAGGTCAGCGAGGTACTGAGGAGCAAGATTATGAATGGCCTTAAAGGTAAGGAACAGAACCTTGAAGTCTATGCGGTATTGAACTGGGAGCCAATGAAGATCCCGAAGGACAGGAGTAATATGATTAATAGAAGGGGTTCTGGTGATAATAGGGGCAGCAGAGTTTTGAACCATTTGAAGTTTATGTACAGATTTAAGAGGAAGACCAACAAGAAGAGAATTACAGGAATCAATGCGGGATGTTACCAGTGTGTGAACGAGAATGGCTGTACTAGTGGGTGAGAGAGATGGCCGGAGGCAATTGATGTTACGTAAATGGAAGTATGCAGACCGAGTGACGTTATTAATGTGAGCTTGAAATGAAAGTGTGCTATCGAGGATCACACCCAAACTCTTAACCTGAGGGGAGGGGGAAACTGTGGAGTTGTCGATGGTAAGAGAAAAACTATCAGATTTAGTCAAAGTGGATTTGGTACCAATGAGAAGAACCTCGGTTTTGTCACTGTTAAGTTTGAGAAAGTTGCAAGAAAACCACGATTTGATTTCCATTAGACAATCAGAGAGGGAAGTGGGTGGGAGAGATCCAGTAGGTTTGGTGGACAGGTAGAGCTGGGTGTCATCCGCATAGCAGTGGAAATGGATGTTAAATTTACGGAAGATATGACCAAGAGGAAGCAGATAGATGATAAACAGAATGGGCCCCAGGACAGAGCCCTGGGGTACACCTGTAGTGACAGGGGTTAGCTCGGATTTAAAATGTTTGAGCTGGATGAACTGAGTGCGGCCAGCGAGATATGATTTAAACCAGTCCAAGGATGAGCCAGTGAAACCAATAGAGACTAATCTGTCAATGAGGATGTTATGAGAAATGGTGTCAAAGGCTGCGCTTAGATCAAGGAGAATAAGAATAGTTAGCAGTCCCGAATCAGCTGCCACGAGAAGATCATTGGTTATTTCTACCAGAGCTGTTTCTGTACTATGGCAGGGACGGAAACCAGATTGAAATTGTTCATAGAGGTTATTGTCAGAGATGTGTGCATGGACCTGAGATGCAACTATCTTTTCAAGGATTTTAGAAAGAAAAGGTAAGTTAGAGATAGGGCGGAGGTTATTCAAATTGTTGGGGTCTGCACCAGGCTTCTTAAGTATAGGAGTTATTGCAGCTGATTTTAGAGATGAGGGAACAATACCAGAGGTGAGAGAGGAATGGACAATGGCAGTTATTTGTGAAGAGAGAGAGAGTGAGCAGGCTTTTACTAAAATGGTAGGAAGAGGGTCTAGCTGACAAGTAGTTGGTTTAAAGTTTCTGATAATGTCCAATATTTCAGCAACAGAGGGAAGTGAGAAACTTGAAAATGAACGAGAAAAAGGTGTCAGAAGAACTGAGAGAGACAAACTGTGACAGGTATTAGTAGTCAATTGCTGGTGAATCTTGTGTACTTTGGAATTAAAAAATGACATTAAGGAGTTACAATAAGCAGATGAATACAGATGAGGCGCAAGAGAGTCCGGTGGACGTGATATGTTGTTGACCAAGGAGAACAGGGTTCTGGTGTTACCTTCACCTGCACTAATTATATCTGCATAATACGTGGATTTGGCTATAGAAAGAGTGTCCTTGTAGTGAAGTATGTGATTATTGAACATTTCTTGGTGCACAATGAGTCCAGTTTTTTTGTAAAGTCGTTCCAGGCGACGACCTTTTATTTTGAGCTGCCGCAGTTCTGATGTAAACCATGGGGCAGAATGGGTGAAAGAAACAGTCCGAGTTTTTAAAGGAGCCAGAGAATTTAAAATGTTTTGTAGGCCATCGTTGTAGTTAAAAACCAGTTCATCAGGGTTTGAGAAACAGTTTATACTGGGGAGGCAGTCAATTTCAGTAGAGAGAGAGTTTAGATTAATGTCCTTAATATTTCTGAATGAAATGATACGTGACGGTTTTATTTTGGACAATGTTAACTTGACATAAAAAGAGATTAACATGTGATCAGAAATGGGAAGGTCAGTCGCAGTACAACCATGAGGAGTGAAGCCAGAGCAGCAAACCAAGTCCAAAACATGACCTTTGGAGTGAGTGGGAAAGTGAATATATTGTGCCAATCCAAAACTGTCCAGGCAAGATGTAAATTCCCTTGTGTATGCAATAGTGGTATTGTCCATATGTATATTAAAATCCCCTAGTAGTATGACATTAGGGGATTGTGAGCTAATAAATGTAAGAAAAGCAGCAAATTCATTTATAAAGTCAGAATTAAATTTGGGTGGACGATAGACAGTTGCCACTATAGTTGGATTAGGGCCGTTCAGTTGTAAGGCAATGGATTCAAATGAACCATAAGAAGGTACAGCGACAGGCGCGATTTTCAACTTCTCGCGGTATATTATGGCGAGACCCCCCCCCCTCTGCCTGAGTCACGGGGTTGACAGATGTAAACAAACCCAGGGGGGGTAGATTCATTAAGCTGCGAAAAGTCGTTATGCTGTTGCCATGTTTCAGTCAAACACAGAAAATCAAACTTACGATCAATTAAAAGATCCTGGAGGAAAGGACCCATGTCCGTTAGAGAGCGGGTGTTGAACAGTCCAAAGCTGACGTTGCTGCAGTCCTGCTGGATGTTGACGTTAGCCGACCTGGCTAGCCTGGTAATGACACTGTGGTCAACTTTTCGTGTGGAGATCTTGGGGGGATGACGAGTAGAAGACCAGATGGATTGTATTGGTGTGGAGTCGTCGATGTAGAAACTCCGTCGGGATCCACGGTGGATATACTTCCGACGGGCATGACGAGCAGGATCCAGACAGCGATGCAGCACCGAGGGTGGATCAGACAGGTGGTAACATAGCTGTAAGAGCTCATCTGCGGTGTACTGGAGTATCGCTGTCGTTGGAGCCAGGATGAAAGACAGGGCAGTCCAGAAGAGCACAGACCACACAAATCCTGTTGATCCGCATAGTTGTCAGTGCTGGTGTTAAGCCAAAACAGGTAAGCTAGTCCACAGAACTATACTAGATAGTCCAAGCTTTAACTTGATAGTAAGCTTTTCAACAGTCAGTTAAAGCAGCATGAGATCAGGCCAAAATACATCGGTTAGAATTCAAGAACATCAGTAAAAAAGTAACTAAAAACATTAAAAAGGGGGGCCGGAGAGTAGCGGCAGCTAACCGCGCCAGCGTTCACTCAACCGGAACAGCAGTCTTCGTTGATACAAGGCAGGATGGATCCATGCTTTCATGTTGTAGACGCCAAATTCTGACCCTACCATCGGAATGTCGCAGCAGAAATCGAGACTCATCAGACCAGGCAACGTTTTTCCAATCTTCTATTGTCCAATTTCGATGAGCTTGTGCAAATTGTAGCCTCAGTTTCCTGTTCTTAGCTGAAAGGAGTGGCACCCGGTGTGGTCTTCTGCTGCTGTAGCCCATCTGCCTCAAAGTTCGACGTACTGTGCGTTCAGAGATGCTCTTCTGCCCACCTTGGTTGTAACGGGTGGTTATTTGAGTCACTGTTGCCCTTCTATCAGCTCGAACCAGTCTGGCCATTCTCCTCTGACCTCTGGCATCAACAAGGCATTTCCGCCCACAGAACTGCCGCTCACTGGATGTTTTTTCTTTTTCGGACCATTCTCTGTAAACCCTAGAGATGGTTGTGCGTGAAAATCCCAGTAGATTAGCAGTTTCTGAAATACTCAGACCAGCCCTTCTGGCACCAACAATCATGCCACGTTCAAAGTCACTCAAATCACCTTTCTTCCCCATACTGATGCTCGGTTTGAACTGCAGGAGATTGTCTTGACCATGTCTACATGCCTAAATGCACTGAGTTGCCGCCATGTGATTGGCTGCTTAGAAATTAAGTGTTAAGGAGCAGTTGGACAGGTGTACCTAATAAAGTGGCCGGTGAGTGTATGTGTGTGTGTATATGTGTGTTCACAATCAGTTGCAATAATGGTAAAGAAAGGATCTAGGTGCAGCAGTAAACTAGCCCGGGTGTCCCCATGCTGCCTTTAGTGCAGCGCGATTTTATTCTCTGGATTCCATGGACCAGATTTGCGCCTCAGCAAGGGGACCAATCACAGAACGGGGAGGGAGCAGCAAGACGATGACAACGTCTATGCGACACACCGAAGCAGTTTGTTTATATCTATGGATCCAACACGGCAGCAGACGCGAAGTTACCTTTCGATGCAGCCTTAGATATTGTTCTAAGTAGTTTAGAATGAAAGTTTATTTTGAAAAAAGAGCAACTTTTCTGTCGCTCTACATACGTCATCTGGTATAATTGAAACGATTGGCCATGAGCTACGTACAGGCGCATTTGATCGACATTCGTAGCACCCAATAAACGGCTCTGGGCATACGTAAACCATGCCTCAAATACGAGAAAATGAACATGTGGTTCCCAGACCCACGTCTCAATGAGACTAGGTCTGACGTTAGCCAGGCAAGCAGTAAACAGTCATTTTTAAACAATAGTGAACAATAGTCCAACTGAGGAGGAAGGAAGGAGGCCTATGTGGGGAACGCAGGGTCAAGGTCCTGGTGGGCAGGGTGGAGGCCCAGAGACAAGCAACTGAGGTGGAGCCGGGGCTGTAGAGGCCTGAGGCAAAGGCGGTGCGACTGAGGACCAAGGTGGAGCCAGAGGGAAGGAGAAGCCAGATAGAGCCGAAGGGGTGGAGGGACGAAGCATATCTGAAGGTCCAGAAGTCTGTGGCGCAGGCAAACCAACAACTGACCAAGGTGGAGCCGGCGGGAGCCTGGCCAAGCTGTAGGGACGACGGTCCCAGGTGGAGCCAGCATGGGAAGAACTGAAGGGCTGAGAGGAGACAGTGAAGGCAGGGCAGGATTGGGCAATGCAGACAGGAACTTTAAAATTAATTCTTTAGCATGACACAGGACAGACACATTATTCAGGGATATCACTCTTAACAGACACAGAACAGGCAAATTTTCACTGAACGACACATCTTGGCCGACATTGGACTGGCAGATACTTCACATTAATCAGAAACAGGCAGACGAGACCAGAGTCGGAGGCAGGGCTGGAACACAGACATCAACAATTCAGTGCTGGGTGAGGTAACAAGTTTACTGCAGCGTGACAATACCGTCAGGTTGCACTTGCTCTCAAAATCCATTAATTGCTCCTTAACCACTGTAGAGGGGGTAGGGCTCCATTACATCCCCTCAAAATCCACCAGAACTCCCTCAGGACTAATGATGTAGCCGTTCTTGCACATGGTCAGATTGTGGATCTGATCAGCTCATAGCTCGAAGCTCAAGCTCCCCATCTGCGGTGGCCTCTGGCTTAGTTGTCGCCGGGTTGTTGGCTGTTGTTGGTGTCCTCAATGTCCACAATGTTGTAGGGGGATCCACAGTGTAGCAATATCCAGTCAATGTAAATCTGGAGGCTCGCCTGAGGTCCCTCTATGGGCAGGCATGCATGAGTTTTCTGATTTATACCCGATCCGTCGTCGAAGATAACGAAGGGGACCAGGTACTTCTGTGAATGGGCTTCTGTGAATGGGCTTCGACGGATGAATCTCCCTGGGAGAGGAGGAGAAGATTCACTGCTGCTAGAACCATGGTAGGTCAGTTCATATGTCACAATCGGTTGCAATAATGGCGAGGAATGGATCTAGGTGCAGCAGAAAACATTCCTTTATTAAAACAAAACACTAAAATCAAAAGACACTCAACTAGAAGACACAAAAACTGAACAACCTGGTAAAACGCGATAAGAACTTACAATGAACTGAATGAAACACAGATATATACATTTTAATAAATATTAAAATAATATAAATATGATAAATCTATAAATATCAATACCATATAATACCAATATAAATATACATTTTTTTAATTCTTTTTTTTATTTGACAGATTTATTTTTTTTATTCATCATTTATTTTATTACTATTTTAATACTTAAAAGGACATTCGATTAATCATAGATGGATAATATTCCAAATGATTTTCAACAAGTTGTGAGGGCTCCTCTGAGGGCAGCCTCATAGCTGTCAAAGTCACCTCAGTTAGGATTTTTTTTCCCATTCTCACCTTTTCCCTTGCCGTGTTTGTTGTCACAGTTACAGATTTGATTTTGTCACTCAGTTCTGGTGTGTGTCTAATCATCCTTGTTTTCCTGTGTGTTTAAGTTCCCTTGTTTCTGTTCATCACTGTCTGGTCTCATCTATTGTATGGTTGTGTTGGTTTGCTGTTCTCCTTGTATGGATTTTCCTGTGGATTTATTAAAATACTGCCTACTACTTTAATCTTCGTGTTCATGTGCGTTAACATAACTCGAGACAGAAGACCCAACCTAGAAGTGTTCTACGCTACACATTAAAGATTTTTAGATGTTTTCGTTTGTTTTTTAGCTTTTTGAATGTGTTTCTTTTTTTTTCACCAAAGACAATCTCTGCTTTTTGTTAATACGCCTTGAATAAGGGAACTGTTCCCTCATGGAACACCTGGAGAATTTCCTCTTTTTATCACATCTATCAAACTTCCCGGATGACTGCCTCTGCACATTTCTACATGCCGGCCTGAACACTACACCAAAAGAGCAGTTGTCCAGGGAGGGCCCTTGGGGAGCTTTATCGATTATGTGGAGTGGGTCCTGGTATCCTGTGGATCATCGCTGACCATCGGACCAGCTTACGATGACGCCAGCCCCACTCACAACCCAGTGCCGAGCCAGAGACCATCCCGCTACGGGGAGCAAACACACAAGCCCAACGAAGACCAAGAGCTTGCCTCCGCCGCAATGTTTGAGCCTGTGCTAAGAAGAGCTATTGAGCAGGATTACCCTGAAGCCTAAGCTAGCCACGTCTGACCAGTTGTGCGAACCGGCTGCAGCATCCATCACCAAGGTGCCCTCGTGCCCTCGTGGAGTCCTCGTGGAGTACCAGGGTATGGAAGTGAGCCCCGCCCATCCTGCCGCCACTGAGAATGAGAGTCTATTGGCTTTAATGTACTGTTGTTTTGTGTTTTGGTGAGTTGGATCCACTGTCTTCTCTAATCCTGCCCGAATTCTAATCGTCATCATGAGACCCAATGGTCCTGCCTAACCTCCCTCTCCCACCTCCTCTCCAAACTACAACCTTGGAATTCATGTCTATTGTCAATCCCAGTGCTTCTCTTCAGTCTCCTCTCCAGTCATCAGCCACTCCTGCCACCCAGTCATCACTGTCTCCCATCAGTCCCTCATTACCACCCAATATCTCAGTAGTGTGGCAATATCTTGTGCTTGCTGTGAGCCACCTCCTCCTGGGCATGGGGAGTCCGTCGCTCCACCTTCAGCCTCAGAATGCTCCAGTTCACCTTGACCCATCCCTTTGGCTCCTGTACCTGCGCTCCTTCCTCCCTTGACTCCAGCAAGTACCATTGGGCATTTGACCTCGCCGGGCTCCCTGGGACCACCAGCTCCACCTGGGTTAGACATCGCACCACCTTCATCATAGACATGGGGTTAGTCTACTGTTCTCTGGCCCACCACCCCTACAGCTTCGGCTAGGTCCGCCCTCCCTCAGGCTCCGCCTCTGCCCTTGGTCGCTCCAGCTCCACCTCTACCTCTGCCCTCTGGATCCCTGCTTCCATCTTGGGGGGTCATTGTTGTGGCTCCGTTGTGGCTTCCAAGGTCTTCAGTATCTCCACGCTACATCTGCGTTTTGGCGGCATGGTGGGCTCCACCTCCTATGTCGCCATCGCCTCTGGTCACACCCATGGTGCTGTCTGGGTGCCTTCCTCCATCGTTCCTCCATCTGGCCATGGATCTCAGTTCTGACTGTGGCCTGGGTCATCACCTGCCTGTCCCTGTTCAAGGCTATTCATTGGATCACACCACTAGTACCACCCTCAACTTTCCCTTTGATCCCTCTCCCGGACTCTCGTTGTAAACCTGTCATCCTCCATTTATCTGCCATCACGAGACCATGAGGAGGAGGCATAATGTCACAATCACATCAGTTTGGACTTTGTTTCTGCTCTAACCGTTTCCACTGCCTTGTTTGTTGTCATAGTTACAGATTTGATTTCATCACTCAAGCGTGTCTAATCATCCTAGTTTGCCGGTGTATTTAATTTCCCTTGTTTCTGTTCTTCCCTGTCGGGTCACGTCTGTTGTATGATTGTGTTGGTTTGCTGTTCTCCTTGTATGGATTTACCTGTGGATTAATTAAACGCCTACTATTTGCGTGTTCGTGTTCGTATTCGTGTGTGTTAACATAACTCAACCCATGACAATAGCTTGCTAGGAAGTCAAAACGCATTATGCATAAAAATAATACTTTTATTATACGATTCTTATCAAAAACAGTTTAAGAGAAGGAAAAAAAGAGAAAATACATCATTATAAATGCATGGGTGGGTTTTTTTTTTTCAAGCTTGAAATTGCAAGCAAAACTTTTGGGAAAAAAAAGAATGCCTAATAACTGAGGACCTAATAACCTAATAGATGGATGTAAAAAAATACAGCTGAAACTGAAAACTACACAAAAAAGAACTGAGGTCTCAAGTGGAATATGGCTCTTTAACAGTGCTGCTCTCTAAAGTTGTTTTGATTTATGTAAAGGTTAATAAGTCTTTCAACCATAAGATCTGTTTGTTCTCTGATCTTTTTTTGGCTGCATTTTTTTGTGACACTGGCAATAGGAGAAGGACTGTGTTGCTCAGCAGGAGACCATTCTGCATGCAGTGGTGCCAAGAGACACCAGGTTAATGTAACATTCAATTTGAATCAATATTCTTCCCTACTGGTATTTTTGCAGGGGATCACTCAATTTGTATTGCTTTTTTAAGAGATCTACATATTTCACTTCACTATATTCTTCAATGAACAAAAGTTAAGTTAAAGAATCACAAATGAACTCAACAAGAATGTAGCAGAACATTCTAACCTGGAGGTTAATAGAGGGCACCAAAAACCCAATTCTCCCATTTTCAGCAGAAAATGGGCAAACCCTGGCAGACAGCAAACTCAGTTGAGGAAGGAAGTCCCATCAGTGTGATTAAACTATAGACCCACAGCAGTACATAACAGTAAAATAAAATAAAATAGCTGATAGCTTGATGCAGCAGAACTCAAAGGAAACAATCACTTTGACAGTATCATTCCACGGACCATGTAGGTACTGTGATCAAAGATATTTATTTTTCTCTGAAAATTTTGTAGTGGATTGAACTAGTCAGCCCATTGTAATTAAATTTAGTTCTAATGGCATTTCTGGGTGTCATCAGTCCTTCCCAGCTCATAAAGGTTATATAGGTGGCTCATCCCTCACAGCAGAGAAATGGACCATGTCAGCATGGTCTCCAGGCCATTCCTTCTATACACACTGCTATATACTAGTTTGGTTCGGAGGCAATGAGCAAACTTGCTCAGGGGCGGGAGATGATGATAGCTACTACAGTCTCTGGTTAAATGTCAGAAGCAGTTTAGTCTCTATAGAGCAAAATTCCCATTCATTTTTTCCATAGAAATAATGATATTGAACGATTCCATAGGAACCACTAGCTCCAGGGTTATGAATAGCCTGCAGTTACCGCATACTCCTATGAAAAATTCAATGAACTCAATGACTCTTCGTAGACTCTGAAGCAGTGTTTCTCAGTTGGTGGTCCACAAGATCATTTTGAGTGGGTCGCAGAGTGTGTAGTCAAAGTAATAACAATGACAACAAAAAAATGTATTCTACATGTTCCTCTGATGCAAGACTTTTATTTTGAAAGACATGCATGAACGCTGTTGGATCTTTTGTCAGACGTTGTTGTCAGGCTATATGTCAGTGTCATTATTCTAACATTATTTTCATAGCTTGTTACGAAATAAAAAGTCTCTCACCTTTGCTTTTTTCAATTGTTGTATATCACTTCACTATATATAAAAATAACTGACATATCTTAAAATATAGTGCCATTGTTTTGTCTAAAGATGCACATCAGTAATGTTTTTTTTTTTCTAAGGATAAAAGCGACTTAAATGTTGAAAAAAAATAACTAAGGCCTAATTCTGGCTTAATCTTAGCCTTGTCTGTGAAACCAGGCCTATACCAATAGATTACATAAGTGGTACATTGCGTATTAATTGGAAAGGATTTGGGTGTTTATTTTTATCAGGATCAGTGTCCATGTTTTATTAAAAGTTAATGTTAGACTTGTGTATTTAAGTGTAGCTTTTGTAACCTTAACCCAAAATACCACTTTATTTTCACTTTGTGTTATTTTCTATATTTTTTTATGATTGTGGTGTGTGTGTGTGTGTATGTGTGTGTATATATATCGGCAGAAGATTTTAAGATATTTTCAGCCCTATATATATATATATAGGGCTGAAAATATCTGAAACTCTTCCACTTTTTTTCACTCTCTAATCTCTCCGACAGGTAGTTGACACAATCCCCCTTTCCCTCACTCACTCGTTTCATTTGTTCTGGATGAATATTGTTGGAGTTACAGTAAAAAAAATATATATAGATATTTAAAAATAGATTCAAATAGAAAACAGTTATTTTAAAATGAAATAATATTTTGCAATATTACTGTTTTTAAATAAATGCAGCCTTGGTGAGCATAAGAGACTTATTTCGAAAACCCCAAACGTTTGAGTGGTATGTATTTATACATGTACAGTATAAGAAGTGAAAAAGAGCTTTCAGTAGCTGTCAGAGTCCTAGAGCCGAAAGCCACAACTCTTTCAGTAACATCTGGATAAAATTGGGTCAAAAACACGTTTATCTGAATCTGAAGCATCTCAGATGCGTGGCGCTGAATCATGGCCTGAATCAATGTGGGCCTGAATCCATGTTGGCCGGTGCAGTAATGTGTCAACACGTCATCGTGCGGTATGAAATGCAGTATGAAATGAAATACCTTTGAGATTTATAGTTGTCAGCTATGAGGGATTGTAGGGATTTAAGATATTCCATCGGGTACTAATTAAGACCTGAACAGACATTCGTGAGTTATGAATGCAGTCAAAAGTCTAATTTAATGGAGAGTGAAGGTGTAAATTTGTGAAAAACTATAGCGGGAAACATGCTTAAACCTCTCAATCATATAGGTTCCTCAAAGTAATGGGTTTCCAGCAAGTAGCACTTATCAGCAATTACTTAATAGCAATTGCCTAATCAGATTCTGCCATTTGTTAATTTACTTTCGACCAATTTTGTTCATTAATTATCAAGATTGGTTCAATTATGTCAGCAGCTGGCAAACACATTCTGCAGATACAGCATCCCTCAGTAATCAGCAGCCTCTTGAATGTGCACTTTTTATATGAAGCCAAATGTAGGATTCACTCAACTGTGACACTTCCAACGCAAGCTGTTTAGAAGAGCAAGAGCATTGTGGGAATTGCACTTTTCACTATGTAGGGCGGAAGATGGAAGTCGGGCATGATTCTGTAGTTTTATCCGTCCGTCCGTTCTTAACAAATTAAATTTTACAGAAATTCATTTTTGACAAGACGGAAATGTATACATGTTCATGTCATAATGCACTTTTCAAGTTCTTTATGCTGACAGCATAAGATCTCCAAAGTTGATCCACATGTAGGGCCAGATTTACTAAACAGGGCAAATTAGTGTGTGTCACTGCGTGTCTTTTAGTAAATCTTGATTGTAGTTTTTTTTACTACAACTGTTTGTAAATCTGACCCTCAATGTCATGTAACAATTTAATTTAGCTGCCAGAGCAGATGCATGAGCTGTACAAGTGTTTGAAAGCATGTAGAAAATCCTCTGAGCTTTGGGTCCAACATAATGGAGAAATAAATCAAGCTTACGGGTATCTGGCGTGCCATGTATCTCGGCGTACAACACTGATAGATCATTGTCAATGTTCCTATGTTCTTTATTGAAATCGCATGCTCACCTGGGCACTGGATAATTGGTGGAGAAGCTGTACTATACATCTCAATATGTCTTTACTACATGTATATGACTCAATCTATATTCTACTGGGAAATTACTAGGTACTAGTATATCAAGTTACAGCACATGAACACATGGATAGAATAAGGCGAAGATAGACAGATCAGTGTGTTCACTGACATTTTATACCATTTTTTTGCAAATTAATGAGCAACCGTGTTTTTGTTTGTCTTCACAGTATTTATGAACACTGCGATTCCCATTGCAGCGGTTCTCGTTGTAAGTATACAACATTTAGTCTGATATCGGTTAATTTTGAAACCGTAAACACGGCAGATGAAAAGATCCCGTTTGTTTCAGACGTTCGTGGCCCACGTGCATCTGTCGGATGACGCGGACCTGTCCCCCGCTGTGGCCTTCGCCTCCCTCTCGCTCTTCCACATCCTGGTCACTCCTCTCTTCCTGCTGTCCAGCGTCGTGCGCTCCACCGTCAAAGCCCTGGTCAGGTCAGTTGCATGCTATTGGTACAGGATGGGAAAAATTACATGAAAATTTTATTAAAAGCCGACACAGTAGGTTCTGAAAACAGATTCTTTAATCCTGTAAACTCTGTTCAATTTTTTATTTTGTTTTTTAATACTAGTTTAAAAAAATCTAGTTTTTTGAACAATTTTGCAATTTGTTGTTGTTTTTGATATCTGTATGGCTGAAATTCTGATTGCTTATAATGTAAATCAATGAGATCTTTAAAGTGGTATACAGACTACTTGCATAAAATGCATATAAATATCAGTTGTCACTCTATATCTCCCAATAACAATACTATATGTCTTAGTAGGATGCTATTTAAATGCTTAGTTTTATGATCAAAGCTCTGTAGTTTCAAAACCGATACAAGAATGCAATACAATGATGAAACATTCCTCAAAAATCGTATGTATCATATCTGATACTCATGTTTCACCATTATTATTATTTTTTTTAATTTGTGTATGGATAATCAAGTTGAATTTAGACCAGTAAGTGTTCATCTTGAAATATTACTAACCAATATAACATTTATTCTTATGTTTACTTTATAGAAATTGGTAAAGATTTCACAGAAAAAAGACACGTGAACCACGAGCAAAAGGGGGACGTTTATAGAATTATGCTAAAAGGCCTTTTACTTGCTAAAAAATGATAAACTATCAATAAGAGAACAGAAGGTATGCATTAGATTGAGTACAACAGGTTTTTCAGCAGTTTTGATCATGTTGATCATTTAGAGGCCTTATAAATGTGTGTATCAAGTATCAAATTATTATTTATATTTTCCTTTTTTTTTTATAACAGACTCCTTCTGCTGAACCAATCATAGTAAAATGTACTGCTTAATTTCTGTGCGGTGTTGTGCGATAGAAAATTTGATATACAGCCCGCAACATGGGTTCAGGTTTTAATTAACCACCCAGGAATATAATGAATAGTTTCTGTGTGATTCCGGTGTCAATGTGTGATAAATCGCTTCAGATGTGTGCGTTTTCCTTTCTCATCGCCGATAGACTCTCCTCTCAAGATGGAAATGTGTGTCTGTGTGTGTGCCTCGGGTTCAGTCTCATCAATCCAATGATGCGGAACACATTTTAGAGAGTGCAGGCTGTATATATAGTGTACAAACAGGTTATAAATCAGTGCTGTCTGGATAAATAGGCCATGTGCCACCGGTCTCAATATATGACTTGGCACCAGAGGGAAAATGACTGCCCGCTAGTGATCAACGTTTTTTTACGATCGTGCATCAGCTGTTTCCTGTCTCTTTAAAGCATTATCTACTTGCAACAATACGTTCTAGTCTAGAAAATCAAATGCATCTGTCTGAGGTCTCCAAGTCTTGTTTCTCTCAGGATTTATTTCCTGCATGTTGGATCGTGGTGATAATATTTCAGAATGGAATTTACTGGCACACAATAGGCAGTGCAGATTTTCTCAAAAAAAAAATTTATTCCCTTTCAGTAAATAGAACTATTAGTTAAACAGAAGTATACGCTTTGGAAGGGTTATTTTCTAGAAGGGTGATAGTCATCTCAGAATGTTACTTATTTCTTAATATGTGAACAAATAATTGCCAAATAATAATTTTGGCAGTTGATGTGACTGTATTGTTTTCTTTTGGCCAGCGTTCAGAAGCTCAGCGAGTTTTTCTCCTGTGATGAGATTGGAAGTGAACAGGAGCCCAGAGCAACTATCCTACTCAATTCATCCAATCATAACAAGTATCAAGCCCTGGTAAGTCCAGGCAGTTCACCATAAAAGCACCATGATACAAAAGCTTGTTTAATAAATAGATAAATGTTAGTTGGGTAGTTGGTTGATTGGTTAATGAAAATGTGAGTTTTTGTCTGGATTTTTTGGCCTTCTTGATGTGAATAATATAAATACATAATTATTAAATAAATAATACATTAATTTATTTGTTTGTTATTAAATAACATATTTACCAATAAATAAATGTATGTTTTTATTTATAAATACATAAATTAAAATTATAAGAGATAGATAGATAGATAGATAGATAGATAGATAGATAGATAGATATAAATAGAGACAGATACAGATGATAGACAGACAGACATATATATTTCGTCAGCAATTTGTCTACTCTCCTGTATAAAAACCGTGGATACATTTTCATGTATGAATAGGTCCATAGAAATTCATTATTTTGATTGAAAGTAAAATATTTGTTCTTGTTATGAATAGGCCTTGAAGCTTATACTGCCACACTTTCAGTAATCCAGCCATATGACTATGACTATGCATTATTTATGTTTGTAATATCCCAATCCTGGTAGGCCTGGAGAGATAATCGCTGTTGAAGAGGATGTTCATGCTGAGATTTATTAGAGTTGTTTTTCTCACCTCTGTAAAGCCTCTGAAGGTGGTGAACCGTAAGCACCCAGTCAGAGAGGACTGGAACAGTTTTGCCCTTCAGAGCGAGCAAGAGGACGAGCCGCTGGCGGTGGAGGATGAAGATACCTGCATCAAGGTGAGAACCGTTATTTCTCCACTCAGCCAGTAAACAAGAATTTCAACCATGGAAGAATAAGAATAACTGTCAGTCTCCGTTATGTCCATTCTAGATAACAAGTGGATATTTCAGCTGGACTGATGGAACCGCGACGTTGTCCAATGTGGATATTAAGATTCCTTTTGGTAAGTCCTGTCAAAAATAAATTTACATGTGCTGGCAATGTTGAGCCATTGCACTCATGTGGCTTCGAATCTGGCTTGTGCTATCACCTGATCTACTAACTTCAACCATAAATGAAAATTCGACCTTCCAAACTCATATGGGACACAATAGATACATGGTAGATATCAATAGATATATGGCCAGCAGCCATATCACCCTGTAGCCCAAGACTGGTTGCCCACTGAAGCTAAGCAGGGCTGAGCCTGGTTAGTACCTGGATGGGAGACCTCATGAGAAAAACCAGGTTGCTGCTGGAAGAGGTGTTATGAGGCCAGCAGGGGGCGCTCTCCCTGTGGTCTGTGTGGGTCCTAATGTCCCAGTATAGGGATGGGGACACTACACTGTCAAAGAGCACCGTCCTTCAGATGAGCCGTTAAACCGAGGTAAAAAATCCCAGGATGTCCTTTGATAAAAAGTAGGGGTGTAACCCCGGCATCCTGGCCAAATTTGCCTCCTAATCATCCCCGTATACTGCTTGGCTTCATCGCCATCTACTCTCCACCAGTAAGCTGGTGTATGGTGAGCGTTCTGGCGCAATATGGCTGCCGTCGCATCATCCAGGTGATGCTGCACACTGGTGGTGGTTGAGGAGATTCCCCCCTTTCATGTAAAGCGCTTTGAGTGCCCAAAAAAGCGCTATATAAATGTAATGAATTATTATTATTATTCATTTTTGTGTGTGAAAAAAATGACATTTAAACTGTTTTTTTTTTTGTGGAAAACTATCCCCTTCACCACATAATCTTCAGTTTGGGTGACCTACTACTTTGATACACAGATGTGTTTTGTTGCTCCATGAAATCCACGTTTCTTGATTCATTCTCTCTGCAGGCCAGTTAACTATGATAGTGGGCCAGGTGGGTTGTGGGAAATCTTCCCTGCTGCTGGCTGCACTCGGCGAGATGCAGAAGATCTCTGGCACAGTTATATGGAACAGGTGAGCACTTCTGGAGCGCTTGACAGTGTTGGAGACTAAAGGCCCATTCACATCAAGGACGATACCTTTAACGATAACTATAAAGTTGTAATATTCATTCTAATTCTATGATAATAGAGAAGTCCACACCGGACGTACAATGACAATGACACAGAGAAACTATATTGTTGGAATCACATTCAGAAAAAAAATCTTTTAGCTGATGAACAATAAAAACATTGACAGCCAATCAGAATCCAACAGACATTTAAAGCAGCAGACATAAAAACTGCAGCGTTTTTGCAGTGCAATAGCCCATAATAAACAGAAGGTCATTGACCGTTGGTGTGGACAACTATATAGGTATTGTAATTGTCTGAGAGCTGTGGGAGAGCGTCACCTGAGCGTCACCCCCGTTCTTGAGTCCCATGGGGGAGCTCAGAAGAGATTAAGTCAAGTCAAGTCAAGTATATTTATATAGCGCTTTTCACAATACAGATTGTATCAAAGCAGCTTCACAGTATCAATCAAAACAACATAACAATGTTTGTTTATTAGTGGAAAACAATAAAATAAAAAAGACATCCAAGTTTGGAAGGGCTGATCAATGTTATTAATGATTGGTTAATTAATTTGAATATCCCCAACTGAGCAAGCCAAAGGCAACAGTGGCAAGGAACCGAAAAACTCCATCAAGTGACCCAGTGGTGTCCTGAAACTCCATCAAGTAACCCAATGGAGAAAAAAAAAACCTTGGGAGAACCCAGGCTCAGTCGGGGGCCAGTTCTCCTCTGGCTTTTATGAACTAGAGGCCGGATTTACAGTAACTGTAAGTTTTAAAATTTTATATGAATGCCTGGCTGAAGAGATGCGTCTTTAGTCTAGTTTTAAACTGGGAGAGCGAGTCTGAGCAACGAACAATATCAGGAAGGCTATTCCAGAGCTTCGGAGCTAAATGTGAAAATGCTCTCCCTCCTTTGGTGGATCTGGATATCCTAGGTATGACCAGAAGCCTCGAATTTAGTGATCTTAAAGAGCGCGATGGATTATAGGGCGATAGAAGGTCCGTTAAATAGACTGGAGCTAAACCATTTAGGGCTTTATAGGTCAGTAGCAATACCTTGTAATTAATACAGAACTTTATAGGTAACCAATGAAGTGATGATAAAATCGGTGTTATATGATCATATTTTCTTGATCTAGTAAGAACTCTAGCGGCTGCATTTTGGACTAACTGTAGCTTGTTTATTGAGGATGCAGGACAACCAGCTAATAAAGCATTACAATAATCTAGTCTCGAGGTCATGAATGCATGAACTAACTTTTCTGCATCAGAGACCGATAGCATATTACGTAGTTTAGCAATGTTTCTAAGGTGGAAAAAGGCTGTTTTTGTAACATATGAAATATGCTTTTCAAAAGACAGGTTGCAGTCTAATATAACACCCAGGTCTTTTACAGTAGAGGATAAAGTAACAGGGTATCCTACTATGTTAAAGTAGTGTTGTGAGAGGTTTTGTGGACGGTTTTTAGAACCGATAAGTATTACTTCTGTCTTGTCTGGATTTAATAAAAGAAAATTACGCGTCATCCAATCTTTTATATCTTTAACACAGTCTGTCAATTTGGATAATTTAGCGTATTCATCTGGCCGTGATGAAATATATATTTGAGTGTCATCGGCGTAACAATGGAAACTAATTCCATGTTTCCTTATAATATTACCAAGTGGCAGCATATATATTGAGAATAATAGAGGGCCTAACACAGATCCCTGTGGCACTCCATAGTTTGCCGAAGTTATGATCGATTTTTCTCCATTTAAATAGACAAAATGGTAGCGGTCGGATAAGTATGACCTGAACCAGCTTAATGCTTGTCCTTGAATACCAGTATAATTTTGTAGTCGATCTAGGAGTATTGTGTGATCTATAGTATCGAACGCTGCACTAAGATCAAGTAAAACTAGTATTGAGATACAGCCTTGGTCCGAAGCTAAAAGTAAATCATTTGTTATTCTAACCAGCGCAGTTTCAGTGCTATGATGCGGTCTGAATCCAGACTGAAACTTTTCATAGATGTCGTTTTCTTGTAAGAAAGAGCCGAGTTGAGCGGACACAACTTTTTCTAATATTTTAGACATAAATGGAAGATTTGAAATGGGTCTGTAATTTACTAGGTTATTTGGATCTAATTGTGGTTTCTTAATAAGAGGTTTTATAACTGCCAGCTTGAACGTTCTTGGAACATGACCTAAAGATAAAGATGAGTTAATAATATTGAGAAGAGGCTCTTCCACTATAGGTAACACTTCTTTCAGTAGTTTAGTTGGTATAGGATCTAATAAACATGTTGTTGTTTTAGATGAAGTGATAAGTTTGTTTAACTCTTTTTGTTCTATAGTTGTAAAGCATTGTAATTGCTCTTGCGGAGCGACAATTGTGGCCGAATCATAAGGCGGGAGCAAGGATTGAACATTTACAATTGTGGTTCTGATGCTTTCAATTTTCTCGTTGAAGAAGTTCATGAAATCATTACTACTAAACTGTAATGAGGTATTTTGTTCAGACGACGTCTGTTTATTTGTTAGTCTAGCCACGGTGTTAAATAAAAACCTTGGATTGTTTTGGTTGTTTTCTATTAGTTTGCGGAGGTGCTCAGCCCTGGCCGCTTTTAGGGCCTTTTTATAACGTGACATACTGTCTTTCCACGCGATTCTAAAGACCACTAAATTAGTTTGTTTCCATTTACGCTCTAAATTACGGGTTTCTCTCTTTAGAGCATGCGTAGTATTATTGTACCATGGTGCTATACTTTTCTCTCGGACCTTTTTTAATCTAATGGGTGCAACAATATCCAATGTTCTAGAGAGAATGGTGCTCATAGTGCTAGTTAGTTCGTCTAGTTCATCTGTTCGTTTGGGTTCAGGCCGCAGCTGAGACAGATCAGATAAGCTATTTGAGAAATTATCTATGGTGGATGGAAGGATTGTTCTGCCTGGTCGATAACATGGCGCAGCATGACATATTACAGACGTACGTAATATGCAAGTTACCAAGTAATGGTCAGTGACATCATCACTTTGTGGAATGATATCTATATCGGTTGGATCGGTTCCATATGATATAATTAAATCGAGTGTATGATTAAGACGATGAGTTGGTCTGGTGACGTTTTGCTTGACCCCGAAGGAGTTTAATAAATCTGTAAACGCAGCCCCTAACGCATCATTTGAATTATCGATGTGTATGTTAAAATCTCCAACAATTAATGCTTTATCGACGTTGACCAATAGATCTGAGAGAAAATCTGCAAACTCTTTTAGGAAAACAGTGTAAGGCCCTGGAGGTCTATATACGGTAGCCAAGGCTAGAGATAATAGGGATTTTTTTCTTACATCTAAGAGCGTAACATTTAGCACAAGTACTTCAAACGAATTAAACCTATGACGAGTTTTCTGAGTAACATTAAGGATATCCCTGTAGATTGTTGCAACACCGCCGCCACGACCGATTAGACGGGGCTCATGCTTATAACAGTATCCTGGCGGAGTAGACTCATTTAGACCGAAATAATCATTTGGTTTAAGCCAGGTTTCAGTAAGGCACAGTACATCGAAATTATTATCTGTGACCATTTCATTTACAATAACCGCCTTAGGTGTGAGCGATCTAATGTTAAGAAGACCTAGCTTTAGAAATTGTTTTTGTTCACTAATAGCGTGTTTTTTTGTTTTAATAACAATCAGATTTTTTCTAGATCCCGCAGTAGATTTATTATTTGATCTCAGTAAACGAGGAATAGACACAGTTTCTATGCAATGTTCTACACTAGTATTAATATAAATTAAATTGGTGCAGCAGAGACTGTGATTTGGATTTTTGGTTACTAGTCAAACGGTGTTTAACATCTTAGAGATGTTATCCGACAGAAGATCTGCCCCGATTCTACTTGGGTGTAAGCCATCAGCGCGGAAGAGCCTCGGTCGCTCCCAGAACAGATTCCAATTATTTACAAAGAGCAGTTTCTGCTCATTGCACCATGACATTAACCATTCATTTAGCGCGAATAATCTACTGAACTTTTCATGCCCTCGTCGGTACGTGGGAAGCGGTCCAGACACAATGATCGTTGTTTCAGGCGATGTGCTGCGAACCGTTTCGATCAGGCTCCTGAAGTCTTTCTTCAGAACCTCTGTCTGTCGCAGCCTAGTGTCGTTAGCTCCCCCGTGCAACACAACAGCTCCGACGCGCTCGTCACCGTTCAAGATCTCAGGTACCCAAGCAGCGATATCAAGAACACGAGCACCAGGAAAGCAATGACTGTGCACCTTACTTTTACCTAACGTAGCGTGGACGTGTCGGACGGTGGAATCGCCGATGATCACAGCATCGCGTTCCGTTTCGCGAAGAGAGGAGAAGCGGTTCTGAGTGGAGATCTCGAAAACCGGAAGGGGCGAGAAGATTCTGGTCCTGGCTCGCGGCTTCCGCGGAACCACCCAGGCTTCGTGGTGTTGTGTCGGAGCCGGAGTGAATGAAACCATGGCTGATCGGGACCTGGACGCTCGGGACCAATGCTGAGAAACGCACGGAGTAGACGCGGCGAGGGTCAGCGGGTTACTAACGTTAATCACCGATCCGTGTGCATCGGTGCGTGATGTTTCAAGAGCTAAACGCCGGTCTCTCAGCTCAGCTTGTCTCTCTAAAAGGTCATGGATCTGTTTCTCAACAGCTTCTAATTCAGACTGCACCGCGAGCATCTCAAATCTGTTCTCATCTGCACCAAAAGGTAGATATACATCTGATATATTCACCATTTTAACAGATGGACAGTAAGTTAGCAACGATGCAACCAGTGATGCTATTAATATTAATACTAATTTATGACTGAAGTCTTGGGTATAATCCGTCTTTTTAGTGGTACGGGTGTAATGTAGACGCACGATAGACGAGAAAATGTTCGTTTGTAAGTGAGTGTAAAGAAGACTCGCTCAGCCGTGACCCACAGGTGTAACGGAGGAGTGAAGACTGTGCAAGACAAGAGACGACCAGGCCTGGACTTTATGGAGTTTTGTTGTAGTTTATGCAGCAGTCGTCCTAGAGGGGCTGCCGCTTTACTTAAATTTTTTAGAATAAGTGGGGGGGTTGCGTCCAGGCCAAGCAAGCTCCGGAAGACCCGCCGGTCCTCCTGCACTTGGACCAGCAGATGGAAGCGATCCTCCTTGCTCATGCCTGAAGTCCATTAGCACCTGATGTTGTGTCTGGTGGAGGCCGGTGAGCGATTTGACCAGCTCGACAAGTAGCGTCTGTTGTGAGGCCTGCATGACGGCGTGACAACTTCTTCGTCTCAAACGAAACAACTAAAACAAAAACAACATAAAATCCACATGATGAATTTGCCACATGATCTTTATAGTTATCGTTCTTAGTTTGAACAGCCAAGTTTCCATACTAGGACTTTTTTTTTAGTTTTTTGCAGAAAAAGGTTTAGCGTATCAAAATATTTCCATGATGGAAATGCTCATTTTGCGCAAGTGCACTTAGGGCGTGTTCGAATCTAATTCTGCAAGTGTAACGACGGGAAAAATGGTCGGCCTATTCTCTTAATGAGTAATGGGTGTGTTTTGGGCGTAACGTGCAATAAACCAATCAGAGTCTCATCTCCCATTCCCTTTAAAAGCCAGTTGCGCTCGCGCCATGGTGGATTCGCTATTTACACAACGGAATTTACAAGCGGAAAGACTGAACCAGAGAGGAAACGGGTCTGCTTGTGCGTGAGGTTAAAGCGCAAGCAGAACATCTACGGGACAAGCCAGACTACACCATATTTATGTACATCATTAATCTTTTACATTGTAATCCTTTTATTTTTAATATTAGGCAGGTTTGTGTGCTGCTGCACATCCCTGTGTGTGTAATAAGCAGAGTGTACGTGCGTTGTGCACCCGCCTATAGGCGCATAGGCGCATATTACTAATGCGCCCTTTAAATAGCAAAAAAAAATTGCGCCAATGACTTGGCAGTCTAACCTCAAAGTCTTGCCTCAAAATAACAATGCGCCTGAACACACTTCATTTTCAGACCCATCTTTTACAC
Source organism: Semotilus atromaculatus (assembly GCA_031834385.1). Lineage (NCBI taxonomy): Eukaryota > Metazoa > Chordata > Actinopteri > Cypriniformes > Leuciscidae > Semotilus > Semotilus atromaculatus. The sequence goes on along the minus strand of JAULUF010000027.1, from coordinate 5,801,553 downwards.
CCATGGGTGCACAAATGGGCGCAAATGCAAACGCAGGACGTGAAAATAATTACTGCGTCGGGCTGAAACTAGCAAAAAAAAACACGCCTGGCGCTCCATTGTGCCAGGTGTATGATAGAAGCCCAAGTGTCATAATATAATTATAACTAAGGTTTATTTATTTCTCCCGTGTCTTTCCTGGTTTAACACTGGGTTGGGATGTGGCAGAAAGAATAAAAGATGGGAATTGAAAAACTGGTCAACCTAATTCCCTTCTCAGGCCTGGTTGAAGGGATTGGTGTGTTCACTGGATGGAATCCCATTTGCGGATGAGAGCTCTTTGAATCAGAGCGCACACGGAGAGCACTGTGTGCAGAGAATACAATGTAATGAGTAATGCCTTTCATATACAGTTTGTAATTGCTTTAATGGTGCTGTGGATGTTTTGGGGATTGGTAATTCTCGGAGTCGCTATTATATTAAGATTTCTTTTTGATGACGGCCTGTTTAGTGCAGTTCTTTTTTGTACACTTATATAACTCTATTATCCTCTATCTCTAGGTAATATAAAAGTTTGTTATCGTGCTACCAGCTCTTGTTAACTTTTCAAAGAAGATCTGAACTCATGGGGCTGTTAAGTTCCAGGCTTGTGAAAGACACAGCAAGAGCCTATAAAAGGAAAATAATGACTGCCACTGGTATTGATTCCCAATTGTGAGAGCCAAAATCGGGATCAGTGGACCCACAAAGAATCAATTTTGAGTGTGAAGATTTATGCGAGTCATCATGAGGAATCACATTTTGACAATGTTTAATGTTCTATGAAAACATGCTCTTTCAGAATTCAAAACTTCCTACCCAGGCAAGATTTTTTTTTTTTTTTTGAAAATAAGATGCAAAAAGGGGCCTAATTTAATAATTATAATAATAATAAACAATCTAAAGAAAACAATTATTTAAAAAAATAAGTTTTTTATGAGATCTCTTATAAACCTTTTTATCATTATTATTTATTTATTTACATTTTTAGTTTTTATTAATTTTAGTTTAAGTTTTATGTATTTAGCTTTATTTTTATTTTAGTTTGTCATTTTAGAACTATTTTAAGTTTTTCATCTAGTATTTTGATTTTTATTTTGTTTTAGCTTTATTGGTAACACTTTACGGTAAGGGTACATGAATTATCATGAATTCATGTATAAATTAATGCATGAATTATGCATTCATTCATGCATTAATATCTCATGAATCATCAGGAACTAACACGAGTTCAACGTTTTTCATTCATGACTTCATGGATGAACAACACCTTAATTAAAACATTAACTAAGATGAGCACATCATCATGAATTATGATTTATTACACATGATCATGATGTTTTCTTTGTTCTTTGTCTAGGTCAGTTACTTAGTCACCACTTTAGTTGAGGGGCCACACACATGATGAAGTCATTGATAGATAATGCTTAGTTAATGATGACTACTGTATTGGACAGACCCCAAAATAGACCAATCACAGCTCATAGCACACAAATTCTGTTAATCAAATACAGTAGTCATCATTAACTAAGGATTATCTATCAATGAGTTCATCATGTGTGTGGCCCCTCAACTAAAGTGGTGACTAGGTCCTTTGAAACAGTTCACAGTTATGCCACCAACATTGTTGATCAGTGTTTCAAAGGACCCAGTCACCACTTTAGTTGAGGGGCCACACACATGATGAACTCATTGATAGATAATCCTTAGTTAATGATGACTACTGTATTTGATTAACAGAATGTGTGTGCTATGAGCTGTGATTGGTCTATTTTGGGGTCTGTCCAATACAGTAGTCATCATTAACTAAGCATTATCTATCAATGACTTCATCATGTGTGTGGCCCCTCAACTAAAGTGGTGACAAGGTCACTGACCTAGACAAAGAACAAAGAAAACATCATGATCATGTGTAATAAATCATAATTCATGATGATGTGCTCATCTTAGTTAATGTTTTAATTAAGGTGTTGTTCATCCATGAAGTCATGAATGAAAAACGTTGACCTCGTGTTAGTTCCTGATGATTCATGAGATATTAATGCTTGAATGAATGCATAATTCATGCATGAATTTATACATGAATTCATGATAATTCATGTACCCTTACCGTAAAGTGTTACCGCTTTATTTCAATTAACAACTCTTATTAATTGATAGTTTTATTTAACACACACACACACTCACACACACGTATATATATATATATTTAATGATGCAATGCTTAATTTTATTAAACATCTTACCTTTTGGGATTTAAGTGTGAGGCTATCCTTGCGTCGAGAGATTATTTACAGGATTTAAATACGTCTTACATTTTAATAAGTAGTTAAGTAGGTTTAAAGAAATACATTCTTAAGATTGTTTCTGTTACATTTTAAGCAGTTCAAGACATTGGTGAATCTGACCTCTGAACTTTAAGTTTATACAGATGCGTCACATGACCCTAACATTGATGCAACTGGCCAATCACACACAAGCTGCACTTTTCAATGTGATCCCAGTGAAACAATCCCTGATCACCTCAACAAGGTCTTGAATCAAAGGTCACTGAAAGAAAAAGGCCAAAATACGTTACTGCATCCCATAATGCCTTAAATGTCAGCAGATCAAGGGTAACAAGGCCATTTCAGAAATACATCAACATTAGAGCGCCAGAAATACGTCACACACCTGACCTTGTGTCAAACAGAGACTGCGACGTACCCATCCACCACCATATCAAGCCCTTTTCACAAATTAGTCACCTGTCCTTCAGCCTGTGCCGTCCTACAGGCTATTAGCGATAACAATGTTGATTTGGGGCTCGTGTTTTGATGTCCGCACACCTTTTTATGAAACGGGTCAAGCACAACACAGATGGGCGTTTGTTCAATTGCCAGTCCTCCCTGGCAACAACCAAGCAATTGAGCCCAAATCAAAGGGCCTACTTAAGATAACAATAGGATTAGACAGACAATGTGGAACCACTTAAAAGTGTTTTAGATTGAAATATAAATAAACCTGTAGGATATGTGCATCAATAGTCAGTGAGGGGCCAGAAAGGAGTCAGTCAGTGAAAGGTTGCCCATTTGAGCTGCCTGAATCAAATTACCCCCCTTTGACCCCAAACAAGTACTCTTTAAATGAGTTAAACCTGAATAATGACATCTATTGTAATGGCACAGACATTTGAAAGTAATAGCGCCCCTTGAGTACAGAGGCTTGTTAATGAATCCACAATGCATTGTCATTAAGCATGTAGAAAAATGCTTGGCCAAATAAGATTAATTATCCACGTGCGATGTTTGAGAACGCTATGAGAATCATCTCCAATGTTCAGATGGTTTACATGGTATGTGTGCCCAGTATGGCTATGCTAGCTGAGGGTGACGCTTATGTTTTCTAAAAATAGACTACAAAGCCTTATGGCACAAAATATCTCCTTGAACAGCCGTCAACTCTTCGAGTCTTGAAAAGCCAGTGTTTATACAAACAGTAAAATTACGCCGTTGACTGGGTGTTGTCTAATTGTTGTCTAAAGGAAATGGTTTTTACGTGTAAATGTTCATGATGGGGTCAACATCTTTTGGCTGATGATCAAAGAGTATCAGGCGCTGTGACAAGAAAAGCTCTCTTTTATCTGAATCGTTTATCACACAAATGTCCACATAAATGACTCTCAAAGCTTCTGATCTCAACATGTCATGTCCTAAACATCAGAAATAAGACTTTGCGGTAAGTAATAGATACGCTGCATAGTCTTTGATCCCTGACAGTTGTTGCCTGTAAACATTTACTGTTTTTATTTTTATTTTTAGTAAACTATTTTGCTTTGCATTAAAGAGATCACAGACAGATTACTCTACACGCTAATAATTATGTTTTTTAACAGCTAAAGAACACACGATTGCAGAATTTGTTGCAATGTTTAAGTTTTTTTTTTTTCAAACAAGGCCACGAGAGTATTAGCATATCTTTTATCTCGATAATTTATCAAACAACTGTTATCTGCACAAATAATGACTAAAACTCCTATAAATGTCAACATGTTCTATTCATAATGTGGTGAAGTTAGCTGTCATTATTTTTCAAGTAGTAAATCAACAAGCAAATGTCTCTTTAATGATTATTATTTTTTTCGTAAACACAATTATATTTGAATATAGTGTTTCATATTTAATGCGACATTTAAATATAAAAAAAAGTATGATTTTTTTTCATAAATAATTCAAGGTTCCATAATTGTCTGTATTATTAAAGTTTGTAAAATTATGATAATACAAGTATTTTATAAATTACTTTTTTTTTGCCTGACTGTGGCATGGTGCTTGGCACGGGTCCTCTCTATACGCAAAGTATGCAAGTTGTGTAAGGCCCCCAAACCATCAGGGGGGGGCCTTGCTCTCAAAGATGATTTAATGACTAGAGCTCTGTGATTAACTGAATTTTAGTTTCGACTTTGATTTTGATTTCCAACGATTATGAAAACACCATTCTGCAATCAAAGTGGTGCGTTGTCATCATTCAGACATTCAGTTATGTCTTAACATAAAGAGTTAGGAAAGTAATTGAATGCTTGTCAGTATATTAGATCTGTGCGTTCGGTCTTAATGTGAGAGCAGCCTTATAAACCAGCTGCTATCTGTCATTTTAATGTTAATCAAACAACAAAAGAAAACGAAAGAGAATCATTCACTGCTCTTCACTGAATAACTTCAGTAACTTTAAAAAGAATCAATGTATATTTAATTCATGCGGTGAAGACTATGCAGTGTTTTATTTGATTACTTTTTTCAATAGGCTATTATTTTTAGTAGGCTAAATTGTTTATTTAATTTCTATGTAAAAATGTATCCATTTTTTCTATGGTATTTTTCCTATTTGTAATACATTTATATTGTATTACTGTTTCAACTCGCTGTTTGTTGACAGTGAAACTGCTCTGAAATAAAAACCAATGAAGGGGTTGGGGTCATTTTGGGGGTGTAATGAATGCACTGACAGGGGCCCCTTGAACGTTTTGCTTGGGGCCCCCAGAAATCTAGGACTGGCACCGTTTAGCACCTCTACAAACGCTATGTCATGATTTTAAAACAATTCAGTAATTATATATTGGCACACAGTGGCTAATTACATCTCAGTATGGTGTGTAAAAAAATCACTTTTCTGGAACCGCATACGTCCTCTGCTTTCTACAGTTGTCCATCATGTGGATTGACAGTTTACAACCCATTATCATTAAAACAATGACTAAGATGAAAATATTCAAAAGACATTGCAGTAAGACTTCAGCCTCTCTTAAATGGACATGTTGAGTCCTAGATTAACTACAAAGCCAACATGGGAAAACATTAAAGAGAACTCTATATTATGTGCCTTAGTATTTTCTTTCTTTTTTTTTCCAGTTTTGAAAGGACAGAGCATAAGAGCAGATAATGCCTTCAGGAAGCAGAAAAGCTCTTATTTATATTCCTGTTGACTTTTCAAGGACTTTTTTTTCTCTTTAGCCGCAGAGCTATAGCAGTGGCACTTTACGGATTTTATTTTGCACGCCATTGTATCTTGCCTTTCAGAATCCTTGCAATATTATAGTGCCATGTTTATCATTCACTGGAATCTCTTAGAAATGTTAAATTGTAATTAAATAATAAGATAAATGATTGCATTTATTTATTAATGATTTTAGCTCTGATTCATGTTCACAGTCCTTGACCAAATCTATTCACATCACCATCTTTGTCATGTTAATTTCTCCTTGTGTTATTCATTTTCTGTGTATTATTTTGCAGACTGCCCACTCTGGATGGAGATGGAAGTGAAAGGTAGGTTCTGTTTTATTACAAAGCTGCAAAACACAAGCTTAACCATTTCGCCATCCCGCAGAGAGCCTGTTAATGATTGTGTACACGCTGAGGGTGTGTGGATGCGTCCCATCATGCTGTGCAGCGCTGATCCTTTTCTCTGTGGTTTGTTGGCTTGGCATAATCCCTCGGCTTTGCTCTTCTGTATTTCCTCAGTAAACCTCAGCTACTTTATGAGGTCTTTGTAATTTTATGATTCATAATATATTTTAATATATCTGCCATTATTATAGCTGTACATTTATTACTGTAGTTTTTGATGCACAGCTTGTTTGAAATGGTAGGCTGCAAATTATGTGGCATTATTTTGGCTAAAATCTGACTTATTCTTCATGGCATTACCAGAATGCATTGCATAGAAAGCATAGAAAGATGAACATGGTCCTTATTAAAATAGATATTTAGTATTTGTGTGTTATGTAGTTTGTGCAAATATTCTTGAATATTTTGAATTAGTCACTTACACGTTAGAATACTGCTTTGCTACGTACAAATGACTGTTTGACAAAATGATTGTCTATAAGGTGGGAGGAAGAACTATATTTCAGTGCATTTGCGAGCGAAAGCAATGTTTTTTGCAGCACTTTTTCAACACAAAGCAAAAGTTTGGCAAATTAATGCAAGGTTTCTCAGGGAATGCAAATATTTAGCAAGATAACACATTTTTGTGAGTAATTACAAAGTTCCCTTTCAGTCGGTCAAGTTCGAATTACATCTCCGTTCCCTCATTCAAGAAACCGAGACGTTTCTTGGGAAATGCAAAACTTTTCAGAGAACACAAATTTTTGCAAGCGAATTCACAAATCTTGGGGAGTGCAAAACTTTTGTGCAAGCAAAAGCAATGTTCCTTGGGGGAACGCAGCGCTTTTACAAAACAAAGCAAACGTTTTTCAAATGAATGCACAACTTTTGCACGAACACAGTTTTGCCAGCGAAATGCATTCAAATTTGTACCTCCATCTTGTTTTTTTTCCATAATTATGTCCCCCTCTATTAATGCTCAGTTCCTTCTAATGTTAACATATTAGCCAATCAATAGCTGTGTATCAAAACCTCAAGCTACCTAAACAGCATTTTTGGACATGTTAGGCATTCTGCAGAGACAAAGCTCGTCTCAAATTGATGGAAATGAATATATGTCAGTCTAGTAAGACTGCTCACTAGGTTTTGAGACTATTGTGGTTTTGGCCACTTTTTATATGGTAAGCGGAGCATGAGAAACCCAGATTGGGAAATGACACCAGCTGGATTTGAGAGTGGCTTGTATGTGCACAACTTGTTATCATTTACACTTACCGCTAAGCCATGGCTCCAACAGGGACAGCTGCAGTTTTAATGGTTCTCTTATCTACTGTAATGGGTGGATTCATTTGGTTTGTCTGTTAAGTACATAAACTCTTTAGGGAATAGCTATTATAAAGCATTTTACTTTAAAGTCGACAGTTGGTGCTGGTGATAAAATGTGCTAGCGTCCCCCTGGTCATCAATAAAACAACATGCGCTGTCACAGTGTGTGAATGTGGGTGTGTGAGAGTGTGTAGGTGTCTGTCCTTTTCTTGGCAATTGAGCTGGAATGGCAGCCCAGAATAGACGTCTCTTATTACTGTTGGCAGCAATCACTATGTCAAACATTACAAAGCCAAGGTGTATTGTTACCGGACATGAGACATCTGGTATTTCATTTAATTCACTGAAATGAAAAAGAAATTTGGATACTTCAAAAAGCTTTATTCACAATTCACTTTCAAAAACGGCACATGGTTTATTTACTACAAGCTGCCTTTGTGGCCATTTGCTTTACTTATTTGCGAGTAAACGGCAAGTTTCTCGTAGAAACGCAAAACATTTGCGAGAGAGCGCAAAAGGATGGATTTATTATTTTTTCACCCATCTCATTTCTCTCATTTCTCCCCAGATATATTAAATATATCTTATTTTGATATATTTAAGGTAGGAAATTTACTAAATATCTTCATGGATCATGATCTTTACTTAATATCCTAATGATTTTTGGCATAAAAGAAAAATCGGTAATTTTCACCCATACAGTGTTTTGTTGGCTATTGCCACAAATATCCAGGGTCACAATTTTGTGTAAAAATGACAACTTTTGACAAGACTGATCAAATTAGTTGATTTTGCTGATCAATTCATTTTATTTGAAAAAGAAGGTTAAGCACTTAGGGGTGTAAAAATATATTGTCACAATATATCGCAATACAAAAATATTTAAAGTTTTCAGAGTTTTAGTGTCAGTACTACATTAAACTAACTATAATGTTGAATATAATGTAGGCTATAATAATGCAATGCGGGAATATTTGTGGGTCCTGATAATGTCCAAATGTTACCAGTATAAAGTGGCCGACATTATTTTAAATATATCTAGTCGGTGAAAGAGTGCAAGCATATTCGTCTAAAATAATTCTGTTTTCAGCTTCAGAATCATGAATATTTTTATTCTGGTGTCACTGTTGTCCTGGGCTTTGGGTTTCCAGCACCAAGTCCAATCCTGTTCATTTACACCCACAATGTAAAATCTAATTTAGCATTTTAATCAACAGTACATTTTTTGGTAAGCTTTTATCATACTGTATGTCTTTGAGTATCGCAATAATATTGTACCGTGAGTTCCGTATCGTGATATGTATCGAATCGTGACATGAGGGTATCATTACACCCCTATTAAGCACAGTGTATTACACAGTATTACATGCAGTGCACTTTGTTATACTACAGTGTCCAGTATGCAGAAATCGTAGTGTGCTATTTCAAACATAGCCTTGAATCGTTTTCAGATATAATTATGCAACTCTCCATATAAATACTCCTATAAAACTGGTCTTTTTCTTTTTTCAAGGACAACATAACATTACAAGACAAATCCATTAAGAGTCTTTCTCACTGTACTCATTCCTATGTAGACGTTCATTGGGTCAGCTGCACTGCAGTGCGATTCACCCATACGTGATTACACAGCATTTCTTCAGCCTCCGATTACATGGCATCAGCAGTGCTTCATGTCTAATGTGAGAGAGATGTACGGCAGAGGTCACTGTGATATGCTCGGCAATTCTTGTGTGTGGAAATATCTTTTTATGATGCTTTAGGGGAGTCTCTTCAAGTGGTATTTATGTATTTGTGTTTTTTTAGCCCCACAGATGCAGCCGCAGAGGAGGATATCAGGTGTGTAAACAAGCGTGCGCGCACACACACACACACATACGCACACACACCACATGAGACCTGATTAACTTGTTAGAATGTAATTATTTTTAAGCTGTTTCTGTATTCTACAGTAAAAATGTTCATTGACTTCATTTATAATTTTTCTGACATATCAAAAAAAACGAAGCACTCAGAAAGGTTAATCTTTTACCATAAGACATGGATACTGGCATCTAACTGTTTGTTAGAGCACACCGTACATTTTAAAGGAACAGTTCACTAAAAATGATCATTTTAACTCATGTAGTTCCAAACTTATATGTACTGATTTGTGGGGGGAAAACAATTGTCCACGAATTCCTAATTTGACAGCACGTTTTACTAATTATATCCCTCGGTTTAAAGGTAGGGTAAGCTAGTAAGCTAGCATTGAAAGCAGAAGAACCTACCCTCCAAAAGCGTCTCCAAAGCCACGCCTCCTTCAAAACTCATAAACGCGACACAGCCACATCAGAGTCTGCAAAGCGTCACGAGGGACGGCGTTAAATGACCTCATGTCTCAAAGCACATAACATTACATTAATTATGAACATAAACAACTTACAGAGCTCTGACTTGTACCACCTGAATACTGAAGATTAATTTCAACGTTGATAGTGTTGACATAGAAACGAGTTAATTCGTTCTCTCATTTTACAATTTGTGGCCCCATTGTAATCATTTGTTCCCAAAACGAGGGAACAAACTAGTACAACTTGGCCCCGATTTACTAAATTGAACGGATTCATAAATTATGGAAAATAATTCTTAATCAGTGGCCACAAATTAAACTAAAACGAGAGAATGAATTAATTTGTGGCGATGTCCGCATGTCGTGTGTGGGGCTCTGTATATATTGTTATTTTTTGGAACAAATTTTGCACTAACAAGCCAAATTTTACAGTATTTTATTGTTATTAATGAAAAATAAAACAAATTAAAAAATGACAAAAGTACATGACAAAATTACTAAAACTTAAAATAAATCTAAAATGAATATTAAAAACAATAAAAGTAAAAGCCAATTCAAAATATTAATAGATACTGACACTAAATATAACATACTTTAATAGTATATAAATAACACTAAAACAACCTAATAATACTAATAATCACCACACTAAACAACAATTCATAGTGACCACCAATAAGGGGGGGAAAAACATAAATCCCATAAAAGTTACTACTTTTGTGCCATATACAAGCTTTGTGTAAGTAGGAGATGAAACTTAAGATTTTATTTACAAAAAAAAAAGACCTCCATTCTAGCTCTCAAATTAAATATGGTGCATATGGTGCAGGTTGAGCTTGACTTGAGATCTAGAGCATTCGGGTTTGGAACAACATGAGGTAAATTATGACAGAATTATAATTTTTTGGTGACCTTTAAATTATAATTCTTAGCGTAGATAAAAAAAAAAAAAGCTTGAACAAGCCTTTCTTTTATATTTAAGAGCAACATTGGTGTTGTGAAGGAGATCACTGATGTTATGGCAACCCCTCTGACAGGAAAAGAGGTGCTGTGGCATACGCTTCCCAGAAGCCTTGGCTCCTAAACACCACACTAGCGGAGAACATCACTTTTGAGATGCCTTTAATAAAGCAAAGGTAAATGAACTTCATGTACTTTCTGCCCACACAATAATATAACAAAAACGTCAACATATGCCGACTGGGTACAACATTTGTGCCAAATGTGCCTTCCGTACCCATTAACCCGTGTCTAGCACCCTGTCACCCTGGTGATGTACAAAAGTCAAGTGTTTACTATCCTTTTTTTTTATCTCGTTTATATTCCCCAGTGTCCATTTGTCAATAGAAATGCGTCCTCTTTCTCCATCTGACATGCAATCATTCTCGCCTCTTTAAATTTGAGTATAAAAATGAACAGTCATGAGACAGATGTAGCCCTGAGTAAGTGTTTCTCTGAGTCGACGCTCCTCGTGATCTCTGCTGTATATTCCCCTTCCCTGGAGCCTCAGCAGCGGGTCTATGGACACATCTGTGTTTACAGTGCGCTTGTATTGTTGAGGTGCGGTCCCATTAGCAAAACTTCAGTGAAATTGTCTGGCGAAAAAGTCAACTGTTGATAATGTAGTGGTGTATGAAGCACCGTTCACACATAAGCAGCATTCTGTTGGTCAATGCACACATTTGCATGACAAATTAAACACAATGTGAAAACTGCGTGGGGAAAAGGTTTCCCGATCATGCAGCTTCCTATTAAAAATACAGTATTTTGCCAGGAAAATTTTGGCGAGTTATGTTTGATGTAAACGCACCTTTGGTTAATGTTTCTTGCACTAATACAATTTTCCAATTAAACTGGCTGTTTCTCTCATACTTTTATATGTAAATTATATCTGTTATGATAGGCTAATCTCTGCGTATCAGAGTATTTTACACTATTATAATTGTATTGTAAGTTTTGTCCTAACTAACTGCGATCACGATGAGCTAAAGGATATTTTGCCGGTCTATTGGGTAGCTCCGCCCACAAAGAAATCTATTTAGTCGTCAGTCCCATATAATATTGCTGTAAATTAGGGTACGTTTATACGACAATGATATGCTTAAAACGGAGACGTTTTTCCTTTGAGTTTTCCACGTACAGATTGTCAAAACAATCCCCATTTAAACAGACCAGCGAAAACGACTAAAAACACTGTATTCTGCTGCCAGGCCATTAGATGATAGTGAAACACTATAGATTGAACACATAATACGCATGAGCATGACGTCATCATCTTTAGAGATTCAAGTTTTTATTGTTTACATGGAGACTTGCACTTTGAAACCCGTTTTCAAAAGTGTGCGGTTTCAGGCACCCAAAACGCTGTTGTCATGTAAACGAACGGCTAAACCGTAAACTTTTTTTGTTTGTTTTTTGAGGTGTTGTGTAAATAGCCCCTCAAACATCACAAACTGACTGATTGGTTATCATTGTGTTGTGTACAGTTTCACGTTATTGTGGACAGGCATTCTTGAAGTCTTGTAGAAATGGAGGTAGTGGCTTTTCTTTCGTATTGTGACGTTCAGACGAGAGAAACTGATTATTGCGAAAGGAAAAAAAATGTAGGGTGGAAACTTTTTCAATCCATCGGTTACTGATTGGATGTGTTGAGTGTTGCATTGAAAATGGTAGAAGATCTAAGTTGAAATCTAAGCTGTTGTCCCGAATCCCGAATCCGGCCCTAATTGTCCCAAAAATTATATTAAAGCAAAATCTTGAGCAGTTATTGTCTACTCAATAATTGAGTAGTTATTGTCTACTCAGCCCCCGCCGGCTTCTCATTGGCTGCAGCATCTTTTTTGTTTCTTTTTTTGAAGCTCTACAAAGATACCGTAGGCGCGAATTTAGATATGCATTGATAAGCTCATTTTCATTAATTCGTTTCGTTGACATGGCTGGTGTACTGGAACCCCAACACGCCATTAAAAAATAAAACCGTCTCTGCAGGAACCGGGAGGAGTGGGTGGGGAGGTATCCATGTATCCATAGTAGGCCCCATATGGAATACTTAGGTGGCTTTTTTAGCATTTGTTCGTAATTTTAATGTCGGTTCAAATGCTTTAAGCACTATTATATCAATGACAGAGTCCATGCAGAGTCATTTATTATTAACCCAAATTTTATTTCAACATCAATATTTAAAAGACTAATAAAGATAGATTACCACGTAGTGTTAAATGTCTAGCCAGCTGTGCTTCTGTCTCATCTTTTGTTGCGTCCAGGTACAAGGCAGTAATTGAAGCATGTTCTCTCCAGCCGGACATTGACATCCTGGCTCAGGGGGACCAGACGGAGATCGGAGAGCGGGTCAGTGTGCCGCCCATGTGACTTATTTCGTTACCAGCCATCTGGAACGGTTTTAGAACTGCATATGGTTGAGTTTCAGTTATGATGTGTCATATTGAATTCCACTAATAAACTTACATATTTAGTTTTGAGACATTCTAGTTATTTAGTATCTAGGTAGCCATTAAAAGACCGCTGTCTCGTTGTTTACTCTCGCTCATTCAGGTTTTTAGCTCAGGTCACATTTAAGGCAGCTTGATGTTGTAAATGGCTTTCAGGTTGTAACTAAAAGCCTCATTTAAAGAGTGTCCGTCAAGTCAACATGAGCATGCCATTTGTTTGTGTAACGGTTACCTTAACAACTTCTACTACCTTCCTACTTTTTTAATTAGTTCAGTCTTGCTGTTAACTTTCCTCTTCCTATTCCTTCTTTCCAGGGCATTATTCTTTCTGGAGGCCAGAGGCAGCGAATCAGTGTGGCTCGAGCTCTTTATCAAACCACCAATGTGGTGTTTTTGGTAAGTTCAGATCCATGATCTATACACAAAAAGTAACAAAGTGAGACTTAAATTCATTTTGTTTTATTTATATCATAGGATGATCCTTTCTCAGCACTGGATATTCACCTGAGTGATCACCTGATGCAGGAGGGTATTCTTAAACTACTGAGAGAGGAGAAAAGAACGGTGGTGCTCGTGACACACAAACTGCAGTATCTCCCTCACGCAGACTGGGTACTTCATATGCAAATGCACCTATTCAAACTTCTTCCCCTATTAAACAGTTGGTCATACTTTTGATGGGTAGATCCGGTTTAAAAATGCTCTTAGGCAGAACAGCAGACCTGGACCTCTGACTCATCTCTGTTCATTTGGAAAAAGAAGAGCGAAAACGCAAAGAAATTATTGAATGGGTGAGCTCAGATGTCGAAGCCTAATTTAAAAGTCAAATCTTGACTAGAGTTATACTCATGAATTATTCACCTTCATTCATCATCTGTCGTCTACTCGCTGAAACGACAAAAAATTATTTCAGAGGAACCTTGTAACATATTTAATTTATAGTCCAGTGCAAGAGTCTGTTGTAAAGGATTGATTAATTAATTTAGTTTCTGTCACGTTTTCAACTGCAAATCCTACTAAAATAATTCATTATACGTCGAATTGAGCAAAACAGACCATCATAGGTCTGCAGAAAAAAAAAATCTAATTAAATCCCCATTTGGCCACTGTTTGCAATGACAGGAATCAAATTGCAGACCAAAAGAAAGCCATTCAATCAAAATGAGGTCACTCCAGGTTTAGAGTACGCAAATAATTATCTTCTTTATATCCTGATAATGTTTTTCACAGACAAGCAGCCAAGTTCCCCATTCAGACAAGATTCAGAACATCTTGTGTTATAATAAAGAATAAAAAAAACAATCTTGTGATCATACTTTTTCAATGATTACAAATGGAAATTTGTATTTGAAATTGTTCATTTCCATTGTTTTGCTTTTGTGTTTCAGTAAAACATCCTTAATACAAGATAGATTTAATCAGAGGTGGACAAAGTACACAACTTCCTTACTTGAGTGAAAGTACAGATACTACTGGTCAAATATTACTCCGTTACAAGTAAAAGTTGTAAAGACTGATATTTACTTAAGTAAAAGTACAGAAGTACTCATTTTTAAAAGTACTTAAGTATCAAAAGTAAAAAGTAAATATCAATGCATTGTTTTATTATTGTTGTATGTAATTCTTACAGTTCCTCATGCCTCTGAAGCAACCTAGTGAGTACCTACCAGCAGTAGTATCTGTGGAATTAAGAGCTCTTAGAATGTTATAAAACCTGTAGAAATTAAACAACTGAACTGAGAAAAAAGACAGCCAAAATCATATAATTTTTTTTTAAATTTAACACTCCTACCACCCCAACAAAAGAAGTACACATCTATGTGTATCCATTCATGCACATTTGAATCAAGTGGTCTATAAAAATACAACATGCTTTAAAAGCCAGCTAACCAACCATAGCTGTATAACTACCCAACAGCAATACTGTTTTAACAAACAGCAAAACAGAAAGACCTAATTGCCATGGATGCACGCACTGCGCCGGGGATCTGTCTTTATCCATTTTTCCACCAGTCCATTAGTGTTTAAAGAAAATTATGAAAAATTGCCGGACTTCACAACACGTGACCCTACAAGAGTGATTACTGTCTGTCACCTGCAAAAAAACAATCACGTTTTAGAGATGAAAAAATCATCCACTGACTGACGTTACTACTTTCTACTCAAGGACCTTGACAGAAATGTAGTGGAGTAAAAAGTACGATATTTGTCTTTCAAATGTAGTGAAGTAAAGTAAAAAGTTTCCAGAAAAAATAATACTCAAGTAAAGTACAGATACTCAAAAAGTGTACTTAAGTACAGTTCTCAAGTAAATGTACTTCGTTACTGTCCACCTCTGGATTTAATTTAGAAGGTACATTTTGGTAGTTGCAAATGCTTTGAACCAACATACCTAACCAGAGAAAGCTTACAGGCACTGTGCATTTTCATGAAACTCATGAAATTTTTACAGTTCAAACCAATATGTTGTCATCATGCACCTTGTTTTTATTATAAATGAATGAGGCACCTTGTCTCTCTCACCCTGGCTCTGGGTGATGAATTGCCTTGTTAAAGTGTTCCTCCTCCTGGCACTCAATAAACTGTAAAAAGAAGAGTTTTTAAACTCCCTGTTATTTAGACATAGCCAACAAGCTGACAATTAAGCTGACAGATAGAAAGGGACAGGCTTGCCTTTAAATATTGGCTTTACTTCTCATGGGGCATTGAAAACGTCCACCTTATTTTTTATATGGAGTCAGGGGCTTATCAGGGCCTTGTCAGGAGAATGAAGTAATGTTTGTTGTTTATTTGTAGATCATTGCAATGAAAGACGGCAGCATACAAGCAGAAGGAACGTTGAAGGACATCCAAAACGCTCAGCCTGAGCTCTTCAAGCAGTGGAAGAGTCTGATGCACAGACAAGACAAAGAATTTGAGAAGGTAGTCTGAAAAAATTAATGAGATGCTAGAGGAAGCGATTTAAAGGTCAAGTTCATTTGTTTAGCTTTGTAAAACCAAATACTCACTTGACCTTTTTGTTGACATTTGTTTGAAAGATTGGAAAACCAATCTCTAGGTTTATACTAAAAAAATGGCTTGGCAATCAAGAAGACAGGACACAGTGGATACACTAAGTGGGACTTTGGCTATGACAAAAAAGTGATAAAATTAAAACTGCAATAAACTCAAGTCTCTGAACAAGTGTTTATATGCCATCTAGTGGCCAACACAACTGTCAATAAACTCTCTAAACTGTCTCTCTGTGTACAAAATCTACACAACTGTGTGTTGAAGATCAAACAACACTAAAGTGCCTCAAGGAACTGTGTTGGGCATCTTCCGGTTCTTCTTCCACTTGATATATCTTACAGTATTTGGTCCAAACTATCGGGAGATATTCTCAGACGACCCCTTCATGATAGACTCAGATCTTTTAACATCTGCAGGAGGATATTAATCCAGAACATGTCACTGTTATCCAGTGTACTTTAAGAGACCCAAATACTCAGGGAATTAATTGGAAAAGAATGAAATTGACTTTTGATTTAAGTTCTTAGTTTTGCGTAACTAGCCAAATATGCTAAACAGAATACATTGCTCTCCATATTTGTTTAGGCGTGATGTTCTTGTTGTGTTCCAGGAGACAGTAGATGAGAATATGACTGTGCTGGAAAGAAAAAACTTGAGGCGAGCCATGTACTCCAGAGAGGCTATAAAAACTGAGGAGGAAGTCGAAGGTAAGATTAGATAAACATGTAGCAAAACACTAATACACTAATATATGTTTTAACAGTGTTTATATCACATGTCATCTGGTACAATATTTTTCTATTTATCCTGCAACCTATCAAAAAAGGATAATGGGTTTTTGCACCGTTAACCATGTAAGCCCCTGATAGGAATCCTCATAAATCTTTATTAAAGATCTCAGTGACACGAGGGCAGTACCTACTTGTTCGTCTTTGTAGTTTTTTGCTGACTGCAGCATTGAAAGAAAAGTTCAATTATCTGATTGTAGCACTCTCTGCTATTGAAGTCTTTGGGATTGTTTTTTCAAGTCCACCTGGAAAGGATCTCCTGGGGTGGCATCTTGAACTTACTCAGGCTCCTGAAATAGTATAGTCATTGCTGTGCTTTCCCTATTGATGTGAATCGTCTATGCCAAGATGTTTGGATGGCCACCCTCACCATCTGTCAGGAAGTCCAGGATCCACTTACAGATGGCTGAGGTCCCTGGTCTTGGAACTGACCATTGAAATGAAGCTGTAATTAAGAAATAAGATCCTCACATAATTCTCCATCCAAGTGGGACAGAGCAACATACCTTCCTGCAAACTCCAGTGACAACCCTGCTCCAATAAACCTGTAATTTTTAAATAATCCTAATTAGCTGTTTCAGGTATTTTTGATTAGGGTTGGAGCTAAACTCTGCAGGATGGTAGCCATCCTGGAGCAGGGTTGGTTACCCAGGTTCAGAGAATAGGACCAAAGCTCTTTAACTATGATGTTTTTGTTCTTCTCAGCACCAGAATCATTTTTTGACATTTCAAAATGTGATCGTATCCACTCAGTTTTAGCATGCGCAGAATGAGGCCTGGCATTGTCTTGCTTCCCAGGAAAGATGTCATCTTGTCACAATCCAAATATAATGCAAGTTACCCATACTGTTTGCAATGCTGCACTTCAATGCCAGGACAGATGTTTGCTTTAGCACTTGTCGCTGGTGAAAGTCTGGTTGGTCCCTTTCGTCTTTGGGACTGAGAACTCAATGTCCATTTTTTCCCAAAAACAAGCTGAAACATGGACTCATCTGACCACAGCACACATTCCCACTGTCTTCTAGACCATCTGAGATGAGCTCTGAACTGATGTAAAGCTTTCTCCTTGTGTAACAGAGATTCAAGTAGCATTTATTGATGCAGCGTCAGAATGTGTTAAGTGAAAACGGTTTTCCAGAGTCCTCCTGAGCACATGTGGCTGTATTTGACAGAGTAGCATGATGGTTTCTCATGCAGTGCCATCTTAGGGCTCGACGGTCACGCACATTCAACAGAGGTCTCCTGCCTTGCCCTACACAGACTGAGATTTCTCTGGATTCCCTGAATTTTGTGACAATATTATGTATGGAAAGACATACATTCTTTGTAATCTTGCATTGAGAAATGTGATTTTTTTTAATTGTTTGACAATTCTCTTATAATAATGATGAGCCATGACCCATTTTTGCTTAAAAAGACTGAGAAGCACTTTTACACCCAAACACGATACTCTCAGATATTACCATTCACCTGCTCATTGTGGACTGTTTCAAAAGAGTTGGAGAATCTAATTTGGAGAATCTTTTCACTTTTATTTAGTCTCTATCCCAACTTTTTTGGGGTGTGTTACAGCCATCAAAATAATAAAAAATTCATATTTACAAAATACAATTATGCTGGTCAGTGAAAACATTGGAAACCTTTTCTATGTACTTTTGTCAGTTAAGAAAAGGTTAAATAGAATTAACAAGTCACAGTTTCTTGATTTTATTGCATTTTACAAAATGTCCTAATGTTTCTGGAAATGGGGTTGTAATTCATTACAAACAAACTTCCATGCATTTCTTTTCTTTTATTCCACAGCTGATGTGTGCAGTTTATTTAGCTTGCTTAAAAATAATTTTCTCTTGTTTAGTAATGTTTTTTTTATTGCAGTCTTTTTCTGATACCATTGTTTTCCTTGCATCTGCTTCTCAGTACCATGCAATTTGTAGCTTTTCTTGGTTCATTCCATGTTTTATAGGCAACCTTTGTCATGCTAATTCAGATTAGTACAGTTGGTTTTAAATTAATCTGGTTTATTTTTGTTCAAGAATCCATAGTCCAGGTGTAACTAATCTATACTTAATCTGTGTTACAGAAAGACATTTTTTAAGTCACGATTAACTATTCTAGATTAAGTCCTAATCCTGTCTTAATTTAAACCCTGTCCTGGAAACCGCCCCTTAGTGCTTCATAAGTAATTAGCAAGATTTTAAAATGTATGCAACATTTAATAGGGAGCAAATGCAGTGTTGACAGAATGGGGCTAATATGGTCATACTTCCTGGTTCTGGTAAGAACTTGAGCTGCTGCGTTTTGTACCAGCTGGAGTTTGTTTATTATGCGTGCAGTGCAACCACCCAGTAGAGCATTACAATAATCTAGCCTTGAAATACATTTTCTGCATTTGTCATTGAGAGCATGTAGTCATTTAGATTTAGCACTTTTACAGATGCTAGAAATGTGGCTTTCAAATGAAAGATTGGTATTACAGAGTATACCCAGGTTACTAACTGATGACGAAGACTTGACAGAGCAGCAATCAAGTGTTAAGACAGTATTCTGGGTTATTACATGCAGAGGTTTTTGGTCTAATAATTAAAACCTCTTTTTTTTTCAGAATGAATTAGTAGGAAATGACTTGTCATCCAATTGTCTGCATGACCCACTGAGACAGATTTGGCAGAAGTTTCCACGCTGCCAGATTTTCTACTAAGGGAACCAGTCTTGAAAAACTGGTCTCTGGTGTATTTAGAGTGGTCAGCTTGGCGCCCTGAATAGGATAACTGTCAGGGAACAGCCAAACTGGCTTCTCTAAAACCCTCCTTGGGGCGAGTCTCAGAGTACCGCAATGTCTCTGGGCAGACACTGAGACCTGAACTCGCTGGAAACCGCTGCGCCCCAAAGCATCAAGGGTGGCAAGATTGGCAGAACGGTCTCCTGAGTGCACAGAGGAGAAGCGGGCACTGTATGATGAGGTGTAAATCACTTCCCCCAGAGGGGCCTGCTCTCAAGTGTCTGAAACCACTGGACCACTTAGCCGAAGTGAAGGCTACTTAAAGCCTTTGGCTGAAAGTGCCACCCTGACCCTCATTCTTTTTGCAGGGTGGGGGCTCGGGAGACAACCTGCTGCACCCTGTATAAGGATCTTGTAGGCATCTGGGGCTGCTACCATCCAAAAGCCCCTGAGACCCGAGTTCGGGGAGGGAGGTACCTCTGGAACTCCGCCACTTGCTTCTTTGCCTCCTGAAACCTCTCGATGACTGAGGTGACAGTGTCGACGAAGTGAAAGCGGGGCGTCCAGAAGAAACGTTTTTTCCTTCTCTTTAAAACCAGAAAGATTTAAGGCGAGACACGGCAGGCAAAAACATCAATTTGAGATTTTGGGATATTTGTCTTCAATAACATGTCTTCTTTCAGACTTGTGTTGTAAAAAAGTCCGAAATACACATTTAGGTCTTTATTTTACTACACTTTGTCTGTTTGCGTCTGCACCCTGTCATCACACACACCGTTAGAAAGCTCTCTCTCTCCTGTACAATGCTGTCGGATCCAAATATGGTCATTTCCTTTTAATTAGCAACCAATCGTGAAAATAAAAGGGGGGATTTAACTCTAAATACGCAATCTCATTGGCTGATGCAAATATGCCAAGCCTGTTTTCTCAAAATGACTTTTCTCTCATACTCCAAGTTCGAAATCTCCACTTCAGTAGCACCAATATACACCAAACTTTCCAGTCTTTTACCTAGTTATATTATGAAGACATTTACAGAGGGATTTGTAAATATATTATTCCTAGCCTTGTTTATATAACATTTTATTCCAAAAACATGGCGAAAATAATTTTTTTAAGGCTATTGACAGTACATTCTGATTTACAGGATAACAAAAGTAGATATCCATAAATCCCTCTGTAATTTTTCCCCATCTAATATGTGAACACAATGAAAAAATCATTTTGAACCTGGCTTTATCCAATACTCAGATTTCGTCTTTTAAAATATATGCAAATTAGTGCATATTTAATTAGAGAATGCCTAATTTGCATATTTAAACATTAAATTACAGAAAACTTGTAATACATTTTTTTCTCATCTTAATCTTGGTAATAAACTGTTTCATAGTGATATCTGCTAGTTAAAAATGTTACCCTATTCACCTGTAGTGTCTCGCCTTAAAGCTGCCGTCGGCAACTTTTTTTTTATCATATTCAGCGAAATCGACACTATATTCCGACAGAACAACATAAATAAAGTGGTTTTAGAAAAAAACCTGAGCTTCTAACTCCACCTGGAACGTGTTATTTGTTTTGCAAAAATCCACCGCTCCCGGTTCATTGTGTCCAATCAGCGCAGGGGGGTGTGAGATATGACTGTCAATCACAAGTCGTGCACACACACGTCAATCACATGCACACGCCTGAAGTTCGCGCAGTAGCGAAGAGTGATGGCGCACTGACGAGCACGAACTCGGTGGGAGGGTATTCGTTGATAGTGGGGGAGGGGCATGAGAGTTGTAAACATTCAAAGTTTTGCCTAAGTCCACTCAATCAGCCAGAGTTGCCGACGGCAGTTTTAACCAGAAATGCCTCTCCGTGACCACCAGGGCTGCCATAGAATGACAGATGGCACTGGTCGTCTCCTTGATGGCCCGGAGAGACAAATCCGTGGTCCGACTCAGTTTTTTAATAGCATCTGAGCCCACCCCCTCGCCTTCATCAAGGTCTTTGAGCAGGTCGGCCTAGTATGCTTGCAAGATGGACATAGTATGCAGGCATGCACCAGCCTGACCTACTGCAGTATAAGCTTTACCCACCAAGGCCAAAGTTGTTTTTGTATTTCTACACCCCCTCACCTTCATAATTGATTATTCTCTAGATGGCAGACAAGTGCCAGTAATGTGGCAGTTGGCCAAATGTCAATATGCTCCAGTATTGAAGCTGTATTGGAAGGTTAGCCTTCTCACTACAATGGCTGTCAGAATAATAGACCCCATGCTTTGCCGGAAAAGTAAATGTCTTCCTCACATATTGTATTCTCTGTGCATGGTCATTTTACTATTATAGACCTCCTGGCATTTGGCTATCATAATACACTTTTGATTTGTTTGCTAAGCATTGTTGTAATTATTGTAATTGTAGCATAGAATGAGCAAAAGTATTTAACATCTTGGACCAGACCATGCTGGAATGACTGAATAATGAATGTGGGAATGGTTCTGTCTCTTCAGTACTGAGATTGTGCTGAGTGCTTGCTAATGCGTGTAAATATTCTTCTACTGACATAAACATTTTATATACACACAGGATTACTGCTCTGCCCCTCAAGGGTATTCTTGGCACTGTGCAAGTGTTTGGCTGGGCTTTACAGTTGTTATTCTCATGTTTATTCCTTCTTTCAGTATCTCTACCTTCTTTTGCTGTCCACCTACACTTGTTTTTTTTAAATGCTAGTGTGACGCTTTTTTAAATTTAGAGCAAGTGGGGTGTGCTCTCCACATTTAAGTTTGCACGTGTTCAAAAGGTTGAATTGTGTTCTTGGGACAAGGATATTTTATATAGATGGGACAAGATGTTACACAATCTGTCCATCCAGTATCTATGTTCATCTTGTCTATGTTTCTAAATATCCATCTGTCTGTGTATCTATCTATCTGTTTTCTTTTCATATATATATATATATATATATATATATATATAGAAGAGTCTGTGGAGAGCGATGATGAAGATAACATGTCTCAAGTGATGAGGCACAGAGCCACCATTCCCTGGAGATCCTGTGGGACGTACCTGAGCTCTGCAGGCCTCCTCCTGCTTCTCCTGCTCCTGCTATCTCAGCTCACCAAACACTCCCTTCTGGTGGCCATCGACTACTGGCTAGCTCACTGGACGTCCAAAGTCATCGCAGCCAAAATCGACGCTGCTGCACACAACTGCTCCCTAGTGCAGGTAAAGATAGACGGTCATACATGTGAACTTGATTTTTACACTTTCTGAAAAATGCAACTTTCTGTTGCATTGTGGGTGGTTGTCAGGGGTTGCTATGCTATGCTACGAATGCAGGTGCACTAATATGCATTAATACATGCAAATGGGACTGTATTGTAAAGTGTTACCGCACATTTTTTTAATGAAGTTACGTCTGGCATATTTGATTTCTAATTTTCTGCATTTGGATCCCCTCTTGAATGATTTAGCTTCCAATTTACATAATTTATGGTTTTCACCTGCTGAAGAGGCAGTTCATCGTCCTCGGATAGCTTAGAGGCATGATTTCATTGGTTGCTTGGGTGGATTTTTTTAATTCTCCATGATAAATATGCCACACTGTAATATCCTACAAAAAAGGTGCGTTTTATATTTCCACGAGGCACATAAATGCTGAGTGGCACATAGGAAAAAACAAGATAAGGTGTTAAGAGCTAGATAAAAACACTTCACTTTATTAATAGACTACCCTGCCTCTGAAGAAGAGCATGTTGTGGAGAGGTTAGCCTTAAGCTAGTATGTGCTGTGACAGCTGAGATAACTCAGTGAGACTAGAATCCAGTTGTTATTTACAACACCTCAGCTTGCTTGAGTCAGTCATATGGTTAAAATTGTGCTACTTTGAAGAAGCCAGTGGGACTCCAGGGGTCTCATTTATAAAACTGTGCGTAGGATCCTTACTGTACGTACACACCGCCGCCGACTTGAGCTGCAAAGAAGCTCTGGCCGCCCTGTCAAGGACAGGCGGACCATTATGGATCATCGCAAAGTTGTTGTGTTAGGTGCTGCTGTATTGTATTTGCGGAGAAGACGTTGGACTTGGAGATAGGAACGAAAGTTTACATCGTATGTTTCTCCGGAATCAGCCAGCGCGAAGGACGTCTATATTCCGATTGGTTGCTGGCGTTTTGCCGCCGCTGAACCGAGTCAGAGCTCATTACCATAAAGTTGAGCTACTTTCAACTTTCTGTTTGCGACCAGCAATGTTGACTTGCCCAAAACGCGACGCCGATGGATTTGACGCTCCTTGCAGCTGAGAGAAGCCAGCTTCCATTAAAAAGGAATGACTTCCGGTAACTTTATAAATCCCAGTCAGCGGAAGGTTGTGACCTTATCTCATCCCCTAGATATGGAGCGTAAAACCATAATGTGTGTGTATATATATATATATATATATATATACACACACCATGAGTTCTGCTATTATAATGCGCTAAGCAATCCTCTGTGTGGCTAAAATATTGAAACACAGCATTACACAGGAAAAGTGTTCAAAAAGCATCGCATCCACTTCAAATATTTGTATTTATCAGAATATAAAAAACGTTGTTAGTTCTAGGTAATGATTTCATGTAATTTAAGTGCTTAACTCCATTAATGAGAATGGCATATTTATTCTAAATGTGTATATCAGATGGAAAACATAGTGTTTCTGTATTTATGATCAGAGTGGTTTCTCTGTAGTGGTTTCTGCTGTCAGTCCCTCAGCTCACCATCGGTGTCGCCAAACTGCTCCCTCTCCAAAATGTTTGTACGCATGGGTCAGAGTTTGTGTGCAGTTGCACAAATTGTCCCGCCAACTTATGCGTCGGAAGTGGCGTACGCCCCTTTAGGGCCTGTTTTGTGCGTACGCAATGGTTATAAATGAGGCCCCAGATCTCCATCTTTCTTATAGACAGGTCCAGCTTAGAAGTTTTAGTTTAAATATCCTCTCCACACACAGCTGCTCTGTGCAATAAGTGCAAAAAATCTCATTTTAATTGATACTACAAGACATCTTAACGTATTTTCCGCATTTCACAAACCATTTTTTTTCCGATCAATACTTTATTGTCAATCACTGCTCAGATAATTGCTCCACGCATTTAAAGCAGCCGCCTTTGCCACCACACAGAATGTAAAGTAGACTTTACCCCTGATTTAGACTTCCACTAATTGATTATGTTTTTGAGTTAGTTCACATTATTGATGTTCTTTGTTGGAGTTCTACGGTAATGAAAAGCCTTTTAGTCACCTTGATTGCCAGATTGATTTCCTTTCACTTTATTTTTTCAGGGTTAACAATTAACATTTGGAGGGTTGCTGTACATAAATTAGAATTAGTCAGAAAATCCTCAGTCCTCCTGTGTGATTGCAAAAAATCCATAACACTGCTAGCAAGCAAATCATTTCAGAGTCACTTAAATACACTTAAGGCTCGTTCACCCCACATATGATAACTCTAACGCTAACTATAAAGTTTTAATAATCATTACAATTCTATGAGAGCAGGGATGACCAGACCACAGCGTTAACGACAAATTATATTGTTGGACGCTGATAAACGATAAAATGACAGCCAATCGGAATCCACCTGAATTTAAATAGCTTGAGCATTTAAAGTGGCAGATGACAAAACTGCAGCATATCCAGAACAATGTTATGTTCTATATACAAGATGTTGTATATTCTATATACACCGTTATGATAGTTATTGTTATAGCTATCGTTCTGCAACAATACTGCCACAGGCTGCAGCAATAATATTGGCAAATAAATGCTTAAAATATGCAGCTATTGCACTGTTATGAAAGTATAACCATGACAACGTGTGTTAGAGTGAGATCAGCATGACATGATAGAATTGCTTACCAACCCTTCCTGTGCGCAGAAATATACAGTCTTTTAACTCATGAACTATATACCAAGTGAGTTGGTGTTTTTTTAATTGTCGGCATTGTTCTCCCCACAGGACATTGGTTTCAGTCACTCGTCATACCTGCTGGTGTTCAGTTTGCTGTGCTGTCTGGGTATCGTGCTGTGTCTGGCCACATCAGTGGCCGTGGAGTGGACAGGCTTGCGGGTGGCCAAAGAACTGCACCACAGTCTACTCAGTAATATTATTCTCGCCCCAATGAGGTACATCTTAAACCTTCATAACAAGTGTTTACGTGGAATATTATGGTATGTTATGTATAATTTGTTATGTGTCATGGTGTGTGTGGGTATGTATTAAATACAAGGTGGGCGGACAGTGTTTGCATAGGAGAGAGAGAGAGTTTATGTATGTGAACATGTCTTGTTGTATTTCTCTTTGCCAGTGTAAATATATTTTGTGTGGAATACCAAAAGAGATATTTAGCTAAATGTCATAAGTTGGTCTTTTACATACAGTGGAAGTGGATGGGAACTGCAGCTCTCAAACTCCTATAGAACAATAACTTTTAATTTCATGTAATGTTAATTTTTGCACACGCACCTGTAGAACAGTCCTTAAGACACTACCGTTTACAGGCAGTAGACAATTAAAGTCACAGTTCCAATAATTTAGGACATTATAGAGACCTTTCTACTGAAAAACACTAGGAGAAAGATGCTCAGGGTTCCTGATCACCTGGATTACCTTACCAAAGACCTGCAGGACGCATGAGGACTGGAGAAGTGAACAGCAATAAACTGTAATGAACCGTAAACAATCTGTTACGGTAATTTCTATTATCACTGTAAAGCTGCTTTTAAAACAATCCATACTGTGAAAAGCCCTTAATAAGTGAAGGTGACTTGACTAATGGAAAGGGGCTTTCCCAACGGGTAGTTTTAGAAACTTAGTTATAGGAACTAGACATTAGGGCGTCCCCCAAAGACTAAATTTCCCTCTAGGTCTATTTTCCTGGTTGCATTCGGACCGCCAGTAGGTACTCTGAAGTGACCTAAGCCGGTCGACAGTGACGTCATTTAAGCGTGGCATTCAGCAATGTCAACCACTGGAGAATGGAGGACGCCGTGATCAGAGCTGTGTTTCTGTTGTGTGTCGTTGGATTCGTGATAACGGAGATGGAATGTAGATGTATAGGTTATGCGATGGAAAGAGCAGGAAGGAGGGCTAAGAGATGAAATCTCCTACAACATCTTGTAGTGCTACATATCATCGAGGCTGAGAAAAGAACACAACATCGCAGACAAAGGCGACAGTTAAATGCCATAAGCATTAGCTTTTAAAAAATGTCTGGTGCTGCTTCATATGTCATGCGTTCAACCAATCAGCATACACTTAAGTCACTGGTACTTCCTATTGTGCTGAGTTCGACTTCGACCCATAGAGTGTAAAAAAATATGGACGTAGTGTCCGTGACGTCAACCGTAGGATTCTGAAGAGCATTTTTGAAGCCCAAAGTGGGCGGAGCCAGCCTTCGCCATCTTGACATTCACGAATAACCAAAATTGGGCAAAGAGGCGGAACTAGCTGAGGTGACGTGACGGCTAACAGACAGCAGACAAACGGCTAGTAGTGACAGCAATGGCAATCCACCTGTCACTCAAGTGGCCACGCCCTTCATTATGCAGAAGGCTTAATAAAATCTTAATGGATGAGTTATAGAACAATTCACCCCCCTCACAGTCCAAAACCACTTTTTGTACCAGGCTGAAGACTGTTGGGCATATTAATAATGAGATAATTTCCATTGGTTTCAAGAGAGAGACCAGAAGATTCCCACTTAAGTTAGACCCTACTCTGAAATAGGAGTTAATTTAGTTTTTCCAAAAGGCGTTCCTATATCTAAATGCGTTCCCATTTCCTGCGGTATGAAAACGCCAAAATGTGGGTGCTTCCACCAATAGTTCTAGGAACTATGAAAACGCTCATCCGGTGTGAAAGCCCCTTAAGACGCCTGAGACAGCTGATCGTCCTTGCACTTCCAACCCACGTGTGACCATATGTCCACTCAGATGTGTTCGAGAACTTACAAGTGCTGCGGTGGAAGAGTGGAATAACATCTCACAGCATAAACTGGCAAATCTGGCTCAGTCCATTAAGATGAGATGTAAGACTGTAAGCAGCTGCTGGCCACAACAGACACTGACTGCTCTGTTCAGGGACTCATTGTCCCATTTGTGTTCGTCAAATGATTTTGAAATCTGTTTTTTGTCTCAGTTGTTGAATCTTTTTATCTTCATACAAATATTTACACATAAGACGACATTTGCTGGGGGGAAAAAACATTTGAAAGTGGGAGGATTATTTCTTTGAGTCAAGTGATTTTTGAGTCAAGTGATTTAACTTTTGAAATAGATTGAAATTTGCCCCAAATTGTTACCTCTTTCTTTTTCCAGGCTCTTTGAAACGACTCCTTTAGGAAGCATATTAAACCGGTTCTCTTCCGATACCAATACGATAGATCAGGTAGGATGTTACGATACCCAAATCATTAAATGTTTGTGTGTTGCAGTATTACTCACTTGGTGACTATCAAACACAGCATTTAGTAATAGATTTTTATTTCTATCTATTTATGTTTCAGCACATTCCCGCTACCCTGGAGTGTTTGAGTCGCTCCACGCTGCTGTGTGTGTCGGCTCTGGGTGTGATCTCATACGTCACTCCGGTTTTCCTCATTGTACTAGCACCACTGGCCATCACCTGCTACTTCATCCAGAAATACTTCAGAGTCGCTTCAAAGTAACCAATCCGATTAATTTATCACTGATCTGAAGACATTTACTTCTCCATTGCAACCACAGTATTGCATATACTTCTCCATTACTACATTGCAACTTTTTGTCCAGATTTGTTTTATGCAGGGCGGGATTAAGAATTCAGAGGCCCCTGGGCACAATGTCTTGTAGGCCCCCCCTTAGGCAGGCCAAATATATAGTTTTTCCAAGGACATTTTAATTTGGCATTAGTTTTACTGACTTAAAGGAAATTTGTTGTACTATGCTGGAGTAAAGTTCATAAATGATGTTTCTTTCCCATAGGATTTTGTAAAATGTTGGGTGGACCTCTGTCCTTCTGGGGGGGTTCGGGGGCATGCTCCCCCGCAAGAAAGTTGTGTAAATTTTAAGGTTAAATGCATTAATCTGGTGCACTTTGAGAGGTTCCACAGTATATTTTACATTACACTATAGCAGGGGTTCCCAAAGTAGGGGTCGTAA
The DNA here is from genome assembly GCA_031834385.1 of Semotilus atromaculatus. Classification (NCBI taxonomy): domain Eukaryota; kingdom Metazoa; phylum Chordata; class Actinopteri; order Cypriniformes; family Leuciscidae; genus Semotilus; species Semotilus atromaculatus. Next base: position 5,772,880 of record JAULUF010000027.1, on the reverse strand, counting down.
ATTGCTATATTACATAGTGTAATGTAAAATATACTTTTGAAATATTAATTTTCATTTATACAGTACATTTATAGGCTATATGTATTTTACGTCATAGGAATTTTTGAAAATTATAGAAATCATTATTATAATAATTGCAATAAAGGCAAAAAAAAAATGTATATATATATTGATAGGTGTAGGTCATTCGTACGAATTCATACGAATTTGGTAACTCGTAACATATGCACGCTTTAGCAAAAATCGTAAAAATGTGTACGACTGAGGTCGAATTAGCCACCTCATAAAATGTATACGCATTTGCATACGTGTTGTAGCCATTAAATAGACCTAAGTGCATTTAGTTTCATATTTGTTAAAATATTATAATGTTATTTTTTCCCCATATAGGCTATGTTGATTATGAAAAGCGAACAGCACGAGTAAGATAGGATGCGCGATATATCGAGATACATGGTCAGACATGATTTTGGCCACTTAATTAAGTTTTGTTTTGTAGAAAGCCTTTCTTTAAAGTGAATTTCGTTTTGTATAAATTGTATCTTAATTTTAATATTTTTTTCATCAACCAATTGCCTGAATTTAATAAATAAGAAGCAAAATAGACAATATAATCATCAATCAAAACGACATGGAGGCGCGGGCGCAGTCCCTGGCATTGCACGTGAACTGGAGCGCATCTCATCATAAATTGCTGCGTTTCGGTTCACAGACATGAGAAATATAGATAGAAATCTTGAAATGTCTTTAAACAAAACAATTAAAAACGAAAATAAATAGGATAGGCTACTCTCTGATTATGTAATCCATTGGCTACATGCATGCGTTCACTCAGAGACATGTTGGATTGTGTAGAACGCTCACCGAATTCTGATTTAGGCTAAAAATAGGTTCGGCGCTTATAGCGGTTTGGAAAGGAACTGGAAAGCACTTGCAGTAGGCTACATTTTAAACAAGGAAATATAGCGATTTGGCATGAAACGTTGATGGAACAGTGAATAGGTTCAGTACACAGCAAAATGACATGACAAACTCTTTTTTTTTTTTGTTTTGAGTTTATCGCGTTTTGGAAAAGAGCTCTTCACATGTTATTTTGTGTTGTAAGTATGCCTATTAGTGCGTGTGCACAGTTTAACGCAATGTTTGTACACTTTAACCACCTCCGAGGATAGTTGGGGTCGCGAGTCACTCACACCTTTATTTTGGGGGTCGTGGGCTGAAAAGTTTGGGAACCCCTGCACTAGGACAATTACAATACTTTTGTCCTAATTTCTTCACTTGCAAGAAAAAAAAAACCCTTGAGCTTTTATTTTGGAGAAAACACCAGATCACCATGCTGATCGCGTGAGCAAAGAGCGCACTTCTCTTTAAATCCCGCAGCACAAACAGAATGCCTTTATAATATAGGCTACTTAATTAAAGTCTTGTGCTGTTTATAAAGGCATAAAGCCATATCACGGTTTCGATTTTAATTTGTTGGCAAAATATAGCTCTAGAGACCTTTATGTTAGGCTATACATTTTACATCTCATTTGTGTTGGGAAAAGAGCGAGTTCGGCAAAAGGCGGATTCGAACACAGGTCGAGCGCGTCTAGAGCTGCTATCAAGCACCTCACGCTCTACGACCTACGACACTGTAGCTAATTAGTGGTGATCGTCTTTTTGCTGAAAAGACAGGCACTTAGTGCAAAAATCCGCTCCGTTATCGGAAATGTAAAAAAAAAAAAAAAAAAAAAAAAAGTCTTCCCCTCGCTTGGGCCCCAAGTGCGCATGGGCCCCTGGGCCCGTGCCCATAATGCCCATTGGGTAATCCGGGCCTGGTTTTATGTTGTATATTAAGAAATATGCCTTTATAGCTACAAATTTATTCTCAATACTAAGAGATACTTCACCCAAAAAATTTAATTCTCTAATCATTTACTCACCCTCCCACAACCCAGATATATGACTTACTTTCTTCAGATGAACACAAACAAAGATTTTTAGAATAATAATACATCTTTGTGTCTATATGATGCAAGTTAATGGGCTTCCAAAAGTTGACGGTCAAAACCGCATATCATGACGGGACTACCTACAACCCCAGTGGAGGAATCATTGACTTCTGAAGCGAAACAACTAAAATATGAATACTTTTTTACAACAGTTAGCTAGAATTAATGGTTTGTAGTGTGTATGTTTATATTCATATTTTAGTTGTTTCGCTTCAGAAGTCAGCATATATACAGAATATATAGCAAAAGCATAAGATCCCACCCTCACTTCAGAGCCATGCCTCCTTCAAAACACATGAACACAAAGAGCCAGAGCAGAGTCTGCAAAGCGTCATGAGACGCCATTAAATTACCTCATGTCTCAAAACATGTAACATTACAACAATAATGAACATAAACAACTCAGGGAGCTCTGACACTGTGCCTACAGCAGACGTGACAATTGTTGAGGCTGCCAACACTGGATGCGACAAGGGACAGTTGCAAATCAATTTGTTCTTAGTTCTGGCACTTGAGGCATAGAAATATATACACAGATGCCTCATTATCGGACGTTTCTATGGGCTGCTATACATTATCTATACATATTGGAATGGTCAAAGCCGGTCCCTCGACACTCGAGAGCAAGATGACTGTGCGTCTACAACCATAGTTAGATGCATGTATGATTATCTATATCTGCAATTGACTGATAATAATATATATATATATATATATACAGTGAGGAAAATAAGTATTTGAACACCCTGCTATTTTGCAAGTTCTCCCACTTAGAAATCATGGAGGGGTCTGAAATTGTCATCATAGGTGCATGTCCACTGTGAGAGACATAATCTAAAAAAAAAAAAATCCAGAAATCACAATATATGATTTTTTAACTATTTATTTGAATGATACAGCTGCAAATAAGTATTTGAACACCTGTCTATCAGCTAGAATTCTGACCCTCAAAGACCTGTTAGTCTGCCTTTAACTCCATTTATTATCCTAAATTAGATGCTACTGTTTGAGGTCGTTAGCTGCATAAAGACCCCTGTCCACCCCATACAATCAGTAAGAATCCAACTACTAACATGGCCAAGACCAAAGAGCTGTCCAAAGACACTAAAGACAAAATTGTACACCTCCACAAGGCTGGAAAGGGCTACGGGGAAATTGCCAAGCAGCTTGGTGAAAAAAGGTCCACTGTTGGAGCAATCATTAGAAAATGGAAGAAGACTGTCAATCTCCCTCGGACTGGGGCTCCATGCAAGATCTCACCTTGTGGGGTCTCAATGATCCTAAGAAAGGTGAGAAATCAGCCCAGAACTACACGGGAGGAGCTGGTCAATGACCTGAAAAGAGCTGGGACCACCGTTTCCAAGGTTACTGTTGGTAATACACTAAGACGTCATGGTTTGAAATCATGCATGGCACGGAAGGTTCCCCTGCTTAAACCAGCACATGTCAAGCCCCGTCTTAAGTTTGCCAATGACCATTTGGATGATCCAGAGGAGTCATGGGAGAAAGTCATGTGGTCACATGAGACCAAAATAGAACTTTTTGGTCATAATTCCACTAACCGTGTTTGGAGGAAGAAGAATGATGAGTACCATCCCAAGAACACCATCCCTACTGTGAAGCATGGGGGTGGTAGCATCATGCTTTGGGGGTGTTTTTCTGCACATGGGACAGGGCGACTGCACTGTATTAAGGAGAGGATGACCGGGGCCATGTATTGCGAGATTTTGGGGAACAACCTCCTTCCCTCAGTTAGAGCATTGAAGATGGGTCGAGGCTGGGTCTTCCAACATGACAATGACCCGAAGCACACAGCCAGGATAACCAAGGAGTGGCTCTGTAAGAAGCATATCAAGGTTCTGGCGTGGCCTAGCCAGTCTCCAGACCTAAACCCAATAGAGAATCTTTGGAGGGAGCTCAAACTCCGTGTTTCTCAGTGACAGCCCAGAAACCTGACTGATCTAGAGAAGTTCCCTATCAGGAACTCGAGCTGCGTGGAAAACGCTGCGGGAACGCTTCTTGCGTTGTGCTTCGTGAAACCAGTATGAAATCAGTCCAATGGCGAGACGGAGCGTCATAGGCGGGTGACGTCATCGACCAGGAAACTATAAAGCACCCCTAAATCACACACGCGTCAGCTTCTGTTGTCTTCAGCAAGCGCTCTCTGTGAAATCATTGTTTGAAAGTGTTTTTGTCTGTCCTTAGTTGCTACTAGGCAGGAGTTTTTCACTATATTCAAAACTATATTTCACATATATATATATATATATATACTATCTATATCATGGCGAGCGAACAGCAATATAAGAAGTGTGTTCCTCCCTGCACTCGTTATCTTACTGGCGGGGATACACACGACTTATGTGTTGTTTGTTTGGGAGTGCAGCATGCCCAGTCAGCTCTCAAGGGGGCTGATTGTGTGCATTGCGAGCGTTTTCCCCTTAGAACGCTCCGCTCCCGCCGATCACTCTTCGAGGAGGAGTCTCCTGCTACTGAGGAGCTTATGGAGGTGCTCACTCGAGCTGTTCAAAAACTAAGCATTGAGTGGCCAGTTGATAGGCAGGAGTCTAGATCTAAAAGTAAACTAGATGAAAGATTTTTGCCTTCCCGTTCTATGCCTCCACGCCGGTGTCTACCTTTTTTCCCAGACCTCCACACTGAGGTGTCGAGGTCCTGGAAGAGACCTGTGTCTTCCCGTGTGTTTAGTCAGCAAACATCCACATATTCCAATATTGCTGGTGCTAGATCTCATGGTTATGGTGCAATGCCTAAAGCTGAAGAAATGATCGCTAGTCATCTCTCTCCTGAGTCAGCATCGTCATTTAAGACACCGGCTTTGCCCACCAAGCCTTTAAGAAATACTTCGGCGCTGGTGGGCAAAGCTTATTCGTCGGCAGGTCAAGCAGCAGCATGTTTGCACACTATGTCCATTTTACAGGCTTATCAGGCTGATCTGCTTAAAGATGTGAGCGAAGGGGAGGAAATTAGTTCTGATGTTATCAGGGAGCTTCGTCAGGCAGCAGATTTATCTCTCCGTGTCACCAAGGAGACGGCCAAATCAGTGGGCCGTTCTATGGCAGCCCTGGTGGCCACGGAGAGACATTTATGGTTAAATCTCTCTAATATGAAGGATAAAGAGAAAAATTTCCTGCTTGACGCCCCGCTGTCATCTGCTGGCCTCTTTGGTGACTCTGTAAATTCGGTCATCGAGAGGTTTCAGGAAGAGAAAAAGCAGGCAGCGGCGCTCCAAAAATTCCTCCCTCTCCGTGTTCATGTCTCTGGGGCTGCTGGGCGGGGGCAGCCCCAGCCGACGACTAGCTCCTCACATAGGGCGCAACAAAAACAGAGTGTCGCGTCTCGTGCTCCTCAGCAAGGCTGGCAGGGGACGCGGCGCTCTCAGGCGAAGTCTTCTAGGGGTAAGGCTGATCTGAGGACAGTGATTATCGCCAGAAAGGCTTCGTCAATGAAATGGCGTCAGGATGCTGAGGGTCGTCCCCACCGTGAGGGAAAGGTGTTCGCCTCTTTCTACGGCGCCCATTCTCTCTCGGTGCCCTCTGGGGCCCGTTCTGCCAACCCCGCCTTCGTGCCGGGGCGTGGACGGTCCCAGCGAGCGTTTTCCCGAGGGGCGCTCGCTCCCTCCGAGGAGGGGTCAAAAGCTGTCAGACCAGTTGTTCCCTGCCGGTGCGCTGTTACAGGGCACTGTGTCTGCAGCACCAACTATTCCAGAGGCCAGCCTCGAGAGGCTGGTTCCCTTAGTAGATTTTTTGGCAGAGTGGAAAAGCCTTCCAAATGTATCTCAGTGGGTCCTGTAGACAGTCGAAAAAGGTTACGCTATACAGTTCAGGTCTCGTCCACCTCGATTCAGGGGGGTCCTACCCACAGTGGTGGGCCCCGAGCAGGCTCTGGTATTGGAACAGGAGGTAAAAACTCTTTTGCTCAAGGAGGCTATAGAACGAGTTCTCCCTCCCAGCAGGGAGTCAGGTTATTACAGCCGGTACTTCATAGTTCCGAAGAAGGATGGGGGGTTGCGTCCAATTTTAGATCTGCGCCTGCTAAATCGAACAGTAGGGAAGCTCAAGTTCAAAATGCTTACACTCAAACAGATCGTGTCACAAATCAGATCCGAGGACTGGTTTGTCACGATAGATCTAAAGGATGCTTACTTCCACGTGTCCATCCTTCCACAACACAGGAAGTTCCTGAGGTTCGCTTTCGGGGGCGAAGCTTACCAATATCGGGTTCTTCCGTTCGGCCTAGCTCTCTCTCCCAGAACGTTTACGAAATGCATGGATGCAGCTCTGGCTCCGCTGCGACTCCAGGGCATCCGCATTTTAAATTATATCGACGATTGGTTGATTCTAGCTCAATCGGAGCTTCAGGCGGTTCGACATCGAGATGTCGTTCTCGCTCATATCAAGAGACTGGGGTTGAGGCTCAATACCAAGAAAAGTGTGCTATCTCCACTACAGAGTACCACCTTTCTGGGTGTAATTTGGGAGTCAACGACGATGCGGGCTCGCCTGTCTCCTGCTCGTATCGCTTCGATTCTCACGGCCGTCAAACAAGTGAAGCTAGGCCAGTCGCTCACTGTGAAACAGTTTCAGAGACTGTTAGGTCTGATGGCAGCAGCGTCCAACGTTATACCTTGCGGCCTGTTGTACATGAGACCGTTGCAGTGGTGGCTCAGGACCAAGGGGTTTTCCCCGAGGGGAAACCCGCTCCGCATGATCAAGGTTACGCGACGGTGTCTTCGCGCCTTGGCCATGTGGAAAGAACCTTGGTTCCTGTCCCAGGGTCCCGTGTTGGGAGCTCCTTGTCGTCGTGTAACGCTAACGATGGACGCATCCCTCACGGGCTGGGGGGCGATCATGAGTGGTCGCCCAGCTCAGGGTCTGTGGCAGGATCACCATCTCTCATGGCATATAAATTGCTTAGAAATGTTGGCAGTGTTTCAGGCTCTGAAACACTTTCTCCCAGACCTGAGAGGCCATCATGTTCTTGTCCGGTCAGACAACACATCGGTGGTCTCCTACATAAATCACCAGGGAGGGCTGCGTTCGCGCCCGCTATACAAGCTGGTTCGCCAGATCCTCCTGTGGTCCCAGGGGAAGCTTCTTTCATTGAGGGCGATTTATATCCCGGGGTACTTAAATCAGGGGGCAGACTTCCTGTCGAGGCAGGGGCCGAGGCCCGGGGAGTGGAGACTCCACCCCGAGGTGGTGGAGCTCCTTTGGAGTCATTTCGGTCGTGCCGAAGTAGACCTATTTGCATCCAGGGAGACAACACACTGTCCACTGTGGTTTTCTCTGAGTCATCCAGCCCCGTTGGGGTTGGACGCTATGGTGCAGCCGTGGCCGAGGTCACGTCTGTACGCATTTCCCCCGATTGCTCTGCTCCCAGGAGTTCTGGAGAGGGTTCGCCGGGACGGGGTCAGTCTACTCTTGGTAGCCCCGTACTGGCCGGCCCGAGTATGGTTTGCGGACCTGATATATCTCCTCGACGGCTCTCCTCTGGAGATTCCGATCAGGACGGACCTTCTCTCTCAGGCGAGCGGGTCGATTCTTCACCCCCGCCCAGAGTTGTGGAAGTTATGGGCTTGGCCCCTGAGGGGGCCCAGCTTATAGAAGCTGGTTTCTCGACTGAGGTCGTTGAGACCATCCTTCACTCCAGAGCTCCGGCCACTAGGAAATTATATGCCTTGAAGTGGAATCTTTTCACTTCTTGGTGTAGAGAACATCTGTTGGACCCAGTTAACTGCCCGGTGGGTGCAGTGCTGGAATTCCTGCAGGAGCGTTTCTCTACGGGGTTATCCCACTCCACACTGAAGGTGTACGTGGCGGCCTTATCTGCTTACCATGTCCCTTTAAGTGGAGCCTCTTTAGGGAGACACCCACTGATATCACGTTTCCTCCGTGGCACTTTGAGGCTGAGGCCAGCAGCTCGCACGAGGGTGCCGACTTGGGACCTGGCCATAGTATTACAGGGCCTCTCCCTTGCTCCATTCGAGCCCATTGAAGAAGTTTCTGAGAAATGTATTACTCTCAAAACCATCTTTTTGCTTGCTATTTCCTCGTTGAAAAGAATTGGGGATATTCAAGCTCTCTCGGTTTCTCCCTCGTGCTTGGAATTTTCACCCGGCATGGTAAAAGCTTTCCTTCACCTTACGTTCCTAAGGTCCCAACTAATCCTGTTAGGCCTGTTGTGCTGCAAGCTTTCTGTCCTCCTCCTTTTCTGACGTCAGACCAAGAGAAACTAAATCTGCTCTGCCCTGTTAGGCCCCTAGACGCTTATGTCCACAGAGCTGCCCTGTGGAGGAAGTCTGAACAGTTGTTCGTTTGTTTTGGACCCCCTAATAAGGGGTCTCCAGTGTCTAAGCAGAGGATGAGCAAGTGGGTGGTTGAGGCCATTTCACTTGCTTATGAGTCGGCTGGTCAGCCTTCACCCTTGGCTGCACGAGCTCACTCTACTCGGAGTATGGCTGCTTCTAAAGCTCTCTTGTCAGGAGTTTCACTCCAAGATGTTTGTGATGCGGCAGGCTGGTCCTCGCCGCATACTTTCGTAAAGTTTTACCAACTTGACTTTGGCTCCACTCCAGGGGCGCAGGTGCTTTCGTCAGCTTGTGCGCTCTGATTTCACACTGCGAACACTTGCTCGTATGGCGACGTGGGTATTTGCGTTCCCGCAGCGTTTTCCACGCAGCTCGAGTTCCTGATAGGGAACGTCTCCGGTTACGTATGTAACCTTAGTTCCCTGAAGGAACGAGACGCTGCGTGTCTTTGCCATACTCCCTACGTGCCCGAGATCACTTGCTTCAGACTTTTTCCAGAAGCTGACGCGTGTGTGATTTAGGGGTGCTTTATAGTTTCCTGGTCAATGACGTCACCCGCCTATGACGCTCCGTCTCGCCATTGGACTGATTTCATACTGGTTTCACGAAGCACAACGCAAGAAGCGTTCCCGCAGCGTTTTCCACGCAGCGTCTCGTTCCTTCAGGGAACTAAGGTTACATACGTAACCGGAGACGATCTGTGTGGAGGAGTGGGCCAAAATCCCTCCTGCAGTGTGTGCAAAGCTGGTGAAAAACTACAGGAAACGTTTGAACTCTGTAATTGCAAACAAAGGCTACTGTACCAAATATTAACACTGATTTTCTCAGGTGTTCAAATACTTATTTGCATCTGTATCATACAAATAAATAGTTAAAAAATCATACATTGTGATTTCTGGATTTTTTTTTTTTAGATTATGTCTCACAGTGGACATGCACCTGATTACAATTTCAGATCCCTCCATGATTTCTAAGTGGGAGAACTTGCAAAATAGCTGGGTGTTCAAATACTTATTTTCCTCACTGTATATATATATATATATATAGGCTATATATATATATATATATATATATATATATATATATATATATATATATTACAATTTGTTACATTTATATAGCGCTTTTTCTGGGACCTCAAAGTGCTTTACATAGAAGGGGGAATCTCCTCAACCACCACCAATGTGCAGCATCACCTGGATGATGCGATGGCAGCCATATTGCGCCAGAACGCTCACCACACACCAGCTTACTGGAGGAGAGGAGACAGTGATGAAGCCAATCAGTATATATAAATGGGGATGATTAAGAGGCCATGATGGACAGAGGACAAGGGGCAAATTTGGACAGGATGCTGGGGTTACACCCCTACTCTTTTTTCAAAGGACATCCTGGGATTTTTAATGACCACAGAGAGTCAGGACCTCGGTTTAACATCTCATCCGAAGGACGGAGATATATATAAATATATATATATATATATATATATACACTACCGGTCAAAAGTTCGGGGTCAGTAAGATTTTTTATGTTTTTAAATGAAGTCTCTTCTGCTCACCAAGGCTGCAATTATTTGATAAAAAATACAAAAAAAACAGTAATATTGTGAAATATTATTACAATTTAAAACAGCAGTTTTCTATGTGAATATATAGTGAAGTGTAATTTATTCATGTGATCAAAGCTAAAATTTACAGCATCATTACTCCAGTCTTCAGTGTCACATTTTTTTAATTATTATAATATGAAATTATTATAATATGATGCTCAAGAAACATTTATGATTATTATCCATGTTGAAAACAGTTTTTTACATTTTTATTTCAGGATTCTTTGATGAATAGAAAGTTCAAAAGAACAGAATTGATCTGAAATGGAAAGCTTTTGTAACATTAATCACTACCATTCAAAAGTTTGGGGTCAGTAAAAATTTATTTTTTATTTTTGGGGGAAAGAAATTAGAAAATACTTGTATTCATCAAGGATAAGTTAAATTGATCAAAAGTTATACAGTAAAGACATTTATAATGTTAGAAAAGATTATATTTTAAATAAATGCTGTTCTTTTGAACTTTCTATTCATCAAAGAATCCTGAAATAAAAATGTAAAAAACTGTTTTCAGCATGGATAATAATCATAAATGTTTCTTGAGCATCATATTATAATAATTTCATATTATAATAATTTTAAAAATGTGACACTGAAGACTGGAGTAATGATGCTGTAAATTCAGCTTTGATCACAGGAATAAATTACACTTCACTATATTTTCACATAGAAAACCGCTGTTTTAAATTGTAATAATATTTCACAATATTACAGGGGTTTTTTTTGTATTTTTTATCAAATAATTGCAGCCTTGGTGAGCAGAAGAGACTTCATTTAAAAACATAAAAAATCTTACTGACCCCGAACTTTTGACCGGTAGTGTATATATGTATATAGGCTGGAAGCAATAGTTTAAAGTTTTTAAAAGACCAATTTTTCTTACACCCACCTATTGTTTCATTTCATATAGACTTAAAGGTAGGTTTTTTCCCTAAAAATCTTAATTTGTATTTATCTGAAAAACGTGTCCTTTCCCATTGCCATCACCAAAAGACATATACTTTGGTGAAGGCATGAGGGTGAGTAGATGATGAGAGAATTTTATTTTCTCTTGAGATGTTTAGAGTGTTAGTGACCTGTGTGCTTGTATTTCCAGAGATCTCCAGCAGCTAGATGACAGCACACAGCTTCCTCTGCTCTCACACTTCTCTGAGACAGTAGAGGGGCTCACAACCATCAGAGCCTTCAGGTGGGCAAAACGATGGGTTTGAGTGCTTTATTTGCTCATCTGTTGACTGTGGCAGTCACTCTGGATGGGAGAATCTGCTAAATGCCTTCCATATAAAGGTATTAAACAGATTCTTCTTGTATTTTCCCTCTTAGGTATGAGCCTAGATTCAGACAGAGACTTCTAGAGTTCACAGATGCCAATAACATGGCCTCTCTCTTCCTCACAGCGGCGAACCGCTGGCTGGAGGTTCGAATGGTGAGTTTATAAGCCACACAAGTCAGTTACTATAGGGGCTATCACACTGGAGGAACCTTTTCATAGTTCCTGTAACTATTGGCGGAAGTACCAATTTTTTGGCGTGTTCGCACCGCAGGAACTATGAATGATTTTAGATCTAGGAACTCCTTTTGGAGGAACTAATTTAGCTCCCACTTTAGAGTAGTGTCCAGTGACGTTACCAGTGACGTTAGTGTGCGCCGATTGGCCGAACATATGCAAAACACCAACACCTGCCATAAAAAAAAAAAAAAAGATGTGTAAACTATCCTATATATTTACTTCACAAACTAACTCTACGAACATTGAAAACGGTGAAAGATCAGCCTGTTAACCCTCACATTTAGAAGAAAATGCAAGGCAACTTTGAGGGGACAAACGAAACATGATTATGTTTTTCTGGTCAGCTAGCAACACTGGACATCAATCACACGGCATACACTAATACATTGTCATATACTGTCTACTTTCTATGTATAACAGTTCTATCTAATAATGTATTAGACAAGACTGTTAGACAGATCGTAAACTAATGAACATGGAGAATGCGAGCACTGTGTGATCAGGCTCTGGAGTCAAAATAAAAGCAACAATAAGTGCGGCTTGCGTCACTTCAGAGTTCCTACTAGCGGTGCGAATGCAACCAGGGAAATGTTCCTAAGGGAACCAGTAGTTCTCGGGGGAACCACCCTGGTGGCTAGTTCCTATAATTAAGTTCCTAGAACTACCCAGTGTGAAAGCCCCTTAAATGTGACATCTGTAGAGTTGGTATTGTTTGTTCCAGTTAAAAATCTTTATTTGATCAAATACTTGCAAAAAACTATTTTACTTCCTGAACGACTCAACAGTAATGGATATACTATTGTATCTCTTGTGCAGGAGTACATTGGGGCATTTATTGTCCTAATAGCAGCTGTGGCCTCCATCACAAACTCCCAGTACAATCATCTGTCCACTGGTCTGGTGGGGCTGGGACTCACATACGCCCTCATGGCAAGACCACACACACACACATACAACTTTTTACATGTTGATCTTCAGCAATATTGGACAACTTCTGTTTCTATATTTGATCTCTCAGGTGTCCAACTACCTGAACTGGATGGTGCGTAATCTAGCAGACATGGAGGTGCAGCTGGGAGCTGTGAAGAGAATAAAAGCTCTGCTGAAGACAGAACCTGAAAACTATGAGGGTCTTCTGTGTGAGTATCAGTAAACGCATTAAGGGTTTTGTGTTAGAACGGTGTTGTGTAAGCGGCCCCTAAGTAAATAACTAATGATCTTTGCAACCAAAGTGAATCAATCAAAACTGAATTTCGCTGGATAATAATTTTTTTCTAGAGCTGCTGTAAAGCCAAAACAATCTCTGTTACTTTTAATTTCCTTTTATCACTGTAAAGCTGCTTTGAAACCATCTATATTGTTAAAAGTGCTATATAAATGAAGGTGACTTAACTTGACTTAAACACTGGATAATGGATATAGTAGATCTGTCTACTACATTTCCTGTGTTCTCACATTCTGTCCATCTTTCTCTGTATATCGTACGCCTCTTATCTCTTTGGTTAAATGTTTCTCTCTCAGCCGCGTCTCAGCTTCCAGAGGGTTGGCCTCAGCGGGGTGAGATTCAGATCCAGAATCTGAGCGTGAGGTACGACAGCACCCTGAAGCCTGTCCTCAAACAGGTCAATGCTCACATCCGCCCAGGACAAAAGGTACAATTATACACACATTTAAGAAAGCAAATTTTCTTAAGAAAGTTAAAGATTTATATTCAACTTATTTAAATATAAAGAGGGCATGCACAGTAGGCGAAGTCACTGCGGTTACACACACTGAGTGGCAAAATGACTGAGTGGCAGTGATGGTGTTAAGCGTGAATGCTGCAAAAGTGCTGTGCTATTGACTACAAATAGATTTTAACAAGAAATCTGAGCTATCTTTTTACAGGTTGCTTGAGCTACAGAAAAGATAAGCAAATAGAGTTGAGTTGAGTTGAACTTTATTGTCCATTCTGTTTGTCACAGAGCAGAAATTTATCTTTGACACTGGTGACATAAATACATTCACATTACTGCTTAAAAACACATTGCACATTAACAACACCAATACAAAATACATACTGACACCAAACTACACAACTGTAGTAGATCATAGATCACTGCCATTTGCAGAAACAACTGAAATCCAGGCAGCGAAACATAGATTTGCTGTTACCGTTTTTTTTTTTTTTTTATATAATATGTTGAATCTTGAGGTAAAATCATACCCTAGGCCAAATATAGACAACTCCTCAATTAAAAATGTACTTATATGTTGCGTAACTGCACAGTATTTTTCAGTGTTGATTGAAATGTATGGGTATGGTTGGATGATGAACTTGATTTTACGGAGTACAACATGTTCCTGGATCAAAAGAACGAAAAAATGTCTGCAAACTGGAACGAAGCAGAGACCAGGAGCTCCTCACTATCCGCGCTGAAGCTGAGAGCGTTCGCCAGCTTTGTGGAACGTATGTTTTCGACGCGTATGTTACACGTCTCATCCTGACGTCATGTGTCTTTACGGGATCTTTACGGGATGTGTGTGTGAACGCACTCACAGATCCTGGCAAATCACTGGCAGTGTGAATGAACCGAAATCAAACAATCCGGGTCACATTATCCATGTATTTTCCGGAATCTCTGTGTTAAAGGGGCTTATCTTTGTTAATCCTGGAACAACATTCCAAACAACCAATCAGATTTGAGGGACGAGTTTACAGTTTATGTCAAGTTTAGGCTTAGAACAAGAGGACAAACCCAGTTTACCTTACAAAGCAAGTTTAGATAGAAGCACAAAGGAGTTCTTAAATATATTCAATCTATGTATTAATTTATCTGTTTACAGCACGAAAGTCCATATAACTTTTTTTATAAAGTTGGCTTTCGCACCAGGTTGTTCTAGGAACTAGCCACCAGGGTGGTTCCCCGAGAACTGTTACATAGAAAGTAGACAATATATGAAAAGATATTAGTGTATGCCGTGTGGTTGATGTCCAGTGTTGCTAGCTTAGCAGAAATACATAATCATGTTTTGCTTGTGGTCCCCTCAAAGTTGCGTTGGATTTTCTCCTTAGTGATAGATGGGCCTCTTAACCTTTACACTGTGTTACTGTGTACACAATGTTTGTAGAGTTAGTCTCTGGAGTAAATATATAGGCTGTAATCTTTGTTTACACAGCTTTTTTATTTAAATGGCGGCTGTAAGTCGCGCTAACTCGATCCAATGGCGGCATACGAGCAGCGGCGAAGGTCTCGCGCGTGTTCCGTCTTTTCTCGTGGTAAAGGGATTTTTGATTAAATGCAATACACTTTCTCATATGTATTAACTCGTTATTTCATCTGACTCCAAAAATGAAAAGGTTTTAATGATATCTGTGCATCATTAAATGTGAGCGAGTGTTTGACTTTTCCTTTTAGACTCTTTAATGAAAATAATAACAAAGTCCGTTATGAGGTGAGACTTGTCTCAAGGGAAGAGGGGGAGGTCAAATGTTAATTTCCAACAAGGCCCTTTGTTTCATTGACCAGTGGTCAGCTTCAAACAGCTTTTCAGCCTTACAGCGGGTGTTGATTTTTTGCGTCCGTTTGGCCAACCAGCGTACACTAGCGTCACTGGTAGTTCTTACAGTGCTGGTTTAGACACTATTCTGAAGTAGAAGATAAATTAGTTCCTCCAAAAGAAGTTCCTAGAACTAAAATCCGTCCTGATGTGTGAACAAAATCCAGGTACTTCCATCAATAGTTCTAGGAACTATGAAAGGTTCCTCCGGTGCGAAAGCCTCTATGGTCTGCCTGACAGCGACAGCTGACAGTTTCTACAAAATATATTGGAACAACCAGAATTTTCACTATATCCTCATCAAGTCAAGTCAAGTCACCTTCATTTATATAGCACTTTTAACAATATAGATTGTTTCAAAGCAGCTTTACAGTGATAATAGGAAGTTAAAGTAACAGAGATTGTTTTGGCTTTACAGCAGCTCTAGAATAAAGTTATTGTCCAGCTAAAGTTTTGATTGATTCACTTCCGTTGCAAAGATTATTAGTTATTTACCCTTAATGCACTCCGGCCTGCTCATTTGCACAACAACAGTGTCTGGTGGCTCGAGAACGCAATCCTTGAAATAGCTTTCAGTTTCAAGCCATCAAAACCTGTCTTGAAGTACGACCAAGTGTCAAGTCAGATTTATTTGTATAGCGCTTTAGATTACACATCATTTACAAGCAGCTTTACAGGACCACCTCTACAGTTTCCACTATTAAAGCCAGTTATGTTGCAAGATGTTTTGCCACTCAGTCTGACCAAGGGGGCGTGTCCTGGTGGGAAAGTGACGTCAATGCATACCCTCTATACAGTATATACACATAATGTTAAAGGTTACCCATAAACCCTTTACTCTGTGTTGATATGTTACAGCTTGGAATCTGTGGAAGAACAGGAAGTGGCAAGTCATCTTTCTCATTGGCCTTTTTCCGGATGGTGGACACGTTTGAGGGTGACTCATTTTTTTATCAACGCCAAGCTAATTTCACTTAATTTACAGAGTATAATATAAGTCTCTATACTCCAACAGGGCGAATAATCATTGATGACATCGATATAGCAAAGATGCCTCTTCAGACGCTGAGGTCGCGCTTCTCCATTATTCTACAAGATCCCTTCTTATTCAGCGGAACCATCCGGTGCGTCTCTTGAAACCGAATACTGCATGAGTGAATCAAATTGTCCCAATATCCTAGACATTTTATTCATTTACAATAAAAAAAAAAACGAATTGAGCAGCATTATCAGTTTGAATTTGACACTTGATGTGATTCCACAGGCCAAAACCCCCCCAGATTTACATAATGAATGAGCATTCATATATTATGAATCATTGCTGTTTTCTATAACCGTTTCTAAACCGTTTCAGTGTTATTAAATGCCTCAGAACAGCTCATTATCAATTCAGTTTGCCCCAGAAATCCTTCATTCCTACAGCCCATACTGATAAGTTGTATACTATCTAATTTTCTTGTGTTCAGTTTTAATCTGGATCCAGAGATGAAGGCCACAGACAGCATGTTGTGGGAGGCGTTAGAAATAGCACAACTCAAACCAGTAGTTAAAACCCTGCCTGGAGGACTAGGTAAGACACCTAAGACATGATAAAACATAATTAGAGACTGATAGAAATCACATGTTTAAGGGATAATTCGGCCTAAAATGAAAAATCTGTCATAATCTAATCACTCTCATATCATTCCAAACCTATAGTATGATGGTTTTCCTTTTGTGGAACATAGAAGATGATATTTTAAATATATGAAAAATGTCACTGTATTGTCACTGTAAGGAAAGTCCATATGGGGATCAGTGTTCGTACAGGTTTGGAATGATATAATGGCGAGTAAATGATGAAAACATGTCTTTTTTTTTTTATGGAACAGTTTATTGAATGTTTAGACAGTCTTGACAAAAACATGTATGCCACCTTTTGAGTATCGTATTTGATGCAGCAGGTTTTTGTCTCCTATAGTATATGATCTTGAGTATGAGCTCCATATTCTCACTGAGGAAAAAACTATTTGGTGAATGTTGAACAATTTGCAATTCGGTGCTGTTTCTGATATTTATATGGCCAAAAAGTAATAAATTCCGATGTTTTTAATGTAAATCAATGAGATCTTTAAAAGCAGTACTTCCATAAAATGCATAAATATCAGTTGTCACTATATCTCACAATAATGTCTTAATATGATGATATTTAAATGTTTATTTTATGATAAAAGCTCTGTAGTTTTTGTGCAATGCAATACAATGATGATTGACAGATCATCAAATAAACGTTCATAAAAATGTGATACTCACATTTAACATGATTTAAAATTAATATATATATATATATATATATATATATATATATATATATAATTTATATATACATACATGCACACACACACACACACACACACACACACACACACACACACACACACACACACAGACACACGGATAATCAAGTATGGAAGTTGCTTCAGCCCAGTTAGTGTTCTCCTTTAAATCTGAAAAGAACTTTTATATTGTTAGTAATATTTCCTTTATTATAAAGGTTTTCAAAGCAAAAGACACGTGAATGATGACCTGAAGAGGGACGTTTTTAGAATGATACTCTAAAAAGCCTTTTACTTGCTAAAAAAAGAAACTAAATTACCAACATGATCAAAACCTTTATTCTTATGTTGTACTAATTGTTAGAGGCCTTAAAATTGTGTGTATCAAATATGATATAGTAGGCTTTAAGGCATGTTCACACCAAGAACGATAACTATATTAGCGTCCACAACGAACAATATTCCGTTTATTATAAGTATGTGCTGTCTTCTGCCACTTTAAATGCTCACTCTTTAGTCTTTTGGATTCTGATTGGCTCTCTATGTTTTTATTGTTCATTAACTGAAAAAAAAAATTGTCCTGATTAATTCATTCTAACAATAATTTCCCTGTGTTGTCATCTTTATGGTTGCAGTGGACTTCCCTATTCTCATAGAATCAGAACGATTATTAAAACGTTATATTTAAATAGTTATAGCTAACACCCTTGGTGTGAACAGGCCTTTTTAATGTTTAATTTTTAAATCTTAACAAAGTCTAAATATATGATTGATGATACTCTTTCCTTGCGTTTCAGATGCTCTAATAACCGAGGGTGGGGAGAACTTCAGCCAGGGCCAACGTCAGCTGTTCTGTCTGGCGCGCGCATTTGTGCGGAAGAGCAGTATTCTGATTATGGACGAGGCCACTGCTTCCATAGACATGGCTACGGTGTGTCTGTGTGTGTGTTTAGAAGTACAATAGAGAGTAAGAGAGTCTGAGGTAGAAGTAAACCCCCCAGGGGCCACAACCTCGATTCACTTCACACTCTTCTCTAACAGCCTTCTCCTCTGCCTTCATCTCTCCGGAGGAAATGAACCGTGGCTGTGCTAAATGCACTGGCTGGGTTTCATAGAGGAATGAACACAGTGAGGGATCATGTTATAGATTCAAAATGAAAGGGAAGCATCCGTGTGAAAAATACTGGTGTTTCTGATTTAAAGAATTCACCAAGCCAGCTTGAATGTAAGCCAGGGGTTTTCAAAGTCAAATTACATATACACTGATTTCTAAATAACTCTATGGAAGATATTCAGTCTTTTGTTGTTTGATTAACATTAATGACTGGCTTATATGAGGCTGTTGTCACTTTAAGAGCTTATGCATGGATCCAATAAAATGAAAATGTCACCCCTTTAGACATAACCAGACATTTTGACACACAAGCGCAGTACGCCGTGAAAGTGAACTGAATTCAGCACATGTAGGCCTACCGAATTCAGTTCTCTGTCGCGGTTTATTGTAATTTGAATAACTCATCAAAAAGTGCGTCTCGCTCTTTCTTCTCATTCGTCCATGTTTCTTTGCTGCTCTATCGTGTTTAAGCAGTCCTGCGCTGCATGGAAATATTTACATACAGATAAACTATTTAGAAAAATCTCTATTGATTGACATCGTCATGTCACCGCTCTACAGCCCCACACTTTGAAAACCCCTGATGTAAGCTATCATTAACACTACTATATGATAATAATAATAATAATAATAATAATATATACAAAAATTCATGTTCATTTTTTAAATTAAATCCTTCACTTAAATTGTTAGAACAATAATATAATTTGTTAATAAAAACTACTAAATTAGAGAAATGCATTTAAAAAGACTATATTATACTATTAGGTTAAAAAGTTAGAAATTATATATACATCATGTAATTATTATATATAATAATAACATTCATTTTATATGATTTCTAACTTTATAATATATGTAAATTATATTGAATGTAGCCATTTTTCTGTTATTTTTAGAATAAATTATATATAAAATAAAAATTTGAATTATTAAAAACATAATATAATGCTCTATTAAATAGGTAAAGTTAAAAACTTTGTAATTATAAATAAATATAATATATATATATAAACAATAGATTAGGTTAAAATATTTGACATTATACATTTTCATTTTTATAGAAACGTTTGAATTATTAACAATATATAATTATTAATAATAATTAATATAATTAATATATATAATAGAATTAATAGAATATAATGCTTTTTTTTAATAGGTTAGGTTTCTACTTTATTTTATATTATTTTATATTAACAATGCTCTTTTTTTTAATAGGAGAGCATTCTACAGAAAGTTGTGATGACTGCCTTTGCCGACAGAACTGTGGTCACCATCGCCGTAAGTTGCTTTAGGAGTGGACTTTAATATTTGAAGTCTAGCTGTGGTTAAAGCCCAACAGCAGGACGACGGTTCAATGCTTTTAATGATTAAGAGGCATTTCAGTCAGATCAAACAAGCTCTCGGCCATTTAACATCTGTGTGTGTGTGTGTGTGTGTGTGTGTGTGTGTGTGTTTCCACAGCATCGAGTGCACACCATCCTGAATGCAGACCTGGTGATTGTGATGAAGAGAGGAGTCATCCTGGAGTTTGATAAACCAGAGGTTCTCCTGAATCAAGAGGACAGTGTGTTCGCCTCGTTCGTGCGAGCCGACAAATGAGTTCGGAGACCCTCTACTGAAAGTGCACTTGTACCGTCAATTATAAATTATTTATAACTGTATTTATCATAATCACATTTGTAAATAAAATCTTAAACATTTATTAATAAAAATATATAAACAACCTGTATGCCCTTTTTTATCTTTCCATATATTTTTTTAATTATGTAAAAAAAAGGTTATATAGATTATATATTAATAATAAATTATATATTATAATTTAAACAATCATTTATTATTTTTATATCCTAAAGTGGACTAATAACAATATGACAAAAAAAAATTTGTTCATCTACTTGTATAGTTACAACCTTACATTAAAACATTACTGAAGTATAGATCAGGGTTGTGGCTTATTTCATTTATGACAGGAATGAAAACAAGGCAGCATATTGATTGTTCAGCCAACGAAACTTATTTCAGAATAATATACGGTTTTAAAAGTTGAGAAAATGACGTGATCTAGGACCCAGTATACTTCATATCCCCAAAGAAACATGAATAAATGTTTTGTGAATTCTGACTGGCTTGTAACGTATTTTATTACAGTATTGTTAGCTGTAGTTTAATATAGTTAGAACTGATGCTAAATGTTTATTGGTAATGAAGAGCGTAGTAGCTAGCCTATAGTAGTACACACCACTGTTGTCTAAAGTGTAGTAAGTACCGAATTGTTTTCTGTAGCGTAGTGCTATTGCGTTTGTGTAGGCTAGTATAGGCTACTATATACTTATTTATATATAATTATTCACTACAGCCCTAAATATTTTTTTATTGTTAATGAAAAGTGAAGTACAGTACAATATGGTATTAGGCTAAGAAATGAATCGCTATGTTGTATATATTTTATACTGTAGTTTGTAGCCTTTAAAAGCTAAATGTGTTGCTAATTCACAATTGACTATAGTAAGCTACAGTGTAGTTCAGTTATAGTATATAGGTTATTATATAATATCGGTTAGTGTAGTTTGTCTCATGCAAACTTGCACTCACACACTGATTTTTATTGTTAATGCAGAGTGTAAATGATCAAGCTATACAGTACAGCTTTTGATGTCTATGGTATTCTGATCTTTTAAATAAAAATATATAAAAATGCAATTAAAAAGATGTTATAAATAGGCTAAAAAAATGGGTTACACTATTTTAATGTGTCCCTGTTACAGTGTAATTATACATCTAAGTACATAGTAATATTAATGAATTACATATGCAGTAAGTACTAGGGTTAGGGTAGGAATAAAGTTTGGTTTAGGGTTAGTTGCACACAATTACGCCTAATTATATAGTTATTACTATAGCAAATAGAGTAGCCTAACGTGTAACAAGGACACATTAAAATAGTGTTACCGAAGTTAAAAATGAAAAAAAAAAAAAATCTATTTTTAATAGTAGTACAGCATTCTTTAGAACTGAAGCCTACATATAACCTAGAGATGTAGTACACTGTAGCTATAGTAACCTATGTCTTGTAATTGTTAACGCAGATGGGTTCTCTTTTCACTGTGGTAAAGTTCGCGCTTAGCACGCATGCCCTGTGCTGAATGAGTCTTTCTGAAGTCACATCTGAGGATGTGCGAGAAAATATCCGGTTGCAGTTGACTGGCAGCGGCAGCCGGACTACTAAAAGTGTCGTATTCCCACGGGACCTCCTATACCGTCATGTGAGCGCGTGAACGGACACCGAGCGCGGCGCGCGCTGAAGATGAGCGCACTTGCCATGCCCATGTTACAACTTAATAGCGCAGCCGCGAAACTGTAGTATGGACCAGCTATGTTGTCCAGAAAAGGACTCATTCCCGATGACTATTTTTTGACTCGGTTGGCGGAGAATGTGTTACAGCCCAAGTATAAGACTAAATCGAGGAAGGCGCGATTCGTCGCTAAGAACGGAACGTGCAACGTCGCGCACACGAACATACGCGAACAAGGACGGTTTCTACAGGACGTTTTCACCACTCTAGTGGATCTAAAATGGCTTCACACTCTGGTGATCTTCACTATGTCCTTCCTGTGCAGTTGGTTATTGTTCGGGATGATCTGGTGGCTCATCGCCTTCGCGCACGGAGACCTGGACCAGAAAGGTGACGACTTTGTCCCGTGTGTAACGGACATCCACTCGTTCTCCTCAGCCTTTCTGTTCTCCATTGAAGTCCAAGTGACCATCGGTTTTGGCGGACGGATGGTCACTGAGGAGTGCCTATCGGCCATCGCGATACTGATCATTCAGAACATAGTCGGTTTGCTGATCAATGCCATCATGTTAGGATGCATCTTCATGAAAACCGCGCAAGCAAACCGGCGAGCAGAAACGCTCATCTTCAGCAAACACGCGGTTATAACCGTCAGAAACAACAAGCTGTGCTTCATGTTTCGCCTCGGGGACTTGAGGAAGAGCATGATCATCAGTGCCGCCATCCACATGCAGGTGGTGCGGAAAACCGTCACCAATGAAGGCGAGATGGTGCCTCTGGATCAGATAGACATCCAGATGGACAACCCGGTGGGCACCAACAGCATATTTCTGGTATCACCCCTCATCATCAATCACGTCATTGACAAAAACAGCCCGCTGTATGATCTATCTGCGGCTGATCTTCTGCACGAGGACATTGAGGTGGTCGTCGTCCTGGAGGGGGTTGTGGAGACCACCGGCATCACCACACAAGCGCGGACCTCTTACCTGTCCGAGGAGATATTATGGGGTCAGAGGTTTGTGCCTACGGTGTCTCAAGAAGATGGGATGTATGCTGTGGACTATTCCAAGTTTGGGAACACCATTAAAGTGTCCACGCCGAGCTGCAGCGCGCGAGCTCTGGATGAGGCGGGAGGACTGGAGAGGTTTAAACTGCAGGAGTCCAACCGAGCAGGAGCATCAGTGAGGAGAAGAATCAAGATCCGCACACCAAAGAAACAGGAATCTGTTCTGTCCGAAACTTCATGAGACGCTTAGGCTATATATTTCAAACAATTGTAACGGAATTAAAAGTAGGCTACTGACATTCAAATATATCTGTTCATAACAACAAAACAGTGTCGATATGTCCATTGCAGTCTCTCAGGAGGTTAATGGTGAAATATTACGTTTGTATGTGTATTTAAAAAAAAAAAAGTTTTTAAAGTGTATTTAAAACTAGAGATATATATTAATATTATATACAAATTTCGTTTGGATTTAAGGAATAAGGATGCACTGTTAACTATGTTTGTTTTCTTTATTTAAAGATCTCTTATTGAGAAATATGCACGTTTGAATGAAGGTCTCAGGGAACTGAATGACTATGCACATGCTTTGAAGAAGCGCATGACGTTTAATACAATCCCTGTTTTATGCCTTGTTATAAATAAACCAGCCTGTTTGTATTGAATTGCTTTGTAATGCACTGTGCTGACCTTACAGTATAGCTAAAGTTTTACCCATGTCAATATTAATGCATAGGCCGACGTGTCGGTGCTGAATCCTGCTCTGATTTACCAGAATATAATTAGCGCATGCCGACGTTGCGTGGCAACCGTCCTGACGTGACTCGGGAGTCACTTATCTTAATCAATATTCATGAGCCAAGTATGAGTAAATTCAGTGAAATGAGTAAATTCTTTGGCATATGTGTAAAAGCGCCTTACTTGAGAAATGCTTCCACCTTGTGGCCTAGTACTATAAATTGACCCACATATCTTCTGGGCCCAGTTTTTAAAAAATAATCTGCATCGGATTGGATAATTTTAATATGCGTTGAACAAAAAAAATAGTTCTGGAATTGGATTAGCCTATATCACAAAATCCAATCTTGTTTTTGATCCCAGCAGAAGATGGATTTCAGGAACAAATATGTAATAAAACTTAAAAATTGGTCAAATAAAAATATAAATGTGTATAAATACAACATTTGTATCATGTGTAAAATAAAAATAGAAATGTGTAGGCTATATTTGACAATATATGCACATTTATATATTTATTTTGCTATTGATTAGTTTAAACCGTTAACGTAAAGCACACATGAGGCTAGCATTTCAGTAGCCTATGGAAAAAAGATACCATAAAGGCACCATACCATAATTCCCCAATCAATATCAAACAAAAATAATATATTTAATATTAAGTATTTTTTAATCACTGCAAATTAGACTGGCACAATCCTCAGAGATGGAAAAAGTCGAAAGTATGGTTTCTAACAAATGCATCCCTTATTGATCGTGTATTTGTTTGTTTTTGTTGTGGCTCACAACACTCTGAAACTGAAGAAAACATCTTAGTCAGTTTGACAACACATGTGCTGCAAATACTCACAACGCAACCTAATACAGAAACACACTGCAAATACTCCAAACACACACAACCAAATACAGAAACACACTGCAAATACTCACAACACAACCAAATACAGAAATACACTTCAAATACTCACAACACAACCAAATACAGAAACACACTCCAAATACTCCCAACACAACCAAATACAGAAACACACTGCAAATACTCACAACACACACAACCAAATACAGAAATGTGCTGCAAATATTCACAACGCAACAAAATACAGAAACACACTGCAAATACTCCCAACACAACCAAATACAGAAACACACTGCAAATACTCTCAACACAACCAAATACAGAAACCCACTGCAAATACTCACAACACACACAACCAAATACAGAAACACACTGCAAATACTCACAACACACACAACCAAATACAGAAATGTGCTGCAAATATTCACAACGCAACAAAATACAGAAACACACTGCAAATACTCCCAACACAACCAAATACAGAAACACACTGCAAGTACTCTCAACACAACCAAATACAGAAACACACTGCAAATACTCCCAACACAACCAAATACAAAAACACACTGCAAATACACCCAACACAACCTAATACAGAAACACACTGCAAATACTCCAAACACACACAACCAAATACAGAAACACACTGCAAATACTCACAACACAACCAAATACAGAAATACACTTCAAATACTCACAACACAACCAAATACAGAAACACACTCCAAATACTCCCAACACAACCAAATACAGAAACACACTGCAAATACTCCCAACACACACGACCAAATACAGAAACACACTGCAAATACTCACAACACACACAACCAAATACAGAAATGTGCTGCAAATATTCACAACGCAACAAAATACAGAAACACACTGCAAATACTCCCAACACAACCAAATACAGAAACACACTGCAAATACTCTCAACACAACCAAATACAGAAACCCACTGCAAATACTCACAACACACACAACCAAATACAGAAACACACTGCAAATACTCACAACACACACAACCAAATACAGAAATGTGCTGCAAATATTCACAACGCAACAAAATACAGAAACACACTGCAAATACTCCCAACACAACCAAATACAGAAACACACTGCAAGTACTCTCAACACAACCAAATACAGAAACACACTGCAAATACTCCCAACACAACCAAATACAAAAACACACTGCAAATACACCCAACACAACCAAATACAGAAACACACTGCAAATACTCACAACACAACCAAATACAGAAACACACTGCAAATATTCACAACACAACCAAATACAGAAACACACTGCAAATACTCACAACACAACCAAATACAGAAATGCACTTCAAATACTCACAACACAACCAAATACAGAAACACACTCCAAATACTCCAAACACACACAACCAAATACAGAAACACACTGCAAATACTCCCAACACACACAACCAAATACAGAAACACACTGCAAATACTCCCAACACACACAACCAAATACAGAAACACACTTCAAATACTCCCAACACAACCAAATACAGAAACACTCTGCAAATATTCACAAAGCAAATATTCAAAAAGAAACACACTTCAAATACTCACAACACAACCAAATACAGAAATGTGCTGCAAATACTCACAACACAACCAAATACAGAAACACCCTGCATCTTTATCAGTTTGGCAACATGTGCTGCAATTACTCAAATTTCAGTACCAGTTGGTACTGACATTTTAAAAACGTGACGCTTTGAGGAACTCACGCGCTGTACTCACACGCTCATCAGACATGTCTGTGATTGGCTAATGATCAGTGCTTCAAAAACATTTTGTAAATATACATTAATGATATACATACTCTCAACCAAATACAGAAACACACATCAAATGCTTACAACGCACAGAAACGATCAGGATGTTTTTTAAAACTCACCTTTCAGGTCACTTTCAGGTGATTTCTAACTCATCATCACCACAGATGAGTGGACATTGTAGGCTACAATAAGCATGTCCCAGCCAGGTTCATCACTTGTTGGGGTTCCCTTTAAAACATTTCTGTTGTGGTCTGTGCTATTGCAGTGTTTCTGTATTTGGTTGTGTTGTGAGTATTTGCAGTGCGTTCTATATTTGGTTGCATTGTGAGTAATTTGCAGTGTGTTTCTGTATTTGGTTGTGTTGGGAGTAAGCTACTTGAAGTGTGCTTCTGTATTTGGTTGTGTTAGGAGTATTTGAAGTGTGCTTCTGTATTTGGTTGTGTTAGGAGTATTTGAAGTGTGCTTCTGTATTTGGTTGTGTTAGGAGTATTTGAAGTGTGTTTCCGTATTTGGTAGTGTTAGGAGTATTTGAAGTGTGTTTCTGTATTTGGTTGTGTTAGGAGTATTTGAAGTGTGTTTCTGTATTTGGTTGTGTTAGGAGTATTTGAAGTGTGTTTCTGTATTTGGTTGTGTTAGGAGTATTTGAAGTGTGCTTCTGTATTTGGTTGTGTTAGGAGTATTTGAAGTGTGCTTCTGTATTTGGTTGCATTGTGAGTATTTGCAGCACATGTGTTGTCAAACTGATGAAGATGTTTTCTTTTTGCATTTTCAAATTTGCATTTTCTTCAGTTCACGTTAGGGCTTTGACTTTTGCCCAAAAATCATATTCAAAGTTTGCTTGTTTATTAATACATATATTATAATATATTTATTAATAATATTTTGACCATTAAATGCCTTCAGTAAGACCTATATTGAGGTGCCCTAGAATTTGAAATTGAATTGATCTTGGCATAGTTAATAGCAAGAGTCTCAAACACCATTGTTTTCTCCTTCTTAAATCTCGTTTTTGAAAAACACCCCTGAAAAATAGGCGAATCTCCACATAATACCGACCGTGACGCAACAGTCGGGATCATTATGTACGCTTCCTAAAATTTGCATGCGAGCATGTTCAAAGACAGGCGGAACTGCGCTGCGGAATCATCGGAAGTTGATCTGCAGGTGAAGGAACAAGCGAGGACCATGGGGAAAATGGCAGACCATGGAAATAAATGTTATGTTACAGGCTGTGTAGGGGATGTGAGGACTTTCCATACCCTTCCCACAGAAAAGAAATGTCAACAGGCGTGGTTGATGTTTATCTATAATCGGATACCACAACAGTTTAACTCCAAGTTGTTAGTTTGCTCTGCCCATTTCACCACGGACTTATTTTCTAACCTGGGACAATATCAAGCCGGCTTCTCTCAGCGTCTCATACTGAAGAAGGGGGCAATTCCAACTATATTCCCGCAAGCGGTAAGTAACGTCAGTGATTTTATTAACGATAATTTACACTGTGTTATCTAGATCCAGCGCAAGATACAGTAATGTTAACAAATAGCAAACTAACGAGCATAACTAAATATAGTATGACAAAGTATTTACGCTGATGTTGATATTTCTTGCCTGTGTTGTCATATAAATCTACAAAATAATACTGTAGATACATGTAAATTCCCTTTTGTCAAATAATTTTACTTTCGTCTATTAACTAACAGTTACGTTAGTTTAGTTGCTCACAGATCATGTTAGCTCACTCGATAGCTACTTCTAGCTAACGTCACATTGTCCACCACATAAGTTGAAGCTATATTTATTTGACAAGGCACCTAACGTTAGTCCATTTGTTAAACTTTTTAAATGTTTGAGAGCTGACGTATGATTATTTTGCACGCTTGTATTTCAGAGTGCACCACAGACCTTCCGTACTAATGATGTAGGCTGCCAAACAGATCCTATCGTCCTGTGTAAGGAAACACAGCTGAACACAATGAGGTCCCACCTTCGAAGCAAAGGTAATGTTACTTATCATTAAGTGCATATGTGTGGGTTATAAGGACAGATTAATTGTGTACTATTATTAAATGCCAGCTTGTTTAACTCAGTAAGTCAGCTGCTATTTGCAGTTCTATTCATAATCATCAAGATCCTTCTGCGCTAATGTACAGAAAAGATGACTTGTGTCCTGCTATTGAAAGTTTGTATGGGTTACCATTATTCCCCTTACTAATATATATATTTTTTACCGGTAGGCATACAGGAGACCGTGTCATCTCGAAGTGTGGCGGTAGGCACGACAACTACTGAAATGTCATGGGCCACAATAGATCCGTTTACATCGACACCATTGAAGGCTTCAAGGCCTGCCAAAAGACCCCGTGTTGAATTGGAAGAGGATACGGAAATGGGGAATATTTCCTCTTCAGAGACTGATCCACGAGATTCTACATATGATCCTGCACGGTCTGTTAAAGCTGACACCGAATCATCACACGTTTTGTAAGTTATACTTCTGTAACAAATCAGCAATTAATAATACACAAACTGCGATTTTGTATTCAGGTTTTTCACTAACAAGCACAATGTATTTTTTTCTTTCAGTGCCACATCAATGCCATTCCACAAGGATCCAAAGTACATTGTTTTTGAAAAATGTCTCCTTAGCCTGTTCGAGAGTTGTCCTGTTTGCACCAGGGCTTGTAATGTCTGCCCACACAGAAGAGGGACTTTTATAGCCATTGACCAACTGTGCCCTCACTGTGAGTTCTTCAGACAGTGGAGGAGTCAGCCTGTCATTGGCAGCACCCCTGTGGGCAACCTTCAGCTGTCTGCTGCCATCTATTTCAGCGGGGCTTCCTTTCTGAAGATGCAAAAGGTATTGTATAACTTGTACCTACCAAATAAGCTAAAACTAGACAGGACAACTAATTATTTTTTTTTAAAAAGGTGTTCAGGGCGATGTACCTGAAAACGCATACATATGATGCCTTTAGAAGACATGCCAGGACATACCTTGAACCTGCTATCATATACAAGTGGAATGAAGAGCAAAATTTGCAACTGCACTCCCTGAGCCAGAACAAGAATGTCATTCTTGGGGGCGACATGCGAGCAGACTCACCAGGTGCACGTTTTTTATTCAGTTGCACAAGCACTTGTAAATATTAAGATGATGTGTTTCTGTCTTATAAAAACCTCTGCGTTAGTTAAAAATGATTAGTTAATTTTAATTTTTTTAAATTGCAGGACATTCTGCAAAATATGGGAGCTATACTATGATGAACTTGCAGACCAACAACATAATAGACATACAGCTGGTGCAGGTATTTCATCTGCAGATTATGGATAATTTACTCTTATGTAATGTATAACTAAGTAAAACTTGCAATTATACTGTTTTTAAATGTCATGTAAGCATTTGACACCTTTGTCTTTAGTATCATTAAAAAAAAAATGTGCAAATTTCAGAGATAAAATACAGCATGCATAACATACACAGCAATTTTTACGTAGATAAGAAGAGACTTTATTTTTCATACACAATTCTTACTAAATATGTAATTTATGGAGACATTACATATACATTTTATGCTTGTGTGTTTCTACTAAGAGCAACGAGGTAGGGGGAAGCCACCACATGGAGGAGGAGGGCCTTAGAAGAAGCTTGGACCTCCTGGAGGAACGCGGCATAAAGTTGGACTGCATTGTTACTGACCGTCACCCCCAGATACAAACGTTTTTAAAGGATCGTAAAATGAACCACTATTATGACGTCTGGCACATGGCAAAAGGTAATGCTTGCGTCTTTGAAAGAAAATACATTTCAAATATTCATGGTATTAGCAGCTATCCATATTTCTGAAAAAGCTTACTGCATCAAATTGATATGTTTTGGCTGTACATTTGACTTCATCAGGATTGTCAAAGAAGATGGAGAAGATTTCCAGAGAGAAGGACTGTAGTTTGGTGAAGAAGTGGCATAAAAGCATCACCAACCACCTGTACTGGTCCGCCAGCAGCTCTGATTCAGGACCCGAGAAGGTAGCCAAGTGGACCTCTATCATGAACCACATTCAAGACATTCACACACATTCTGACCCGGCGTTCCCTCGGTGTCAACACGAACAAAGGGTGTCTAAGGACCGCAGCAAGTGGTTTCATCCAGGTGTGTAACCTCAATGTGTTATTTTCCAAGTAAACCGTAAAAAGCATGTTATGTTAATCCTACAATATTCATGTGTTTTATAAATAACATCACACTGATTTCCCCCAAGGTTCAACGGCACTGAATAAGCTTCGTAGGGTCCTGATGAACAAGAGAGTCCTTTCAGATGTAGAGAAGCTGAGTCCACATTACCAGACATCAGCTGTGGAGTCATTTCACAAAGTCAGCTTGCAGTTTGCACCTAAAAATGTTGTCTTCCCCTTCATTGGAATGCTATGCAGGTACAGTATGTCTTCTCCCTCACAACACAAACAGTTATGTTTGAAAGGGGGCATACTATTGTTTTCTGTCTAGGCAAACTGGTTTTCACAACCAAAATGCAGTGTAGTGCCTTTCAGTTAGAGATTACAGTTTACAGAATGGTATAGATTTACTGTATTAGTGCTATTTTTAATGATAAATAAAATAGTTGATTTATTCACTATGCCAATATGAACAATTTTTGTGTTTGTTTGTCTTATCCTTTAGGTTGTACCTTGCAGCGATGCACTTCAATGAGAACGCTGTCCGGCCACAACTGACAACATCTAAAGGGAAACTTGTGTGCAAGCTTCTCTTTCCAAAGGCCAAAAAGGGAGGACACACAGTAAAAACAGAGCCAACTTTTTGTAAGCTTTTCCAAAAAAATATTTATTTGAAACAATACTTACAAATGTGCACATTAAATGAACATTTGAATAAATAAAAAATAACTTATTATACTTTACAGGCTATGTCATCAACTTGATGAATACTGTTTTTGAAGAGGTTGTCCGTGATCCCCTTCCATATCTCTATGGCATACAGCAGATTCCTGTGCCTCCGGGCCGGTCTTCAGTGTGACAGACCTTCCATGTGCTCAGCATGGGTCACGTTTCAGTCAAGGGGGGTTCTGAATCCAACATATTGCCCTGCAGCATCAGGAAACTCCCTTCTTATGCCACACATGAAGGGATGACACATACACTTCGACCAAGGAAACCCCAGACAGAGAAAAACATTGTGTGTTATAGTATTTATTTTGTTCACAGGTCATTATGGGTCATGTATGTATGCTGCTGAGACACAATAAAAGTGTCACATCAATAAGTATCTGTCATTATTGCATGTTTCTTCTTATATATACATCATACGGTATGGCTGTGCAATGCATTAAACTCATGATGTAATATGGATGTAACAAAGCCCAATTATATTTACACAAAATGTAACCAGTGTGTGAAACTGGCCTTACCTTTCCATCCCTCTGACTCTAATGGTCAGTTCTATACATTCATTGCATTTTGCAAAGAATATATATTTAGGCGCACAGGGTCAAGGCCAGGATGGTCTGTCATGCATGATGTTGTATTAGGCACTTGTCTCATTCTTCTTGTGACCTGCAAAAGAAAAAAATCATAATGGCACTGTTATGTACAGAAATCTTTCATACTTTGGAAGTAGCAGAAAGCACACACATAGGTTGAATACATTCCTATCCAGTGTACTTATTTATACTGCAACATATTTTCTCTCTCGAGGGCCATGCATGCACAATTTCCACAAGTACACCTGTAAAAAAAAAAGATAGACCTTGATGGTTTTTGTTATTATTGGGCAAAGTCCTAATCACAATAAAGCAGCGGAGTAGTAAACATGACATTGACTAGCTTCTATACTGTACTTTTGTTGGCTAACTTCAATATAGGCTAACTTACTGTAAATACTTTCCAAACAACACATTCACGCGCTACACAGTTCGTTGTTTTTTGTTCTTGATTCAACGTGAAAAACCTATCATTGTAAAATTATACGGTTACATTACAATAATTTACATGTTTTTACCATGTTAAAAATAAAATTGTGACTGCTGACGTTATGAGTTAACGTGTAAAGTTAATGCTAAATGCTAGTTAACGTTTAGGTGGAAGTTCTAACATTGACGTGAGTTAAGTTGTATATGTTCTTTCCACCAGAAGGCAGTGTATCAGTCAATGTCAATAGGCAGGCAATGATGTTTTCAGAAGAAAAACACAGTCACGACTGTTTTTTATTTAATTTTTTATTATAACAAATCAGACCCTGGATTAAACAAACAGTTAGCCTGGGTTTCCCCATGCTTCCTTGCGCTCAGCACGATTTTATTCTCGCTGCTAGGCAGCCTGGATTCCATGGACCAGATTTTCGCCTCAGCGAGGGGACCAATCACAGAACGGGGAGGGAGCAGCAAGACGATGACGACGTCTATGCGACACACCAAAGCAGTTTGTTTATATCTATAGATCCAACATGGCAGCAGACGCGAAGTTACCTTTCGATGCAGCCAGGGGAGTAATCCACCAGCCGGAAACTGAAGCTTCCTCTGGGCGCCGCCATTGTAGCAGACTATCACCTGCTGTTAGCATCCCATTGACTCCCATTCATTTTGGCGTCACGACACTTTGACAGCGAATAACTTTACATCTGAGGCGTTTAAAGACTCCATTTGTCCAATATTTATTTCTAAAGAAATACGACAATCTATAAAAGGCTCCATTACCTTGTATCTTACGTTATGGCACCGTAGAAGCAGTTTTTGTAAAAATAGGCTAACGATTGCGTCATATCCACTCGACTCTCTGTCGCACATTAGAAAAACTACCGTATAGACCAAGGGGGTAATCCACCAGCCGGAAACTGAAGTCTGCCAGGGGGCCGCCATTGGCTAACAAGTTTCACCTGCTGTTAGCATCCCATTGACTCCCATTCATTTTTGCGTCACTTTGACAGCGAATAACTTTATATCTGAGGCGTTTAAAGATTCCATTTGTCCATTTTTTTATTTCTAAAGAAACACGACAATGTATAAAAGGATCGAAGGCGTAGAAGCAGTTTTTGTAAAAATAGGCTAACGATTGCGTCATAACACGTGACTCTCTGTCGCACAGTAGAGAAATTACCGGACAGATAGGAGGATAAGCTCACGGGCAATCTTTTACTGTCTATGAGGCAATTCGGGGGACGAGGAGGCATAAAGTCAAGGGAGAAGCCCATAGAGAGTCCATAAAAGCAACGGGACAAAATATTTTCAACAATGTTTTGAGGAATTCAGATTTCTCTTGGCACAGCTAGTAGAAGACGTACCACTGTCAGACAGGTTGCTCCCGTGACGACACATCTACGTCGTCCAGCTCAGTGTGAATCTTCGCAGTACGCTTGGCAATCAGGAAGTGAGTGCTTCGTTCTAATTGACTTCACTTTTCACCGTTGAAGTCTATGAGGTCGCTGTGTCCATTTCTTTTACTGTCTATGGTTGAGACAGGCGGAGAAGCTCGCGGGCAATCGGCGGGACGTGGAGGCATAAAGTAAAGGGAGAAGCCCATAGAGAGTCATAATGTTGATCCTGCTCCTAGCTCATGGACAGCTAATGCTCACGCTCTCCGTCTCTGCGAGATTCGGAAGGGTATTATTCAGATTTCTATCGGCACAGCTACTAGAAGGTTCTAAGCATTGGGGTTCTATGCGTCAAATTCGCCGCCATCTTGTAACAGGGGTCTTCTCATAGGAAGTAGCAAGGTAATGCTGCTATCTCTGCCTGTACTTCAAATTCACGGATGATGGCGGACTTTTGTGCTGCGTATGATGTTCACACGAATAAAATCTGAACTAGGAAGAATGTTTTTAAAAAAAACTTTTTATTTTTTATTTTCTCTGGACTCAATGATAAATACATGTCTGACCGTTGGAACGAACCAAAAAAACTAGAAAATCGCATTCATGACGACTTACGGTGATTTTATTTCCGTTAGACCTTTGCCTACATTGACGCTGATGCATTAAAGAGGAGGGGATCCCCTGTTCAATGATGGCGTCTCTATTGACGCATTCGTTCCAATGAACTGCCGTAGCCAAGGCGATATCTAGTGTTTGTATCTATGATATTGTTCTAAGTAGTTTAGAACCATAGACTGCAAAAAATATGGACAAAGCGTCTGTGATGTCACCCATTTGAAGAACGGTGTATGGGTGGCGCCATCTTGGAAAATCTTACGATATTTCAATAGAAATGTTCAGAAAGGATTCAGAGGTGGTATGATGTGTTGTGTCAGATCATGGCCGAGACGTCACATTTCAGGAATTTCACTCGGCGCAGCCCGTTATCAGCTGTCAATCAAGCTGTCAATCAAAGTTAACCACGCTCTTATTTGTCATACATTTTATATCTAATTACGATCTAAACTAACGAGTTAGAAAAAAATTCACCCCCCTCACAGTTGTCAGGCACTCGGAACCTATCGAAAAATACAATAAAAGTCCATGGGACCAACCTGTAAAAACATGAATTTATGCTGTAAAAACAGACATTTTAACATGGGGGTCTATGGACATTTGCTCCATTTTGGGACCTGCCCCTAGCGGATTTTCGATGTATTGCAGTTTTTCGCACTTCCGGGTAGGCTCCATTTTGCAGATTAGAATGTTGCCGCTTGTTTAGAACGCAATTTCCATTTTAGTTTCCTCGTCTAATTTCTGTCGCTCTACATACGTCATCTGGTATAATTGAAACGATTGGCTTTGAGCTACGTACAGGCGCATTTGATAGACATTTGTAGCACCCAATAAAACGGAAAAATGTAATTGAATTTAATTTTAAATCCACTATTGTTTTATACAGAATTGTTCTATAGTCTATGCAGTAGCCTATTTAATGTAATTACATCAGATTTTATTTTAAATTACAGAAGAATTAAGAGTAATCCCTTTAATTAAATTACAATATTTAGATTACTTGGTAATTAATTACACCCAACACTGTATAACAGTAATTCCTCTTTTTGTCTGGCACTGTTGCCATGGTGACTCATAATATCTGCGGTCCATTGATAATGGCTTTTTATAGTTGCATGCGCTTTCAACTTAGAGTTGATTGAACTAACTAATTTCAGCTGTTCTGTAACCGAAAACTTCGTTTTTACCATCTCAGGGTAAGTCAACTCAGAGTTCAAGTTTTAACTCAGAGTTGGTTGAACCTCCTTATTAAAGGAGGACGCTAACGTCATCTACAGAAGCCCAGATGACCAATAATACAAATGAGCTCATGATTCACAACTTCACCAGGCGTGAAAAAGCCTCGGAATCTGAATTGAAAACAACGTTTACAAGCAAACAAATGTACAAAAAATAATGCACATAACAGGTTTGAATAATAAAGGCTGCCTAATATTCATTCGAATATCATTATTTTTTTAAATATTCAAATTATATTCGAATAACGAAGTTCGGCGTCAAAGCCCTAGTTCAAGTTGGACAATTTTTTTTCATCACCATCCCTTGCCTTTAGTGCACCCTTAGGGGTATGATTGTTTTAAGGAAATTGAAAATGGAAGGGTATGTTTATTTGTTTGTTCATGTTTTTCATTTTTTCTCTGCAAATAAAACATTTAAATTGACTCACATTCTTCTACTTGTTGTTTAGCTAGCCAGCAGCCTACATTGTGAAGTCATTGTGAGGCCATTTAGAGCACTGCTAATACAGATTTGATCATCTGAAAAAGTGTGTATCTGGATCAGGAGGAACCAATTCTATTTTGCTTTGAAAAACCAGTAACAATGCAAAATGAAACCAATGAATAGTTGAATAAAGTCGTTATTTTTGTTTTTGTGCACAAGAAGTGCATCTCGTCGCTTGATAGACTTAAGGTTGAGCCACTGCAGTCACTTGGACTATTTTTTAAAACAGCTTTACTAACTTTTCTGGGCCGGCAGAATACAATTACCAAGCAGCCTATGAAGGAGTGAGCCAGCGGTCACATTTCATCAAAAATATCTTCATTTGTGTTCTGAAGATGAACGACAGTCTTACGGGGTGGGTTTAACATGAGGGTGAGTAATTACTGACAGAATTTTCATTTTTGGGTGAACTAACCCTTTAAGTACACAAGTAATGTATTTGTAGTATACTTAGCATTACATAAATGTATTTCAAATACATTTTAGTATATTTATTTTCCAATTGGGTAGGCCTACAAAAAATGCCATCTCTGAAAGAGAGAGAAATAGAGAGAGAAATATCATGTAGCCTATCATATTATACAAGGTTTAAAACGTTTAAATTGACATATCAAGAATCTAAGTTGATTATTACTCTTGACAAAGAGCCACTTCAAAAAGATGGGCTTTGAGGTGTTTTATTTAGCGAGTCTTCGGCAATACCCACCATTCAACATCCACCAACACTTCTTAAGAAAATATTTGAGTCACACATTGACACTGTTTCTGTGGTGCCTTTCGTTGTAAACAAGTGTAGGTACTTTGTATTAAATGGAGCACTCTAGCTAAAAAATTCAGTGAATACAGATGCTGAAGCAAAAAGTGTCTAGACTTGTATCTACAGACCTCCTCTTGTGCAGATTGGACAGATCATGAACGTGCTCCTCCTGAACTGTTAATAAAACATCCTTTCCATTATAAAAATGTTTTTATAATGTTTTGATGATACAAGAGTAAAATATATAATATGTAATAAATATTTTTTGCAAAATGCTCCTCTCTAGAGTTCCCTTTTCTAGCTAGATTATGACATTGGCTTTTCTGAGGTAAAATGTAGCGTGACCTATTGTTCTCAAGCCGTTTTATTTATGTCTATCTGTGGTTGAAAGACTGATTGGGCGAATATGATGACATGCCATTCATGACATGATTCATTTAAGGTGGGCTGTATCTTTTAAGATACCTTTTTGTGTTCATTCATGTTTGTTTCGTACTATAAATAGTAATAAAGAGGAAGAGATGTATGGAAGTAAAATAATGCCAAATGTTTTTGAAACAAAAAGCCAGTTGAATTGCACTACTTGAAAATAATGTGCATTGCATTAAAGGTAGGGTAGGCAGAATAAAAAAATAAAAAAAACAATTCCCAAAATTGTTTAAACTGTCTTTATATACCGATGCATAATTAAAATGTAAGTACTCTGAAAAAGAGATTTAAAAAAATCGAGTGTCTGTAGTCCTCTCAGGGCTGCAATAAACAGAGCTCATTATTCCATTGACACCCCCTCCCTCCCGTCTGGGCTCCTTCCAAAGCCACACCCCCAAAACACATGAACGCGCGATGCCGCCCGCGCTCATCTGGAGGACGAGTTTACCAACGCCTAGCGGAGAGGAGGAGTGCATGGAGTGACATCATGTCAGAATCAAATGTAATAAAATACCTAACTTTATCATTATGAATATAAACAACTAACATGGCTGTTAGTGCTCACTATCAAGCTTGCATATCGATACTGGTAAAGTTTAAAATATATTTAGTTTGATTCGGTAACAATTCGGTACTTTAAGTACAAAGTAAAATTCTAGCCTCCGGCCAAGACATTTTTTAATATAACTCCGATCGTATTCGTCTGAAAGAAGAATGTCATAAACATAGTTCCCACCGGCCAATTAATGTCACGTGACCTCCCCGGAGACGCCATCTTTGAGGGCATAAGCTGCTCTGTTTACATAGTTTTACATGCAAATTTCGAATATTTCTTTCTGTTTATAATGTTACGAAAATCATGAAGAGACAAAGTGGCAGAGATTATAAAGAGACTCTATTAACACAAGACAGAGAGAGGCACAATGCGAAAATTTCAGTCATAAATGGTGTGGATCCGTAGGAAGCACGTAAGTTACGAGCTCTGATTATGCAGCTTTGCCTCATACAGTATTATCATGTGTAACGTTACGTTACCATTATCTGGTATTTTTTACACATTTGAGCAATTCCGAGCCCGGAAATCACTGGAGGCGTACAATCAGTTTGTCGAGGGTTGGGTTGGTGACGTTTGCTCAAGTGCAATCAATGTGAAGTAACGTTAACGTTAGTCATCAAAGCGAATGTATGTAGCATGATGCTTGACTATCTGTCTATTAAAAAGCCATAGCATGCACAACTTAATTCCTGTTCCCTTTAAAACAGTCATCGGTGCTTTCTGTAATATGCATGTACTTATTTGTACACTGAAGAATAGCGTTGGAATGGTACATGTATTCGTATTGAACCGAAACTGTACGGACGTCAAGGTTCAGTGCATGAATATACACGGCATAAAAATAAATAAAACTAGCATGCAAATTAATTAATGTAATGCAGAACTACTTTATACGCGGGTTCTTTAGGGACATAATCTGAGATTGGAATGTGCGTGTGTGAGTGAAAGAGAGGCGCGGCCGCGATCGAACAGTGGAAACAATGTTGTTTTTAATACCTCGTCATTATTTTCATACAGGACATCATTCAAACTGCAAAGTGTTAACTTGTTTATTATCCTCGCCAGCCGTCGTTGTTCTTACAAAAGCTTAGTCTTCTCACATCATGAAGTCTAAAGACGGGTATACTGTAAAATCCAAATTTAACAGAACCTCCGGCACGATTTGAACATCCATTGACCCAGCAGGAGATGACCATTTTCACTTTTTATCACGAAATTAACACGTTTCAGCTTCTTCTTCTAATATTCTGCCCGAAACATGCCCACAGAAATAGCGCCGGGTCGACAAATGCCCGTATGTTGTGACGTCATGTGGGAACTATGACTTGAGGGTGAGTAAATCATGGGCTAAATGTTCATTTTTGGGTGAACTAACCCTTTAACTTCGTAATTTGCATTCTGAATGACAATAAACGCACATTATCTTATAGCTTATCTACCTATATCTTATCACCTATGTCGATTCACTTTCTGAACTCAATTTCCCGTCCAACAAAAAAGAAGCCGTTTACGCAGTTTTAGTGTCTTTCTGTCTTCTGCTGGCAGTCTGAACATAATCTTAAACGGCTCTTCAACGTACGTTTCAAATCTGAACTGACGTCTCCACGTTCCCAGGATGCCGATTCATGGAGGACTCTTTCCACTCGCCTGAACCGTCTCATTAATGAAGCAAACGCAACACAGACGTAAAGTGGCATTTCTTGTTTTTATTTGATTATGTTTTGCAGAGCCTAAAATATTAAGTGGCTTTTAACTTAGATAATTACAATACATAATAAGAAAGCAAGAACAGAAGAACTCTGCAAATAGATTAAAAAAGTAAAAAAATAAATTAAGGAGGAGAGATGCTCTCTCGCTAAAGGCAATTGTTGTGTTTTTTTTTATTTTTATATATATATATATATACATATATATATATATATATAGTTACAATCTTTTCTTGGGGGGGCTTAATGTGCATTTTCTGCCACAATATTCATGACTTTTTTCATTTAAAAAAAGAAAGATAAAAAGTGAATAAAAAAATAATAATGGAGGATGTGCTCTCTCATCAATACAACTCAGCAAGTCAACTGCCATGCAACAAATATGTGTCCCCGTCTGCATCATCTCTCAGACACTGCAGATATCCCAGACTGCAACACAGTGTCGGCCCAGATCCGGCCCACATCCGGGCCGGGTGGAGTCCACGTGTACCAGATGTGGGCCGGATCCGGGCCGACACTATGTTGCAGTCGGGTTAGTATCCTTGTCAGAAACTTTCTCAATCGTCATTCAAACCATCATACCTTTTTACATAATCTTGAAAGGCTAAAGAATAAATGTTTGAACCACTGGAAATTATTTGGATAACGTATAGGAAAATGGACAATGAATGATGGCTGGAATATGAAAGAGAAAGGTAAATAAGGCTGCAGAGATCATAAACAGTCAGTGACGTCACTCCCTCCACAAGGGGGAGCCAGAGGTCAAGGGTCATCTAAACACTGTTGCATATGAACACACAATACCTTAGCTTTACGTCTAAGGCACCGGTGAGAGCCGAGCTGAAATACCATTCCCTAAAAGAAAACAAAAACCTCCAAGGGCTTATGCGCAAAAAAATAAAATAATAAAAAGCAAATTAAAATATAAAACGTTCCTATATAAATGATAATGTCGACAGATTGTTTGTCCTGTTAAACATTCACACCAATCTGTGCTGGCACAGGAACTGCAGACCCCGTCCCATCCGTTTGATCAGTCCACGTTAACACGGTGAGGTAAAAGTGATGGAGGGAGGAGGCCTCCCGCTTTTCTTCGTCTCGTCTTCCTCCCAGAAGCTCTGTCAGGTCTCATCGGCTCATCTCTCGGTCAGGTGACTGTGTGGGACGGGGGGCAGGGGGGCGCACAGCACCTCCGACAGGTCGTCCATGATGCAGGTCTCCTTGGGGTCGATGAGGTTGAACTCCCTGACGAAGACGATGAAGTGAGCGTACAGTGTGTTCAAGTGTCCCTGCAGCTCCAGAGACACGGTCTCTTTAAAGTGCGACCAGTAGATGTGCGCCAACACGTGGAACAGGAAGCGGCACACCTTCTTCACCAGCGACTCGAACGAGTTGGGGAAGGCTTTGCCTGAAAGGGAATTCAGATAGTTAGCATTTGTTGCTATTGATTTTATTGCATGTTTAATTATTATTTAATCAAATTAAATCAAAATAAATATTCATTAAAAATAATGTTTTATTCACAAATTATGCATGAATGACTAATGGCATTTATTGTTTATAATTAGTTAAGAAATTAAAAGTAAAGCATTAAATATATATTTTTTTAAATATACATATTAATTTTATTGATTTAAATACTAATATTAAACCAGGCTAGGATTTAAAAAAAAATCATTATATTATTTATAAAGATTTTTTATTCCTTATAAAAGTTGTTTATAAACTATTAAAATAAATAATTCTGTATTATTAATTTACAAATGATTTGTTTGTATTCATTTATTGTTAGGAAATTAGGAAACATGCTAGGACTAATAAGAAATCTAATTAAGTAATTATCATTTTATTATTTATAATATTTTTATTCTTTATAAAAGTAAATATTTTATATTATTTAATCAAATCAAATAAATAAAAAAGTTAATTAAAAATAATCAAATTTATTCAAAAACTATTCACAAATGACTAATGTAATTTATTGTTTATAATTAGTTAGGAAATTAATTAGTTATGGAATTAAAAGTAAGTAAAGCATTAAATACATTGTTTTAAATATATATATTAATTGATCAAAACCTGCTAGGATAAAATATAAATCATATATTTATTATTCCTTATAAAATACTTATTTTTTACTTTGAAAGCAGCTGTTTATAAACTACATTAAAATAAACAATTAGGATTAATCAATTTATGATCAATCAATAAATATCATTTATTGTTTGTAATTAAATCAATTGTTAGGAAATAAGGACACCTACTAGGATTTATAAGAAATGTATTATCATTGTATTATTTATAATATTTTTTATTCTGTACAAACATTTATTTTACTTTGACAACAGCTGTTTTGTTCAAGAGAAAAAAAGTCAATAAAAAGGTTTAACTAAAACTCAAACGATTAATTTCATTTATTGTTTGAAATTAAATACAATGTCAGTGAATTAAAAATAAATAAAGCATTACATATTTACATAAAATGAATCATTTGTTTAAATAATATATACTATACTAGGACTACAAAAATATGGTAACACTTTATTTTACAGTGCCCTTGTTACACATGTACGTACAGTAGTAATAACTATAAATGATGCATAATTACATGCAACTAACCCTAAAGCAACCCCTAATCCTAATCCTATAGTAAATGCATGTAGCTATTTATAATTACACAGTATTTAATGGCATAATTACACTGTAAAACGGACCAAAAATTCGAATTATGTTGTTATTATTAAATTACTTATAATACTTTTTAT
Source organism: Semotilus atromaculatus (assembly GCA_031834385.1). NCBI lineage: Eukaryota > Metazoa > Chordata > Actinopteri > Cypriniformes > Leuciscidae > Semotilus > Semotilus atromaculatus. The sequence goes on along the minus strand of JAULUF010000027.1, from coordinate 5,730,883 downwards.
AAATCATTATAATTCTAAAATATATTGTTGAATTTCTTATAAAGGGATCGTTTTTACTATGATCCTATTCTATTATACATGGCTATTTCTTGCAAGAGAAAGAAGTAGATCAAGGAGAACTCCCAGATGGGTTATATTCACAAAGCTCGTTCTGCTCTATGAACACTAGAGGGCGCCACTTTCCCTTCATCGCCAGTCGTGTAGTTCTCTACAGTGACAGCTAGAGGGCAGCAATTATACACACCATATTTTGTGGGAAAGATTTCTTCATCCGTCACTAATTTCTGCACGAAAGTCATAACGAGGTCAATATACTGAGGCGCTGTGCACTTCGTCTTCTTGCCCCTCTCATCATACCAGTAGTATATTCTGTGAAAAAGACGACAAAGTCAAATTAAAATTCACTTCTTGTGAGTCACGTTTCCAGCACATTAGGACACAGTGAACAACAGTTTACGGTTTAAAACGACTGGAATGCGGCTGCTATCACCTTTTTAAGGAGGATTGCTCAGTTTTGGGAGGGTAGCGTGGGTTCGGGGGGGCTGTAGACATTACAAATCTCTTGGAATGCAAACTGTCCGCATAAATGACCGTACAGCGTGAGGGGCCCAGTGACCTGATGCATTCAACGCGTCAGCAAACATGAACATGAAATAAAGATCACTTGTTTAAAGGGATAGTTCACCCAAAAATGTAAATGCTGTCACTAATACTCGTCCTCACGTCGTCCCAAACCTGTAAGACTTTTGTTCATCTTCAGAACACTTCATAAAATGGAGGTTAAACAACTGGAGTCACATGGACTAATTTTATAATGTCTTTACTACTTTTGGGGGTTTGAAAGTGGTAGTTGCGTAGCTGTCAATGGAGGGACAGAAATCACTCAGATTTCGTTACAAATATCTTTATTTGTGTTCCGAAGATGAAGAGAAGTCTTACGGGTTTGGGACGACATGAGGGCGAGTATTAATGACAAAACTTTCATTTTTGGGTGAACTATCCCTTTAAGTGAAATAACGCCGATGTAAGCAGGCGCTACATGTCTTTTAATGGGCAGAACGAGAGCCAGCAAGTTTCTCAATATCTACAAATGACACTGTCGAGGTACAGAATGATTCAATTCCAAGTGGAAATGGCGTATAGCATGAAATGTACTAAACCTACGGCACTTTTAAAAAAATATATTTAGTGTAAAAATGCCCACTGAAACCAGAACTTTGGAAACAGGAATGTTTTAATCACAATTTGTGCAATAGTACAAGTAGAAAACATTTTAGAAAAAAAAAAAAGTACTTTGTCTACATGCATTACAGGAGAATTGTATTTTTTTTAAATGTTGCAAACATTTTCACCAGTGTTTTTTTTAAACAGTTGTTTGCTTAATCAAATTAAGTGGTGGAAACTACATTTCAAACATTTTTGGAATAAAATGGCCAAATTATTTGTCCTTTTAAGGCTAATTTTATAGATAGCATTTTATGTGTCCTGAATAAACAAAACAAAACAAAAAAAGACAAAATACCAATACAAAAAATCGTTTTTTTAATTCATTTTTTAAATCAATTTTCACATAAAAAAATGCTTTTCACAAATTATGTTTACCTTAAGTTCCTTACAGATCACTTCTCACATTTTATATTATCATAAGATTTTTTAACTGTTCAGATTATCACAGTTAAATCATTTTTATGAATATTTTAAGATTGAAAGTCTGGGAAAACAGAGAATTTGAAAATAATAAAAAATAAATGTAGTATGAAGAAAAAAAAAAGAAAAAGAAAAAAAAAAGTCACCCCCTGTCTCCATGACTGAAGAAACACCCAATAATCCTACTAATAAAATACCTCAGCATATAACCACATTACTCTCTGCACTAAATCACAAATAAAAACCCAATCAGAAACAGGTTGAACATCAGGTCTATTTGTCCATCATTTTCAATTCTTTCAAAGTCTTTTCATCAGTAATGGATTTATGGAATGAAAAGCCGGCTTGTTTTGAGCGCGCCCATCCTTGCTCTGTGTGGTATGCCTGGGGTGAGTGCACAATTGTTAGTGTTCTGTGTGTTGGTAATTCTTGTCCATGAATAGTCAAGCATGTGGTTCTACGGGTCAGTGTGTAAATGAGGAGTTTAGCGTCTCACACCCAGGACTCGCTCCGGCCAAACAGGCCAAACGAGTTGAGCAAAGATCTTAAAAGTCAACATGGTTACTTCTGGGACTGTGTACATCTTTCTGTTCGAGTGATTCTACAATTGGGGCATTTTTTTGAATACCGGTACTTCATTTTCAAAATTAAATGTTTTCAAACTGTTTTACGATCAGTGTTAAAAAATGGTACTGACAGACTGAGAAAAGTGGAGCTGCAACACTGTTAAATATGTGATAAATAATGCATTTTTGAACAGTTTTGAATGTGAAAACCTTGTAGTAGACACCAAAAATAACACCAAGACTTTGAAAAAAGACATAGATCTCCTTTAAAAACCTTTAAATGGATTTTGGTATAATGTATGAGGGTGGGTGAGACTTGAGAACCCTGCAATTAACTGTGTGAAGAAATACTCAAATTACTGAGCATTTTTGTAATTTCAGTAAAAATTCCTAAAATGGATGACATTTCTCACTCTCTGGCAGAGATGTACAGGTGAAACTCAAAAAATGTGAAAATCGTGCAAAAAGAAGAAAAGAGAAAGTGAAATGAAAACGAAAGGACTTACGCATTACAGGCCGTCATGGCTTGACATGTGTCCCCTGTGCAGAACTCTGAGATTGTGCTATACTGCAGATTTATGAGATTGAAGAAGGTTGTTGCTGCAAAGGACAAAAGAAAAGACATTCAGAGAAGTTGTGACAAGACATTCACTGATATCTCCCAATCCCTGAAGCTGAAGAGCTTCCTATGAAGGCAGCGTTTTATGGCATCACGTCTGTTCAAAAACGGATGGATGAGGCAAGAGAAATTTTATATTAAATAATTGTTTTATCTAATACTCTAAATGAACAATAAATAAAGTTGTGTAATTAAAAATGTATTATTTTAAACATTTGTGTTTGATTTTATTTGACTATCCTGTCATTAGCTTAGCAAAATGCTAAGATCAAACTTAGTGAAAATAATAAGTCCAATCACTTAGAAGTTATTCTGGTTAGGGGTTTATACTTAAGGTTAGGGGTTTGTTCAAATCACCAATGCTAAGGACCAGAATAAGAGTACGTTTACCCGACAACGATATGCTTAAAACGGAGACGTTTTTCCTTTGAGTTTCCCGCGTAAAGACGACACCATTGAGAAAACGATCCCCATTCCCATGGATCAGCGAAAACGACTGAAAACGCTGCGTTCTGCTGCCAGGCCACTAGATGGCGATGAAACACTGTAGACTGAACATGTAATATGCATACATGACGTCATCATCTTCAGAGATTTGCGTTTTGGAGACAGTTTTCAAAAACATGCATTTTCAGGCACCCAAAATGTCGCCGTTGTGTAAACAAGCGGCCAAAGCGCATGAAAAGTTTTACGTTTTAGTTGACATTTACGTTGACATGCAGTATTTTGTAACACTTTTTTTTTCTTTCAAACATTTCCTTTTTAACAGGAAATACAATTTGGTTCATAATTGAAATGAATTGGTTAATAATGAAATTTGTTTGTACTGTTTTTTTTTTTTTTAGTCAACTATCCTGTTGTTAGCTTAGCAAAATGCTAAAATCAAAAGTGAACGGTTTAAGTTTTCCGTTTTTTTATGCGTATACGTACAGTCAAACACGTAGCAGACATTTGATAGAGTGCGTGAACACAGGCACAGGAACACATGCGCTCTAGAAATGTTCATTTGTGTCCTGTGTCTGCAGTATTTTCTCCAGATGTTGACCGATGACTTTGTCTTCTTTTATTAAAGGTGCGGCTCTCATAACCCCCTCACAGAAACGCTTGTCAATGTGGGCGTCTGTTGTTGTTGCGGTCTTCGGTATTTTGTTGTTGTTGTTCCATCTCATTAATTTCACAAATAATTTGGTCCATAATTAAAGGAATAGTTCAATTAAAAATGAAAATTCTGTCATCATTTACTTACGCTCAAGTTGTTTCAAACCTGTATGAATTTCTTTCTTCTGCTGAAAACTAAGGAATTTATTTTGAAAAATGTCGGTAACAAAACAGTTGATGGACTCCATTGACTTCCATAGTTGAAAAAAAAAAAATACTATGGAAGTCAATGGGGTCCATCAACTGTCTGGTAAATGATGACAGAATTTTCATTTTGAAGTGACCTATTCCTTAAAATTCTTTCTTTTCACAGCAATTCTTTCTTTTCACAGCAATAACAATTTAAGAAGGTAGTGCTCTGAAAAACACACACACACACTAAAATGCGACTGATTTACAAACTCCTGACCGAAGGAAGGTTATTTTTGAAGACGGACAAAGACTCTCAGCCTCAAAATACAGGGCAAACACTCATAACAACTATAATGTTTGGTTAGGAACTCACTGTTGCTGGCGAGCCATTCGTTGAGGTCTATCTCTCTGGTGGGAAGCGCCACCAAATCTTTCAGGTCGAAGTCCATGACCCGCACTTTCGTGTACTCTGGCTCCAAGTAGTGCTTCTTCTCTTCAGCGGGTGCTTTCTTTCCATTGGGCTTCGTTTTGGATTTCCTGCAAGACGGGAGAAGAGACACACGTTAAGATGAGACACACAGAGGGGAACAAAGGTGAAGTGTGCTTTTCTCGTTGTCAGTGGCGGTACCAGACGCACAAGTGGACATATGGTGTAACTACAAAAATGTTCTAACATTTTTCTTACACCTTACATATATGTGAGGTGTACAGATCTTATTTATCTATTTATTTATTACATTTTAAAATTTTAAAACATTTCAAAAACTACTTTTTTTACAAAGATCATGAAATGCTTGTTCATAAATATGAGTTTTTGGGGATCACACATGACATTTTGAACTGAAATAAGATAGCCCTGTCATAAAAAAGTAAAATTATATGATATTTTAAGAGGCTTTTAGTGAAATTTTTAGTGAAAGTTAAGTTTTTTTTTTCTTTCTTTTTTTCTTTCCTTATGTTTTATTTTCAGAACTTTCGTCCCCCTAAAAAAGTTAGAAATGAAAAACATGCTCAATATACACAAAAAATTTACCTTTTTATAGTTTTTTTCATATTATGAATTAAGACATTTAAATAAAAAACTAGAGCTTAAAAAATAATTTTCAATAAATCTTGCCATTTAATTTATGTGATTTGTATTCCCAAATTTAAACATTTAAATTTTTTATTTTATTTTTACGAATCACAAACTAAATGGTCCACTCTCTGGTCCCATTAAAATGTATACAAAATATTTTTCAAGCTCTAGTTTTTTTTTTACTCATTTAAAATTCTTAATTTATAAAAATTAATAATATGCTACATAAGAATTATTCAATTCAATTTGATGAAATTTTAACAATACAATATAAATTTGTAAATCTTTTATTTTTTTTAAAGAGGCCATTCAAGTAATTGGATATGTAAACCGCATAGATACAATAAATCGACCCAGACAAGAAAGTGTAAGAACTTCCAAGGATTTTGAAAAAACTTCCCAAAGTGCTCCAACATCTCCTCATCTTTGGAGTAAACCACATATCTTGTCTTTTTCAAACTCCTGTGTCAAAACAGACTTCCAGTGCTAGTTTTAACATGTAAATGCCAGAATCGCATTGCTGTGGCAGATCCCGCAGCTGGTTGGGACAAAGGTTATAGGGGTCATTAAACGGCTAATAACAAGAGTACAGGCAAGGACGGGTTATAAAGAATTTACATCCTTTCCTTGTGCTCACTCCGACCCCTATTTGGTTTATTATGTTTATGTGAACAAATTAGGTCGAGTTTCTCTTTACTGCTCGCTCATTTGAACTCTTTTCTTCCTTGCAGCCTTAAATCAGTGTTTTGCTTCGGACAAAGGAATCAAATTTATTGCTCACCCACCAACTTGATATCCTGTTCAAGTCTCTCAGCACTGTAAACATTCCCTCATTCCCAACCTCAAGTTTCTGACCGCCTTTCCCATTTCCTCTTTTCCACACACACACACACACACACACACACACACACACACACACCACTCTATCATCGGAGCAGGAAGAGGACTTATCGCAGAGACCAAAGTCCATAAACTGTTTTTAAACTGAAGCCAAGACAAAAGGAATGGTTTGTGAGATTAGCGGGATTCTGGATTGCTTCCGAGCGGGAAAGATCTTATCATCCATATCAAGGTCTTGAATTGACTCATGTCAAAGGTCTAAAAGGGTTAATCGTAGAGCGTGGGAAGTCTGGTAAACTTCAACTTTAGTTGCATGTCATTCCTTTTTAACTATACACAGGATTAGTGATCTGGGTAAAACAGGCAATAGAAGGAAGATGAATCACCAAGGGAATTCACACTATGAGCTAATTTACTGCTTGTGGTCAAAGATACTGAAAATTTCAAAAAATGAAGGAAATATAGACAAAACAAACAAAGAGGATATTTCCTGTTCCTCTTTCAACAGACGAACTGCCCTTATAACAACAAGCCGCGTCATTATTACATTGAGCCAATTAACTCTAAAAAACCTCATTCTGCACATGTGCCATGGACACTGATACCGGAATGATCAGGATGGCTTATATGACGAATGACATCCAACAATCTTACCCTGAAGAATGGACCCAAACCATATAGAAACCAGAATAACAGAGACCTAGCAGAGGGACAATGTACTTACAATGCAACCACCTAGAAACTATAATCCACATAAATACAAATTTGACACATAGTAAAATGGATGTTTTCTCTTGAGATCGGTTGAGCAGAAAATGAAACATCCAGTTTATGAAATTATTCTAAACTAGGATGAGCTTCGCTTTCCAAATTTCAAATAAAATTGGTAACACTTTATTTTAGACGGTCACCTTTCGACATTCTGTTGACTATACGTAACTTTGCATGGCAACTAACTCTCATTAGAATATTAGTAGACAGCTTAATATCTGCTAACTCTTTATTTTGATGCTCCCCAACTGACATTCTACTGACAATAAGTAACGTTGCAATTTAACTTATTCTACTAACCCTAAAGGTTAGCGGTCCGCGTAGAATTGACGTGTTGTTAAATTTTTTTGGAGAGGTGCGTGTCAGGGTACGCCGAAGGTTATGCGCGCTACACACAGCCTACGACGTAGCTACGGCGTGAGTTCGACGCAGAAGTGTAAATTGGGCTTTACCCTCTACCAGTCTACTAATACTCTACTAACACTCTGTCTAAAGAGAGTTAGTTGACATGTAGGTGCAACGTGACCTCTAGTCAACAGAATATTTAAACCATCAAAATAAAAGTAAAACCAATTTATTATCAAAGAACCCGCACAACTGATCTAGGATCAGCATACAGGATACACACTGAAGGATCAACCAATAGCAAGTGAAAGTGAAGCCAGGAAGCAGGCAAGTGTCAGGTGTCAGGTCCATCTAAGAATACGAATGAATCGTGAGTCCAGCTGAAAGATCTGAACATCAACCAGAATCATTCCCCAAAACACATCCCTCTGCTGACTACAAAGGACAGAAATTAATAGAAAGAGAATACGATTTCTTGAAGGTTACATACACTCTGAGGTAACAGCTAGTCCAAAATGCAGCTGCTAGAGTTCTTACCGGGTCAAGAAAATATTTATCATCTTAAATATTAATCATACTTTTATCATCTCTACTCAACCTTTTAAGTTCTGAAACGATTACAAAGTATTGCTACTGCCCTATAAGGCCCTAAATTGTTTAGCTCCTGTGCATTCAAGTAATACTCTATCGCCCTACAATCCATCACGCTCTTTAAGGGCACAAAACTCTGGGCTTCTGTTCTGGTACTACCTAGGATATCTAAGTACACTAAAGCAGGGAGAACGTTTTCGCATTTGAAATAGCCTTCCTGATTATTACGTCAGCTCCAGTTTGGATCCAGCCTTTTTTGGGAGTGACAACTACATGTAAATGTTGGATTGACTTCCCAAAAATTAATTCAGTCAGTCCTGAACACACAACATTAACACAGTAAACATTATAGACATGGGCGTAGAATACTTTCAATAAAACGTAAATTGGTTCCCTATACTTTTTCATGGGCCAATGTGAATAAATCTAGATTTAAATTCAACGAGACAAAATACTCTAAGCCTGAATGACTAAAATGAGGTGATGTGAACATTAAGGGTCACTAAACACTCATGCAATGTGTGTTTCATTCATACTTGAAGCCGGAGGGCGCTCAATCCTCTCCCTAGTTCAGCAGTCAAGGCACTGATCAGGGAGTCGGACATTTTAAGGGCTGTCAAATGCAAAGTCCTTCAAGTGCACTGAAATGTTCGCACCCTAAAAAGTCCCACAATGCACAGTCAAAGCCATGGAGCATCGATGCTCACTATGTTCCCAAGCAAAGTACTCTTTTTTGCTAATAAGTCAAAAAACACACCTCTGTCTGTACGCAACCAAACTCAACAGGTGGAGTGACACCATATTTAACTGTAGTGTGAACACTACCAAAGTGGAGCCAAGAATGGTTGTCTGTAAAACTGTTGTGACATGTGAGTTTAGTGTTTGGTACATAAACACAGATGGTTTTCTGCTGCTAAGTGGATGATACAGGTCTTTGGTCGAAACCTTGGCTTGGTTTGAGAGTTTGAAAACTACAATGCCTTTTATGGCAAAGATATCTGCAGGAAACTGCTTTGAGTGGGCATGAAGTGTGTGTGTGTGTGTGTGTGTGTGTGTGTGTGTGTGTGTGTGTGTGTGTGTGTGTGTGTGTGTGTGTGTGTAACAGGAGGGCCGCTGGCAGCTAGAAAGTTTTTCTTTCTCCTAAAATAAACTAGCTAATGGCTTGAGAATTTGCCCTGCGCCACATAATTCACGAAAACAGTACTTCCTGGAAAATTACGAAACCCAGGGAAGGCTAAAATAAAACAATGTGTGTTCAGGTTTTTGGATGCACAAACTGTTTTTTCATGTAAAAAAAAAACAACAACAACTGACATTACAGTTCTGTTCTGGATCCTCAAATGCATTCCTTTCCATAGATTTTTTGATTTGATCAAAATCAGTCAGGAGACTCCATTGACCTCTTGTGGTTCATTTTAAAATATTACACAATAATACAGATGTTCATCTAACACACAATGTGTGTTTGTTGGAAGTGTCTTAAAGCATGTGAAACGTTCATTTGTTTTCCTCAAAGTTTGGGCCACGAGGACCACGAGTTCTTAAGGGAACTGAAGCAAAATTACACTTAACTACATTGCCAAGTAAACATCTAAAAGCAATTATTAAATGCAGTGTGCTATTCAGAATCTCAAGATGAACTACCGGTCTCCATGATATGCAACACACTGTGCGAATCCTCATCCAGCATCTGGAACAGCCAAAACATCTAAACATCCCTAAATCATTCTGACTCAAACAAAACTCAGAGAACAGGGCTGGAAACTTCAATCTGGAAATCAGTAAACAGCAGTAAAACAATCCAGCATCTATTTCTGCATTGTATACAGGGGTGTAGTACCAAATTTTGGGCCCTGGGTACAAACCATCTTGCTGGGGGGGGGGGGGGGGGGGGGGGGTATGGACTGTGCGACTTCTCCAACGGGACGGACGGATGGACTTACTGCACGAGGAGACGGAATTTCGGACGGACTTCTCCGACGGACTTTTAACTTGAGCTCGTCGACTTCTAAAGGGCCCCCCCCGCTGCCTCGGGCCCTGGGTACTCTGTCCCCTTTTTCCCCCCGGTACCACGCCCCTGATTGTATATTTTGCTCTTTGTATATATATATATATATATATATATATATATATATATATATATATATAAATGTATATATATATATATATATATATATATATATATATATATATATATATGTTTTTATTTATTTATTTATTAGTGATGGGTAATGATTAATCGCATCTAAAATAAAAGTTTGTGCTTACATAATATACAGTATGCGTGTGTGCTGTGTATTTTTTTATATATATAGGCTATACATACATACATACACACACACACACACACACACACACACATGCATGTATATATTAAAGAAATATTTGCATCATATACTGTATATTTATATTATATCTACATATTTTATTTATAAATAACAAATTTTTCTTAAATATAACACATATATTATGTAAACCCAAATTTTTACCAAATTTTGGGCCCTGGGTACAAACCATCTTGCTTGGGGGGGGGGGGGGGGGGGGGGGGGGTATGGACTGTGCGACTTCTCCAACGGGACGGACGGATGGACTTACTGCACGAGGAGACGGAATTTCGGACGGACTTCTCCGACGGACTTTTAACTTGAGCTCGTCGACTTCTAAAGGGCCCCCCCCGCTGCCTCGGGCCCTGGGTACTCTGTCCCCTTTTTCCCCCCGGTACCATGCCCCTGATTGTATATTTTGCTCTTTGTATATATATATATATATATATATATATATATATAAATGTATATATATATATATATATATATATATATATATATATATATATATATATATATATATATATGTTTTTATTTATTTATTTATTAGTGATGGGTAATGATTAATCGCATCTAAAATAAAAGTTTGTGCTTACATAATATACAGTATGCGTGTGTGCTGTGTATTTTTTTATATATATAGGCTATACATACATACATACACACACACACACACACACACACACGCATGTATATATTAAAGAAATATTTGCATCATATACTGTATATTTATATTATATCTACATATTTTATTTATAAATAACAAATTTTTCTTAAATATAACACATATATTATGTAAACCCAAATTTTTATTTTGGATGTGATTAATAGTTGCCCAGCATTAAAAGCACCAAAATGTATTGGCATAGTTCTTGCAGTAGTCTTTGATTAATGTAACATCACACTTTAAAAAAATAAAATATATTTTAAAAAAATGTACTTGTCTGGATGAATTTATATTTGCTTCAAACTATTTTATATAGCTTTTATTATTGTTTCAAACAAACCTGGTGAGCTGGTGACCTTTAGCATTACTGCAAAAGTAAATGTGTTGGTCTTTGGATGAGTGTGTCTAGACAAGCTTGTACTACCTGGTTCTTCTAGGCATGAAGAGTGTGTGAAGAGTCATTGAGACGACAGTATTGTGTTAAACACAGCACCGGCATCACAACAGAGAGATGGGGGGAGAGGGGGGGGTCTTTGTAAGCCATCCCTCACTCACACACTTAAAATACTATTTTACCCCCCTTCTATCATATTATAAACATGCTAATGTTGAAATACAGTTCTACAAAAAGAATTAACTTGCCTTTTCATTTGTTGGGTCCTAAAGAGGTTAAAAAAGCCACACACACACACACTCAGACAGACAGACAGACAGACAGACAGACAGACACACACACACACACAGCACAAAATAGCCTACTCAAAACTCAGATATAATATAGGCCTACATTATACTGCTTCAAATCATTATCTATCTCTATCTATCTATAGCCTATAATGTTTTCACTCATTATCTAAAATTTCACACGAGTATAATAGCTACCTAGTGCAAATGCACGAAGATTTCGAACAATTTTTATAAACGGTTCATGTTTGCTCATTAATATGAGACACGTAGCCTACTATTTCTCAACCAATCTGATGTCTGAGATCTTAATGTATTATTCGCGCGTGCGTTTCATTGTGTGTTAATAATAAATTCCCATAACAAATGTCATGAGGTAAAATGTTTTAATCACTGTCAGTAACAGCATTTTAAATCATAAGATTATTATAGCCACCCCCCCCCCCCCCCCCCCCCCCCCCCCCCCCCCCCCCCCCCCCCCCCCCCCCCCCTAATCATGTATCGGTAATATGTAGGAAAGTCTAATAGGCTACATTTCAGTCAACTAATTTGCCAGTGTAGCTACTTGTGACTTGCATGACAGCATACTGTCATGCAAGTCACAAGTAGCTACACTGACAAATTATATATATATATATTAAACGTGTAAATAGTGTATACATTAAATTAAGGTTTTTGATGAAAACATTACAGGATTTTCTCCATATAATGGACTTCATAGGACCCCACAACATATACATATTAATTAACTTAATATTGTTACTTTGTTTATTATATAGCCCCTATTTATGTTCATTCAGCTTGCCGAAACATACACATCTAATAGATTGATAAAAAAAATTATAAAAAAAAAACAAACAGCAAAGCCACGTTACCTTAAAACTTTACCAACAGCCTGAAGAACCATCTTGCAACTTAATCCGTTTCTGGAAGTTTTCTGCGAGTGCATATCCGAAATGCTATCAACAAAAATGGACTAAGAGTCCAAATGTTTTGAACTGACCGGTCTTTCCCTTTCCCTTCCGTGGATGTTTTCAAAGAATGTGCAGGTACTCAGTGCATATAAAGTTCTTGCTCCAAAGTTCTCGTTCTACCAAAGGACAGCCAATCAGAACAGTCCATGGGCGGGGCATGATATGTTAACACCAAAACGACAGCGAATCATACGCACGCGTGGGCGGGGCATGTTTGGTCAACATGCAGTTTAGTTAGTAGGTCTATTTCTGTTGTTCATCCTCTAAGTGCGTTTTCTATTCTGGTCAGCGACGTTCCTTCTTTATAACTACAATTAAGAGGGAACATTTAGCCCTATCTCAAGACATTCTGAGGTAACATTACAATGCACAACTTGTTTTGTCTTTGTTTTTTTTTATGTTTAGAAAAAAAATCCTTTATAAGAACTACAATACCTTACTACCACATTTAAAAAGTTCAAGTTAACATTTATGTAATATTTCGGACAATTCCAAACTCAAAGCCAAAGATATAAAGGGCCCAAGTAATGTTTTATTTAAACAACATATGAAAATATCAATAAAAAAGTGCCTGACACTGAACCGTGTCAAAAGCCAAACTACACACACATTCCTGTCAGAAGAGCAGATGGAACGTGTTTAAACGTTACTTTGTCTGCTGATAGTGAAACACAATTATTTATTATTTTATTATTTATAGCTATTGAAATTATTGAGTATTTAGGGGTGACTAGTATACTTTTACAAAAGAAGAATATCTGAAAAAATGGATGCGCAAACCGTTTTGTCTCTTTTACTGCCTCTGAATACAGAAAAGATAATACACAGAAATATCTTGTCTTGTTGACTATGCAGTGAAATCTTTATTTATACCTCACTGAAAAGATATTTATACAATACTGTTGTTACAAAAGCAATTTCGTAATTGGAATCTTGTGTCTTCAATGAAAGCCAAAAGGAAAATATTTAATCTAGAAGCTAGTGAATCATAAAACCACAAAAGAAGCAGTGTTAGTCTGACATGCTCTGACGACAGACAATGAGTAATATTACCACATTTAGAAAGTTCCTTAAGGTTGTTTTTTAAAGAAAATAGCACATTATCTCAGTAATCTTCACATATTGCGCAAGAGAATCTTTTGGAAAAATGCATGAGTGGCTGGTCTTGCATAGTTAAATGCTATCCGTCAGCTGAGGCCCGACAAAAACCTCTGTCTGATCCCACACACTTCACGAAAGGTTTACTGAAAACCTGATTCACGACAACTGAAACAACATAGCAGCATCTGCTGTGTCTGATAACACAATTAAATCACTGATTTACAGGATGCGCTTCAGACTTTACTTTCAATCTTCTGCATTTAGTCATGTTTACATGTGTCCAACTACCAATTATAGAGCGGAACAGATGTACTGTATGATGGGATATCATGTTTGAGACAACAAGGCCAGTGTGAGTAAATAAATGTTACTCATCATTCATCTCATTCACTGAGACCAGGCCAGGTTAAAAAATCTAATATAATGGAGTAAAAAGGGAGAAATTGTTTTAAAATTAGCCAGTACTTTTTCCTCGAGCTTGATCATACGATTGGTCACACGGCTGGCTCGACTCGTTCGGTGAGAAAGTCAACGAACATTCCTCTTAGACAAAGCAAACAGGAAAAAAATCCTCTCAGACACAGCACATTAGGCCCGGAGCTAAAGCATCCAGCAGATGAGTAATCCAGCCCTGCTGAAAGGCCGAGGGCGACATGAGATGAACAAGATAAGAACCCACCCACAATCCGGTTGCAATCGGAGAAAAGACGTTGAACGCTGCGAGAATCTCTCAACACTTGATTGCTAGTTTCAATTCAAAGTGGCTCAAGGATCATGTGTGGAGGAGTTCATCCTTCTTCAATCATTGTTGATGATCTGGACGAGCGTTTTCAACAGTTTCATTCTAAGCATTATACAAATCATGAGATGCAATACTTCCAAAACAAGATCTATTTTTGTTCTGGTCAGCAATAATTCAGTAGTTCAAAAGTAAGTAGCCTATTTGTTTCTTTATTCTTGGTATGAATTGTCCATTTTTTTATTATCAAAGTAGGCTACATAAAATAATTAGTTGTGACACCATAAGTTGTCCTTCTACTCATCTCCCCTGCTGTCCTGAAGAGATTTTGGAAGATGGCCATCATGAACATGGTCATGCATCCTATCGCACATTCCTGCAGAGGAGCGACTGCATGCACCAACACACTCTGCTCTCGGCTAACAAAACACACGGCAGGGAGCAGTGAAAGCAAGAGGGAGATGGATGAAGAAGAAAACCTTTGTTTTTACAGCACTCGGTTTCCAGTCTTGCTAGTGAGATTTCATTTTAATTGTTGGCTGCAATATACGCAGAATTCATACAATTTCCAGGAAGGTTTACAATTGGATTCTGTGCAAGTGTGACATCACTATGCCCATTTACAAAAAAAAAAAAAAAAAGGTTATATGACGCTGTACTATAAAACAGAAAATGCACATGTAATGTTAAAAGGCCCAAAAGAAAGTGAGCAAAACAGAAAATGGAGGAAACAGCCAGACGTGTTGTAGCACGTTCAAAAGGCTTCACCACACACGCAGCATTCCAGCGGTTGAGGGATTCAGCTTCAGTTTGAGAATCTAGATGCGGGGCAAACAAAAGCACAAACGTATCCCGAAGTCTCAAAGTGTCAAAATAGTTGGTAGTTGCAGTTCTAACTTGTACGAATCCAAAGCAATTGTGCAAAAACTGCCCAACAAAACCCCAGAGTACAGAGTAGCGATACAGTTTCACTTTTTACAACTTTATTACCAATTAACCAATGAACAGTAATCAAATGCTTGGTGTCTATTCCAGAATCAACAAATACACATTTCTGATTTAAACATTTTAAGAGATTTTTGTTTAAATAGTGTGTAAAATAAGAGTTCATATAAATTCATCAGTGTTTATAAAATCAGCCTTTGGTCTTTTCCACCATCAAATGTTTAGTTAACTAGTTAATTATTTTAATACATTTTAAAGCAAATTTCAAAAATGAATATCCATTTTTCATCTGGAATGTTGTGATGCCAAAATTCACTTTGCATCTAGCATTTAAAATGACTGGTTTTGGCTTTACTAAGCCAAATTAATAAATAATTTTAATTAGGTAAAGATACATTTGGTCATTTATCTTTTGGTCAGCTTGTCGCATCAGTCACAATCCCTATCAATATTGGTGATTAAAAACAGGTTTAATCATGCTACCATTTGTCACCTTCAGTTACCATCAATTACAGTGATTTAAATAAATAGTCATTATGATTTCAAGTGGAGTAGGGGGGTTATAGACTTAAAGATGGGATGCAGCTGTTAATCCATAGCAACATCAATTAAAAAAACAAAAAAACTAGAACATAAAGCAGTGGAAAGAACTGGCTTCATTCAGCTTGTGAAAGAGCTTCTGAATGTTGGTAATTATGGAGGCAGAGCCTTTGATCCTTGGATTCGGGGGTAGGAGAAGCTAATCAAGGTCTTTGTTCTCAGAATAAAGAGATGAAAGATGATGAGACAAGCTTCATTAGTGTGGACAGACATTATGTAAAGTAATGAGGTATATACATGAATAGTAACGCACACAGACATACATCCGAAATGAATGACAAGTTCCAGCAAAGATTTAAAAAGATCATGAGAAAAAAATAGCAATGGTTTAAAAAACAAAAACAGTAAAGAAATGAAAAGACGACCATGTGATGCAAAACTGCACTGGTTAAACCACAAGTTCCATCTGAAAGCACAAAGAGCTTCAATGAGTGGATGGCTGTCTTGTTTTTACAACAAGAACTTCACTGCCTCCTACTGGAGAAATACATCAGTACATCAACCAAGTGGCCAAGGTTAGCAGTCCAGTTAGCCCCTACTGGTGAATGCTGTAACTACACCATCTGTAAAAAGTATTTTTCTCCATTGACAGCCATTCAAAAGTACTTTCTCCAGGCACTATAGTCATTGCCATCAGGAAGGATTCCTTTACTTACTTACAGCACTTTGCCGTATGAAGAGGTTAAAATCAAGTAAAAAAAATCATTCTTGCATCATTAAGCAAAACCTGAACTTTTACTTGTGCTTAAACAAAGGTATTTTCTTCAATACTATACAGCACAGAGAATGACAAATACACGTTGGGTGTGTCAATATTTTTGTAAACAGAAGCACGGAAGGGCCAGGACAGAGGGTCGTCTTGACTTTGGGATGTATGTAAGTGTCCAATACCTTTGTGCACAAAGGCAGAATAAAGCTGACTGCTTAGATGTGGGATGTGATGTTTGTCCATGAAACATGCTTAAGACAACGATACAATTATGCTACTGAATACAATGCCTTTTCTTACCAGGTTGGTGAGGGGTGCAAGAAAAGGAAACACTCTCTCAGACAGCAACTAATGCGTATTGACCCTAATGGGGTTAAATGCCAAACAGTAAGGACTTTCTGATAACAGCAGTGCTCAAGTGATTGAACTACAAATCTGCAAGTCGAGCTTGAGGACATGTACTCCAGCTGTTTTCCGTGCTATTTTAGGCAAATCACTCTTTACCCTTTTCCACCAAAAAATAACTGTTTCGGAACTAGTGCTGGTTCAAAGTTGGTTCAACTTGCGAAACTTCTCTGTTTTTCCACTGACTAGAGAGCCCAGTGAACGACGTTGTTATGTCACGGTGTACGTTGCCATACGTCTTAGCTTTCGCCAACTTCAAGCATAACAATTACAATAGCGGACTACATCGTCTTTCTTCAAATGGCTTTGTGATCCTTTATTGGGGTCAGAAAAAGACGTTTAGAACACATTTGTGCTGCTCGTCTGGATTATTATAGACGGAGATTATGTTCGAGAAAAGGTTTGACAATTACCCCGCCCCCAGCCCCTGACGTAATCATGACGTGGTAAAAGAACGGTTCTAGTCCAGCAAGAGTTGGTCAAGAGTTGGTGCCGCTTTGAAACCAATTTCGCATTTGACTCTGAACCGGCACTGCCTTGGTGGAAAAGGAGTATCTGTGGTTATGTTCCTGTCCCAATTCCTTTTTTGGCAAGTAAATTTCAATAACCACCCAGGAACCGTAATTTGCACCTTAAGTGCCCTCAGATGCTCATTTCCTGAACCCTATCCTGATTCTACTTAAGCAGGTCTTCCACTATCATAGACATTTTCCTGTGTTTACATAAACATCTCCACCCAGCCTCACAGAGATGAACTGGAGATTCATTCAAAGCTTACCAATTAGTACACATATTAAAGGTTGTATCAGTCATTTCAGGCCCAAAAAAGGCTGAAACATACGGCATGCTTATGGGGCGGACAGCTAGCGGATCGTTAGGAAAGATTAGGTGAATGTGATCATTTATGTTTCTGCCTTTTTTGGGTCTGAAATGACTGATACAACCTTTAATCATACTCTTAATTTTTTTTTTTTTAATGAAATTTAATAAGTCTCTTGTCGCCACAGTGCTCAGTTGACATACTCAATGAAACAACCTCAGAATAACTGGGATTGAGAGTCTACTCAAAACAAAGCATTGTGATGTGAAAGGCTTTGCCTCATGTTTTTATTGGCTTTGGAAATGTAAACAGCTGCCCAGCAGCTCAGGTGTGAGGCTCATGGAAACTGTTATCCTCTAAGTAGCTTAGGTGCCTCTGGGAGGGAGGTAGTTTCGGAGAAACTCAGCCAGACCTCAGAGCCCATTGGTATCATCCCTGAGGATGCTGAATCTACAACAACAGAATGACGTGGTTCAGAGCTTCACATCTGTGTAGCCGATACCAGGTGAACATTAAAATAACTTTCCTAGTCAAGACAAACCCGATGCTGGTCTGGCCAACTATTTTTAGAAGTTCCAGTTCTTAGTGACATGCTTTCCATTAGATGTGAAAAACATATAACGGAAGTGCAGAGGACACGGCTACATGCTTCGGAAGGAAGCAAACCTTTTATGCTTACCTGTCCTTATTACTTATGTCTCTCATTCTCAGATCTGAACAGCAAAAACAGAAAGAATGACCATCAGACTTTTGTCAGATCACCATAAAAAGCAGTCTAATAGTATGGACACAAACAAATATATCCAGCTGCTGGTCTCTATGAGTGATAATCTCCATTATCATAAAATGGATTCAGTGACTATTAAACAGAGTTCAACGAATATCTGAAATCTGACACAACTTTGAGAACAAAGGGAAATCTACAGGTGTGCTCAAGGATATTGATTTTTTTTGCCCAGAGGTCTCTCAAACAGAACTCTTGAACATCTTTCAAAGATTTGATGACCTTTAGAAACTTTTGTGATTCGATCTGGGTTCTCAGTTTCCTGACAGAATGATAGAAACCTGCGCATCTTCACTCTGAAACTGTGTAGACACCATCCAATCTGTGAAACTGTAGACGCCATATAATCTGTGAAACTGTGTAGACACCATACAATCACACTGGAACTAGTGATTTCAGCCAGTTCTTACCATTTGTGTACAATAGGCATTTGATGGTTAGTGAGTCGTCCATAGTACCACCATCTGAAGCCAAAACTATAAGAGGTAGGACTGTCCATATCTGTTATAAGCACAGGGTCCAATGTAGGATTGCTGAAGCACTCTGTGCAAAACTGCCACATTAAACAAACAAAGATCACTCCTTTTGAAAAAGAAATGGTTCAAAGGAAGTAATTTATAAAACTGGACCAAACAACCCTGAATGAAGGCACCATCTATCCTCTATATATGCCATCGTAACATCTCTTCAAAGAATTTCACTCATCCAGTTTACACATCCAAATAGGTAACTCCTATGATAATAAAAAAAAATCCCTTGATGTCAAGACATGTAAATAGGGTTAAATGTCATGAACTAACCTTTAAAATGTATGCATGATGTAACCTTGACGCACATATGGAACTAAATGGGTCCATCTGAGTGCAAGCATACCTGAACAAGCGAGGCCCCAAGGCATTTCCAACCGGATGACGTCACAGCTGCGACCTCTGGATGTTACATAATAGGAACCTGCTGTGATGAGCAATACTGCGTTCCTCCTTGTAATTCTCCTCCAACAAGAAGCTCTTGTCTTCTAAATATAGAAAGGCTTAGCACTGCAAAAAAACCATCACTCCCGTTATGAGATGTGAACATTATCAAGCTAAGGGAGTGGTTGAGAACTTCTGTGGACTTGTGGAAACCTAACCTCCCTCAATTCACCACAACTTATCACAGATAATTAAAAGAAGTAATGAAAGGGTCATATCTGTCAAGAATGAACAACATCTATAAGGTAATTAAACGAGTACTGGGAGGTGTGGACATGTGGCTTGCAGGGTACCGCCAAAACAGATTGTGCCCTACAACACTTAAACATTCATTCATTCATTCTTCGCTGATGTGATTAGGTGTCAAACGGCTGGATGTGTGCGGAGTCTCCGGTGGAGGTGGGAATGAATGGAGTGACCTTGGGTGCTGATGCTGATTAAGCATTATCAGATGCTCACGCTGCAGCTCGGGATGCTGAGGAAGAGCAAGAGTGGCATCGCTGCAACCCGATCTATCGCAGTGGGAGGAGGCTCTTACATAATTTTCACACAAGAGACGGAAGAGGGCATGACAGTGGGGAATTGGGAGGTCTGAAGGGGTTACAGACAACATGACAACATTATTCAATGCTGACAACATACAACAAAATGGTGGATAAAGATATCTGATCATAAATGCACTGCCAATTTATTGCTAAAACTTGTTAAAGACAATTAAATTGTACAATAATATTTAAGTACAATGTTGTAAATCCTACCTTTTGAGTAATTATTTTATAGCTGATATGATGGCTAAAGGTACACATTTTTAAAGTCCCCCTGTAGTCAATAATCGTATCCCTTAAAACTCATCTTTGATCACCAAAATTACTTATTTAAACGTTTTTTCCTTGAAAAGATATTCTTCATGCCTTAAAATAGCTTGAATGTAACTACACCCTCGCCTCATTTAGTATACGCTGTTCTATGAATGCAGTTCAAATGAGCCCCGCCTCCACTCACTCACTCCAGCTCAGAGATCCACTCCTTGATGATCACACGTTGATGTGATTGGTTACAAGGTAGTTTGTGACATCAGAAACACCAGTGATTTCAAACCAAGTTTTTGAGACTGTCTTTGGTTCAATGCAGTTAAGGAGAAAATACTCAGCAATTTTCTTTTGACTTCTGCATTTGTACATGGTTTATCTTAAAGCATATTATAATAAAAACACCATATAGACATAAACAACATTGATTTTCACCACTGGGGCACTTTAAGGTTTTACCCATTTTAATATGATTTAGACTAAAGATATAATCTAGAATTTTGTGTTTTTAGGTGACATCACAAATAAAAAAAATGGGTTAAGTACAGTACAGTTTAGTTCTTATGAAACCTGGCTTAGAAAAATAATTGAGTGTGAAATTAAGAAAAGTTCACTGGAATATATCAGCATACAAAATCAGACTCAAGATTTAAAAAAATAAAATAAAAAAAAAACCTACTACTACACAAAAGCAACATGGCTACCAATATATTGTACATTCTTTTTAATTTAAATACAATCCAAATTTCCACCTTCCTAATTAAACAGTTACTTAGAAGTGGCACCCTAAATGAAGTATTCCTTCACAATGCTAATTTTATTCACAAGAAAACCTCTAAGATCATGAAAATAGACCTTAGCTTCCCAAGACATGATCATCATAACAGATTGGCCCGAAGCTAAAGAAGAATGCAGACAGAAAGGAACCGCCAGCCGACACACTCCAATCAAAGTACATGAGATTACATAGATGACCCAGTCAGATGGCATAGCATATAACAACATACTCCAAAACCAGACAGCGCTGGCATATTTTTAAACTTCTTACACTTCCATAACAAATCACTTCCATGAAAAATCTTACACCACATTTTGTCCACCTTTGAGGAAGCACCAAATGGAAAACTACCGTCACTCAACAAATCTGTTTACACAATCACAAACAGGATGCAATTACAGATTTTGAGAGTTGGACTCTGCCTATGAACAAGTTTAGCAACACTATATTTGATACAGCGTGAACTTTGCAAGGAAGCATTTTCCATTTATCCAAGTCTTGGCGTCATCACATTTAACAGTTTCCATCTACACACAGCTTATTAGTGCAGTTATTGCAACTTGAGAATAACTTTGATATAAGCTGTTATCTAAACATCAGACACTAGCTATACAGAGGCTAAACAGTTTTTGTGGAAAGCAGGTGTGTCTAAAACCAACATCCCCGAGAACAGTTGCGATTGGCAACGTAAACCTGAAAGACTAAACAACACCACCTGACGGCGGTGTTATAAAACAAAACAGTGTTTGGATACTGCACTAAAAAGACGTGAACTCCTTACACACCGGACAGCCAAAAACATTTCAACCGCAGAAGACAAAATAAACTGCCAGATCAAGCAGATCATGATGGTTTTCTAGCTTTCCAAGCATAAACATTAACTGTGAATCAACACAAAAGTCTAAAAGGAGACGGAAACAAGAAGGAAAGATGAGGGTAGAAGAAAGAATAGATGGATCAGCAAAAAAAAACACACAAAAAAAACTCAACCTTTTAATCAGATTCATCTGGGACTTTTCACTTTGGACGGCATCCTTGAAAAACCATGGAACTTCAGAGATTTGTTATATATAGCAGTACCGCAGTAAAATAAAACTACAACCACATGTAAAGGGAAAAAAGGAAACAGCATCTCTCAAGCCTTCCATGTGAAGAGCATGCTTTGGTCTGTTAACATTCACTAACTTTCGAACAGCCCCCTTGCTAAATTTTCCAAATTGAGGTAGAGGTCGAAACTAACATTGGAAAGGGCAAAGTCTGCCCTTAGCTGTAGGGAAAAAGCAAGTTGGGAACACAGTGTCCAAACCAACATCGGTCTGCAGCCCCCACACACTTCAAGCGGCATTGATTTTGATTTTCAACTTCAGCTATCTGCATAACCTGGCACAGCTTCAAGAACATCCACAACTTCTAAGCAGTGGGGGAAAAAAACACGCGGAAGAGGAAGATAAAACATCCCAAAACTGGTACCTGTAAAAGAAGCAGTCACAACACACTAGAACCCCCATGCAGCTCGTGAAGTCGGCAATCAGATTGTCCTGTCCTCTGTTGTGCTGGCTTTAAGATGTACTACAGGTGAGTGGCATCCGTTAGAGCGGGAACTCTTGGCATAGCATCCTCACAGATCTGCAGTGGAGCCCCAAACTGTTTCTCCCTCACACTTCAAGACTCCCTATCCTTTTTCCCGACCTGTTTTCAGTTGCTGGACTGCACACAGTTGGGGCTTTGATAGGTGGTGATTTCCCTTGCCGCGGTGCAGACAGAACAACACTTCAGTCAGCAAACAAATACAAGCGTCCGCAGCAGGCGAGCACAGCGCATACAGTCGCTCAGCACTTGTGTGTTCCTCTCTGCTGATACCCTCAGTTTTCCCCCTCCCATCTTCTCTCTCTCTCTCATTCTGTCGCTGTCTCTCTCCCTTTCCTCCCCATCTCACTCTCCCGTTGGCTCTGACTTTGAGGCGGGAGCGTCGGGTTGGCAAATAGACTTGCTGCAAACCGATGACGGCCCACTGCAGGAATATTCTGAGCCAGGAATTTTTTAAGGGCCCAAACAGCCCCTGCAAATGGTGCTGTTTCTTCCCTGGAAAACTTTCTCCACTCTCGAAAATAAAAACCGATAAAAAATACTCTCTACCTCAAGATAAGAGACCAATGTGTAGGAATGACTCTGGAAACAAGGCTATTAACAAAAATAAAATCAAAGAAAGTGATTTCTGCTAAGAAAATGATGATCTATTTGAAGCTGAATCCCAAACATTAACCGTCTCTCATTGTTCGAAAAACAATTAGAGAACAATTAGTGAAACAACTATTCCCGAACTCATGCCATTGGTTGAGGTTGACAGAGCCGTATCCTGATTGGCTAATTATGTGCTGTCTGATTTTGCTTTTCTGTTTACAGAGCTTAGAGTTATCACAAAGACGGTGTTATTTCTCAGCAGTAAGGGAGGGCGATATACCAGTAGGCATGATTAACTGGTAGAAATTTGTCAACATGAGTTTTTCGGCCTTACAGTTTAAAAACAAGTGATTTTAAACCATTTAAACACTTTTGTTGTTTACACAGAGACCGTTTTGAAAAATTTGCACTTTGAAACCCATTTTCAAAAGTTTCTTTCAGGCACACAAAACACTGTAGTAGCGTTGACCGGCCAAACCGCATAAAAGGTTTTACATTTTTAGTTGAAAGCGGTGTCGTGTAAACAGCCCCCGAGGGACGCGGCACACCTGAAACGCACGCACATGAAGCCTCTGCTCATACAGCGTGTGAGTACTGAACTTAGCGCCTGGACTGGAGTTCTTTTTAGTGCCTAACTGGGCTAGAACAGTCAAATACACACATGTATGTCAAAATGACAATCTTTTCAAGTAACCTCATAAAGTCGTTTATGTCTAAAATGTAAAAGTAAATGTGAGAAAGAAAGCGCATGTGTATCAGTATATTAGATCAGTGCATTTGCTCTTAAAGTGACAGCAGACTAATAAACCTGCTTTGTTCTATTGTAGTTTTTTGTCCTATTTTATCACTATTTACTTATTTGTAGTGAGCTCGACTTTTTGTTTAGTTTTTTTACTACTTTATATGATTCTGAAATTGGTGATGAGATTTTTGAATTTTCAATAAAATGTTTATATCACAAAAACTTTATTTAAAGCAAAAATAACTATATTGTGATATCAAGAGAACAAGTTTTCTAAGAGAAGCCCATCAAGAGAACTATTTTTCACCCCACAAAATTTTTTGAGGTTTACCTACACATTCCAAACCATTATTTTTCTCCATGTAAAAGAAAAGGAGAAATTCTGAATAATCTCTTTGTAGCTCTTTATCATACGACATAGCCTAGTTAACAGCAACCATGTATGCCAAGCTCCAAATAGCACAAATATCACAATAAAAGGACCACTAAAGAGGTCCATGTGTATCTCGTTCACTTTATTCCAAGTCCTCTGGCAAACAGACCGATATGTACATTGCTATTCATTGATAGTCTTCTCTTCAATCAATGACCTGTGCGTCCACACCAGCTTTGAAGTCAGTAAAAACGGTCAACCGTACTTGCTCGACAGACAAGAACAAACCTCATTCTTGGACTTTACGGAGTAAGGACTTGACAGAATTTTGTCAATACAAGATCTTCTTGACCAAACATTGATGCGGCCCTTGATGGAAATAAATGTTGTGATGTTATTTATTTCTATAAAGAGGTGCAACATCATTTTTTGGTCAAGATCTTGTATTGAGAATGCAAGAGTCCAGCACTCTGTAAAGTCTCCTCCAGCACATCCCAAACACTTTCAGTGAATTTACGGTCTGGACTCAACCATTCTTTCACAAGCCGAGCCTGATGAATTTCGACATTGTCATCCTGGAATTTGGCCATGATGTCTCTTCATACATGGTTGTTTAAGATATGAAAAGCTTTACACTCCATCAGTTAGTGTTAGAAGAACTGTTGCCAAACATATAACAAGCTAGAAACAATCACAGCAATAATGATCCAATCATAGACTCTTAAGCATTTGCCTATTTATTTGTCACTAAACTGTCATTGCACGGGGAAAACAAAAATTAAACCCTCTATTTGTGTTCCACTGCAAAAAATAACAGCATGTATTGAGTGATTCAAAAAATGATAACTATCTTTAGGA
The DNA here is from genome assembly GCA_031834385.1 of Semotilus atromaculatus. NCBI lineage: Eukaryota > Metazoa > Chordata > Actinopteri > Cypriniformes > Leuciscidae > Semotilus > Semotilus atromaculatus. The sequence goes on along the minus strand of JAULUF010000027.1, from coordinate 5,705,672 downwards.
TAATATATCCCATTTATGAAATATACCGGCCATCACCTTATAATGCTATACAGAAAATTATATTTTTGTAGCAAATAGCACATTATATTCAACACAAATAAAGAAAAACTCATTGCAAGCGGTCTCTTTATTGTGTCTGTATATACATGTAAATATGCATACAGATGACCACAAAAAAAGATTACGTCACCCATTGTGTCAATCTAAAACCACTGAGAGGAGCTATACCTCAAGCCTCAGTTTTAAATCTTAACTCTCTGCATAAAGCCGTGACCACAGTGATCTTCTCCCGGACTCGATGACGTTATTCCTATAGCAGCACAAAGTGATCATGGAGCAGAAGCTCTGGAAACTACAGCGCCCGAGCTGTGATAAGAACCTTCCCTTTGTAAGGGGAAAGCTGCAGAGAATACAACCGTTTTCTTCCAGACCTGGCCAGGAAGAATTAACATTTTTTGGGAACACCAGGGAGAAATCCTAATGAGAAGAGAAAGTGCATGTGTCTTGTGTCCTAATGATCTGACTATGAATGGACTGGTCACTCAGAGCCTTAAATGCTGGACTCACTGAATCCAATGAATAACAGTTGAGGGGAGGCAATAGGAACGAATGATGCTATGCATTCGTTTCGGTTCTCTCAATGGAAATGGGAAAAAAAGAAACACCCCTCCCTTCTAAAAGCAAGATGTACAGGTTTACTGGTTTATTTCACAGAAATGAAACCCCTGAGTTTCGTGGCTCGTTAGAAGAAAACGTTTAACAACTTCAGTTATTAACAGTTCGCATGTTGCTCCTAGCGTGCGTTACTCATTAAACATTATAAAACAAAGATGTTCCTTATGACAGTCAATTTAAACATTAAAAAAAGGTCTCGTTCAGTGTGAACGCGGACTATTCAAACGCCCTGCGTGACCTTATGGAAGCGCTCAATGTAACATGTGGCTTAGCGGGATGGAACGTAGCAATTAAATTCGAACGCGAAACGGTTGTCATGAATTTAAAATCACAAAAGAAGCGAATTCAAAATTCGCCGAGAAAAACATAGGAATCAATGAAAGAATGATTACAGGTCCACTTAAAGTGCTTACCTATTTAAGGTGTACGAACCGTTCCGTTTGAATCTCATTTTGGATGATAAAAGTTTGACGATTAAATCCAGAACTGTAAAATAATCAAACTGCTAACGGAGTATGGTACAGTAAGCTACTGAAACACAAAGAGAGGGGAGTCCTAGTACGAGACCGCCTCTAATGTCCGTTTGTCTCAGTAGGACTGGCTTAAAATCAGACAGGGGGGATGAGAAGGAGATTAACAACACTTTCATTGTGTGCCTGTGAAGTTATTTATGACAGTAAAACGTTATGTTTTGTCTGAGTTAGGCTACGTTCTTTTGGCGAAACCGCGGCATGTATGGAGGGTGTTTGATTGCAATCGGGAATATGGCAAACAAAGGCGAGCGTTTCCAGGCAGACGGATGTTTAAAATTAAGTTTAAATATGCTGCCAAACGTGAGTGTGTGGGTAGAGCGAGAGAGAAAGAAACATGTTGGAGTCATACCACCAACATCCATTAATTTATCTGGTTCCAAACAGTAAAAGCTCAAAGGATCCTTTTATAACGTTTTCGCTGTTTCCCAAGGCAGATCAGGACGAGAAGAGCTAAAAATAACCATAATGATATACTTTAGGATCTCAACCATGAGACCCCACCCAATACAGAAACACTGGTTCCACTTAGTGCCAGACTAAAAATAGAACCAGACCAAAAGTGAGAGCAGTAGCTACATCTCTGAAAGCAACAAAAAGAAAAGTGCATTTTTCATGTATCCAGGGGAAATATTTTTTTACAGTGAGGGCAATGTTGTCACCTTTCTTATTAGCCTATGTTGTTTTATGGATCTTGGTCATATAATTTAAACCAGAATAAAATAAGAAATATAATAAATACATTTTCTAATACATTTAATATTTCAGTATGAATTACCAAATATGTTTTCATACACACATAAGACCCTCCATCAACTGTCTGGTTACCAATTTTCTTCAAAATATCTTCTTTTGTGTTCAGCAGAAGAAAGAAATCATACAGGTTTGGAACAACTTGAGGTTGAGTAAATGATGACAGCAGTTTCCTTTTTGGGTGAACTGTCCCTTTAAATATAGTCACACAAATTGGCTTACAAATGAAATAACATCCTCAATTAATTAAAACATTGAAGCAGTGATGTTTTCTTTCCTATTTGTTGTGCTGGACTCATAAAATTCATCCCATGTGTGGTTATGTTTAATTTCTTTGAATTGTCCTGTCCTTCAAATTCAGATTCACTCATCATCCCGTGGGGTGTGGTGAAATCGATTCAAATGCACACTCATGATTTGAAAAGTAGCCAGTTCTTTCTTACATTCTCAGTCTAACCCGATCCTGCAGTATGATACAGAATATGATGAATGTGTTTCTCTCTGTGTAGGTAAGTCTCTTGCAGAGAGCTTGGCTGGCAGGACCATCATTATAATTACAGCAAGCTGGCAGAGTCCAGAGGGATCGATCCCTGCAGAAAGAGTTATGCAATCCTCAGCGAGAACAATCAGTGTACCAGGACAAGCCAGCCGTACAGTCCTGGGACAGACTGCTGTTTACTGTGGACACACACACCACCCTCCAGTTTCAGAAGTGGCTGAAACTTACACTGTAAAAAAATAATTTTGATTTTAACGGTATACTGTAAAAATGCTATGGTGAAAAACAGTTAACAGAAAGTTTCACATTTCACATTTGATGTATTTTTTGTTGAAACAACTGTTTCTTCATAGTTTTTTTTCTAATCGGTTATGTACATTAGGGTATAATGTTACATTTAATGCTGTTAAATTAATGTTTATTGCATTTGTAATGTTTGTGTGAATGACACTGTGCAGCTTCTAGTATTAACTAAGCTTGTGCTTGTGATGAGCTTTGATTCATCATGTGACTCGTCACCACTGTGATTGGTGGTTGTCAGAGTTTAACAAAGGTACAAAATAGATATCAGTACTTACATTACATCAAACAATGAATTAAGTTTTTTTTTTACTGTAAATTTAAGTTTAAGTCTGTAAAACCTCAAATGTAGCTATAGCTACCGTATTTTTGACGGTAAATTTGCTGCCAGTTTTTTACCATAAATATATATATTTTTTTTTTTTACATTGTATAAAGCTTTGGAAGCTGTTCTCTTTTTCTCTATTATAATAAGTTATGATACATAAAAGCTTGTTTAGTTTGAAATTATTAACATTTGATTTAAAATTACTACGTAAAAGTCTATTTACTCTGTCTCTTGGTAACATGGCTGTTTTGGCAGAACTTATGCTTAATATCATTTTAGAGACGGATTTGGGAAACTTTGCATGCTAGACTGTTACAAAACTCAAGTGCAAGTCACCCTCGTGCACCATCCATCATTAGGGTATGAGGAAAATGTCCGATTCTAGAACAAGATGAGAAACCAAGACAAATCCCAGAGGAGAATAAAGTCAAAACTTCCATCATAAAATAAAAACAGCCAACAGCACTCAAAAATGTTTTGTTAATAAACACGAAAATAACTAGTCTTGCTCAAAGGGCTTACAGATCAAGACTTAAATACTGAAATAATTATTTATTGTAGTAGCTTTTCTGAAACAAAGTAAACTTTTAAAGATGGTTAGTAATCATGCCAATTAAATGTTTACAATTTGTTTTTTATATTATTTTTATATTTTCATTATTTCATATATTTGTGTTTACAAATGATCATTAAGACATGCATTTAATAATTAAGATAATACATTTTAATATCTTTTTTACATAATACATAAAACAAAATAAATTTTTCAATTTTTTAATCTGAACAGAGAACTTAACAAAAAAACATGTAACTGGTTCTGACAAAATGTTAATTACTGCAGTCCATTTAAAAATGTTTAATTAATTTGATTAACTGTAACTGAATAACAGTTCAATAAGTTAATATTGTGTTATATTTTAGAATCAAATAAAATATTTATTTCTAAAGCTACTTTTTGTAATGTCTATTTGATGCTGTTTAAAATTGTTTAATCGCTTGACAGCCCAATATATATATACACATATATACATTATGCACTGCTGTTCAAAAGATTGGGACCGGTACGTTTTTTAATGTTTTCAAAAGAAGTCTCTGCTTACCATAAGCATTTATTTGATAACTGTTTTTTTATTTGATTATATGTTCAAATGTAATTTATTATTGTGATGCAAAAATGAATTTTCAGCATCATTACAGTCTTCAGTGTCACATTATCCTTCAGAAATCATTCTAATATTTTGCTCAAGAAACATTTCTGATTATTATCAAACAGTTTTGCAATTTTTTGCAGGATTCTTTGATGAATAGAAAGTTCAAACAGCATTTATTTGAAATAGAATCTTTTGTAACATTATGTCTTTAATGTAAGTTTTGATCAATTTAATGCATCCTTGCTGAATAAAATAATTAATTTCTTTAATTTCTTTCCAAAAAATAAATAAAAATCTTACTGACCCCAAACTTTTGAACGGTAGTGTTTAATGTTACAAAAGCTTTCTATTTCATATAAATGCTGTTCTTTTGAACTTTCTATTCATCAAAGAATCATGATTTTTTTTTTTTACACAACTGTTTTCAACATTGATAATAATAAAAAATTTAAATATATTCAATCAGAAAACAGTTATTTTAAATTGTAATAATATTTCACAATATTGCTGGGAAAATAGCTTTGTTTTTTCCCCCCTATTTATAAGTAAATAAATGCATCCCTGGTGAGCAGAAGATACTTATTTTGAAAACATTAAAAATCTTACCGATCCCAAACTTTTGAACGGCAGTGTATATATATATTACATATATCATGTGTGTGTGTGTGAGTGAGTGAGTGAGTGAGTGAGTGAGTGAGTGAGTGAGTGAGTGAGAGAGAAAGAGAGAGAGAGAGAGAGATAGTGAGAGAGTGTTTATGTGTGTGTGTGTGTGTGTGTGTGTGTGTGTGTGTGTGTGTGTGTGTGTGTGTGTGCTCGTGTTTATATTACATTATGGGGACCAAATGTCCCCACAAGTATAGTAAAACCTGAAATCACCTACATTGTGGGGACCAGTCAGCGGTCCCCATGAGGAGAACAGCGTATAAATCACACTAAGTAATGTTTTTTGAAAATGTAAAAATGCAGAATGTCTCCTGTGATGGGTAGGTTTAGGGACAGGGGCAGTGTAAGGGGACAGAATATATAGTTTGTACAGTATAAAAACCATTACGCCTATGGAGAGTCCCCACAAAGATAGCGAACCAGATATGTGTGTGTGTGTGTGTGTGTGTGTGTGTGCTAAGCTACTGAAAGAGATGCTTCCAGAGGTCATAGATCCTCTTCTTAATATCATTAACTCATCTTTGTCACTATGTACAGAAAACTTTTAAGCTGGCTATGATTAAGCCACTTGTTAAAAACGCAACTTGATCCTACAGAATTAGTCAATTACAGGCCAATCTCGAATCTACCTTTTCTGTCAAAGATACTAAAAAAAGCAGCATCTTCACAACTATGTTCCTTTTTAGAAAGAAATAATATCTGCGAGGATTTTCAGTCAGGATATAGAGCGTACCATAGTACTGAGACAGCTCTCGTTGTCACAAATGATTTGCTTTTATCATCCAATCGTGGTTCTATCTCTCTATTAGTGTTACTTGATCTTAATGCTGCATTTGATACAATTGATCACAACATTCTTTTAATTAGACTCGAAAATTATGTTGGCATTAGTGGAATTGCATTAGCATGGTTTAAATCATGCTTATCTGACCGTTATCAGTTTGTAGCAGTAAACGAAGAGATGTCTTATCGATCACAAGTGTATGGCGTACCACAAGGCTCAGTACTAGGACTGCTGCTGTTCACTCTGTACATGCTACCATTAGGAGATATCATTAGGAAACATGGAATTAGCTTTCACTGTTATGCTGATGATACTCAGGTCTATATTTCTTCAAAACCTAACGAAACTTACCAATTCACAAAATTAACGGAATGCATAGCTGATATAAAAAACTGGATGACTAGTAATTTCCTTCTACTTAACTCTGAAACAAAAAACGTCCACACGTAATAACCTAGAATACTGTCTAACACATGATGGCTGCTCTGTTAAGTCTTCGTCGTCGGTTAGGAACCTGGGTGTGCTCTTTGATGCCAATCTTTCATTTGAAAGTCACGTGTCTAGTATCTGTAAAACCGCATTTTTCCATCTTAAAAATATATCTAAATTAAGTCATATGCTCTCATTGACAAATGCGGAACAATTAGTTAATGCGTTCATGACATCAAGACTAGATTATTGTAATGGTCTACTGGGTGGTTGCCCTGCACGCTTAATAAACAAACTACAGCTAGTTCAAAACGCAGCAGCTCGAGTTCTTACCAGAACCGGGAAGTATGTCCATATTAGCCCAGTTCTGTCAACACTGCATTGGCTCCCTATTAAACATTGTAAAAATTTTAAAATATTGCTGATTACTTACAAAGCACTAAATGGTTTAGCTCCGCAGTACTTGAGCGAGCTCATTATAGTCCATCACGTCTATTGCAATCTAAAAATTCTGGCCAGTTAATAATACCTAGAATATCAAAATCGACTGCTGATCCTTTTCCTATTTAGCACCAAAACTTTGGAACAGTCTTCCTTCCTATAATCCAGCCAGATCTGATGAAGGACCTGCGCCTAGACACAACGACAATGCAGTCCTGAAGCGTAAACTAGTCTCTCCCCTCCGAAGACCTCCTTCCCTTGCCTTTACATCTGTACAGATAAAACATTGTCAGGATAATTACGGTTTGCGTGGCTACGCGTAAGCGATAAATAATACTTTATTATACATTTTTAAGGCCAGGCAAGTAATTTGTTGAGGCTTGGTTTGTAAAGAAGGACTACACGCCTGCCCACATACATATTCAAACGCGCATACCTATAGACTAAACACGTGATGCGCATGTACACGCCGTCAGCGTTTGCGTTTTTTTAGGTTTGCTCAGAGATAACCTTTTTTTTTTTTAAACATTTTTCAAGGCTTGCACCTTGGAATCTATTTCAGGGTTTGCGTTCTCGAGCCGCCAGGCACTGTTGTTGTGCGGATGAGCGGGCCGGTGTGCGTTGAGTTTTTTCTGTTAGAACGGTGTCGTGTTAGCGATTAGTTAAGTTAATAACTAATAATCTTTGCATCGAAAGTGAATCAATCAATCAAAACTAACTTTAGCTGGACAATAACTTTATTCTAGAGCTGCCATATAGCCAAAACAATCTCTGTTACTGTAATCTCCTTTTATCACTGTAAAGATGCTTTGAAACAATCTATATTGTTAAAAGCAGTATATAAATGAAGGTGACTTGACTTGTGTAAACCACATATATCACAAAAGGGACAAGACTTTTGTGTCATTTTGCAATCTCCTGTTGCAAACAGTGTGAGGCTTCATTGCTCAGACCTATAACGTGCCCCATGTGACCAGAGTGACGTATGTGTTTGCTGAAATGTGTCAGTCCTCTTGGCGGGACGTTCTGCCTGTAGGCACACATGCACAGTCAAGTCAATCAGCACCAGATGATCCACAGAGTCTCTGTTGTGTATGCCTCTCATAACAGTAGCAAAGCTCCAGAATAACAGCCTACACTGAATATTATTTGTTGGCTCACTAACCTAATTAATGTAACAAGATTTGAGGCACAGTTAACACTGTGATGAATTGATCCAAACCTTTTTTAAGTCAATGAAACCTCAGACGCCGTAAACTCTTTGGCGCCAAGAGAAAGTTTACGAACTTATGTAACTCGATTTATGTTTGGATAAATGGCTGAAGAATGCGATATTCGTTTTCACACAGGTTTAAGATGATAACATCTGTGGGAGGCTGAGTAAAGACGATAACAGCCGCTGTGTTGCTCTCACTCCTCTAGAACATTCCACTCATGTCTGCATACTTCCCAATATAGTCCAACATCTCCTTTCAAGACACAGAAAAGACTTATGCGTTTCATTTAGCTTAAAAGGGCTGGTAAACTGTGAATTTGAATCATCAAACAGAAGAAACAGGGTGTAAACAGTTATAAATAGGTTAAAAAATAAGCATGAGGGTTAGTGTATGGAACTTCTTTTACAGTAGTATAAAGATATACAGTTAGAGAGAATTATTCAAGATGAAGTGCTGCCATCTAGTGTATTAATGCGGACATAATTTTAGGTCAAACAAACATATGGCTTCAGAAGACTTAGAAAAATAGCCAGGCCAAAAAAATAAGTTGCTGTTTGGATTATAGGCAAATGGTTTATAGTTTATGATTGGATCATTATTGCAGTGATTATTATGTTTCTAACTATGTTATAGATTTACAGAGTGCTGGTCTCTTGCATTGTCAATACAAGATCGTGACCAAACATTGATGCAGCTCTTGATGGAAATAAATGTTGTGATGTTATTTATTTCCATAAAGAGGTGCATCATTTTTTGGTCAAGATCTTGTATTGAGAATGCAAGAGTCCAGCACTCTGTAAAGTCTCCTCCAGCACATCCCAAACACTTTCAGTGTATTTACGGTCTGGACTCAGAGGTGCCAATTCATGTGTGAAAATGATTCTTCATGCTCCATCCCAACCATTCTTTCACAAGCCGAGCCTGATGAATTTCGACATTGTCATCCTGGAATATGGCCATGATGTGTCTTCATACATGGTTGTTTAAGATATGAAAAGCTACACACTCCATCAGTTAGGGTTAGAAGAACTGTTGCCAAACATATAACAAGCTAGAAACACAATAATCACTTTCAGAAGTGATTATCCAATCATAGACTCTTAAAATGTTGTATCAGTCATTTCTGGCCCAAAAAAGGCCGAAACATAAATGATCACATTCATCTAATCTTTCCTAACTATCCGCTAGCTGCCCGCCCCATAAGCATGCCGTCCAAAAACCGTGTCTCTGTAGGCAGCCAAGGCTCTGAGATCTGCACACAAAAACAAATGGGACAACCACCACTCAAAACCAAAATAAACAGGGTTTCAACCAATTACAGACAGGGGCGGGTGTTGTGAGGTTTTGAGCTTGTTCACGGCTGGACGCAAAGTCGGAGCAACACCCGCCACTGTCGGTGATTGGTTGGAACACTGTTTATTTTGGTTTTGAGTGTTGGTTGTACCCATTTGTTTTTGTGTGCAGATCTCAAAGCCTAGGCTGCCTACAGAGACGCGGTTTTTGGACGGCATGCTTATGGGGCGGGCAGCTAGCGGATTGTTAGGAAACATTTACCTATTTAAATCCAAATTGCCTACCGGTATTTACATTTTTTTTGCATGGCAGTGTATGAGGAATAAGTCATATAATAATAGTCATATCCTTTTTCTGGAGCTTGACAAGATACTTTCTCCTTTCATTATATGGAAAAAGAGCAGCTTGGACATGCTGCTAAATTCTGTCATACAGGTGCAATGAACGTGAGTAAATAATGAATGAATTTTCATTTCTGGTTGAACTGTCACTTTACTAACTCTCACACCATCTGCATGAATGATTATGAAACTTCATTTCAGATGTCTTTCTTCCTATTTTGGACTCAAGAGATTGAACTGTGGGGTTTTTGAGGGTATATTCGGTGTAACCGCTTTGTCTCGTTGCTTGCAATATCCTGTGATCTAGAGCATTACACTTGAAGTCCTCACACCGTATGGTTTCATTTCTCCTCATAAGCTGAAGAACATCTGACACTAGGAGTTTCACATCGTTCTGCAAACACATTTCAGACGTGAGAAAGATTGAGAGAAAATGTCTGAAAATGTACTGGGGACATTTTTTTTACTAAATGTGGTTAGATTATTTAGGATAAATAAAGTATTTTTTTAATTTTGTGAAAGTCATAAACATTTCCACCGTAGTGTTATATTAATCACAATTCAAATTGTGGACATTAATTTTCAATAATTTAGTATCACCAAGGCTGTATTTATTTTATGTAAAAAAAACAGTAATATTGTGTAATATTACATTTTACATTTTAAATACCTGTTTTGAATATTTTTTCCTGTGATCAAAGCAGAATTTTGACAAGATTCTTCACAAATCACAAAAAAAAATTTTTTAGAATAAAACGGCTGACTTTTTTGTTTTGCTAAGGCAACATTTTTAGCTAACATTTTAGCTAGCATTTTATATATTGATATATTGTTATACCGATATATTGTTACACCCCTAGATTATTTTCTGTGTGAAAAGAGCAAGAGTTGTTCTCAATACCCGGTGAGAGCTTATAGACCACATCCACGATGAGACGTGAAAGACTTCTATCGCTCTTTTGAATATGTGAGAATTTCTTTCAGATGTGTCACAATACTTTCAGAATGAGAGGGAACAGATATTAAAACAAAACCATTAAATCTCACTCAAATTCAAATTCAGTGCATTCAAATGAATTAGTCCTTTACTTGCCTATAAATAACGGAATATATATGAGGTTATGATGATGCTTCTGAAGACAGCTGTGAAGCGTCTGCAGCTGTGCATGTGGAGGGGTTCGGGTTTGACTCGATGCCAATGGCGCTGGAATGTGAACTGATTTGACCTCGACTTGCTGTCCAGTGGTTGGACATATTGCAATCCTCCTTTTAATAATTACACAGCACACAAATCAAAGAAGTTAAAGGTGATATTGTGCAACAAACAAACTGCTTTTGATCCGTTGTGAATGACTGTTTCTAGGGAATATACCAAATATAGGAATTCAGGCCAATACAGACCATTCATTTTTCCATGTAATGGTCAATAACTGATATAATAGTTGATACTATAAAAAAGAAGCTTATCTTGGTATAGGACTGTATAAAAAATACGGAAATATAATAATAAAAAAACTATAATAATATAGATAATAAAAATATTATTTTGACATTGTATACTAAATATAAGTCTTCTAAACAAAATTTTTTGATTTGAACAAAAACTACTGATGACAATAAAAAGGTTCCTACCTATACATATATCCCACATATATATATATTGACATTAAGCTGTAGTGCCCTGAAACAATTTTAGACTATTTTAACAGCATTTCTTCTAATCCTTTTTAATAACTATTAAACATACAACTTTTATAATCTCATATTAATTGCGACTACAGTACCATTCAAAGTTAGTTTTTTTTAAGAATGAATGCTTTTACTCATCAAGAATGTATTAAATTGATCAAAATGGACAGTAAATACATGTATAATGTTACAAAATATTGATATTTCAGATAAATGCTGTTCTTTTGACTTTCTATTCATCAAAGAATCCTGAAAAAAAATGTCCACTGTCAAAATAGTAAGTAGCGCAACAGTTATTAACATTGATAATAATCAGAAATGCTTCTTTAGCATCAAATCCGCATATTAGAATGATTTCTGAAGAATCATGTGACACTGAAGACTGGAGTAATGATGCTGAAATTCAGCTTTGATCACAGGAATAAATTACACTTATTTAAATAGAAAACAGTTATTTTACATTACAATAATATTACTGGGGGGGGTTTTCTGTATTTTTCATCACATAAATCACAAAAACATTAACAAATCCTTTACCGACCCAAAACTTTTGAACGGTAGTGTACATGGAAAATTTCAACTAACAAAATTTCAACAAAAGTCATTCAAATTAAGTTGAAGCCAAAACACTTTTTAAAGATGTAAAAAAATGATGTTGATAAAAAAAGGTCCATGAACACATTATACATACAATCCTTATGCATAGCTTCCTGTCAGCATAAAACATAACATGACATGTCATCCGCACACATAAAAGAGACATATGGAGCCCAATATGTCGTTTAATAATGCACATTTAATCTACCAGCTGTCCCGTGACCCACAGAGGTCATTGTTCAGGCGGTGATGTTTACAGACATGAGGCTCATGAATGAGGATGACATAATAACATACAGCCTGAAGAGGGCGCACTTGCATTATTATAATACAGGACCAGGAGAGAGACCGAGAAATTACTTTAGTACAGTAGAAGGAATGATTTAGTGCTCTGACTAAGTTCATTGACCTGTCAAACTTCCTTCAAAACTCACAAAACCTTTGCTTTTATGTACATTAAAAGGCATTCAATCCCTTTTTAAGGCAACTATATCAGAATAAAAACAATATTTAGCACTTCAAAAGAACCTGACGTGATTAATATTTAATAATGATGATATGAAACACCTTGAAAACCGCATATAGTTAAAACGAGTAAATGGACAAGACCACATGACCTCTGCTCATTGGCTGACAGCAGACATTGGATCAGACAGCCAATCAAAAAGACTACAGGCTATGTGGGATTGGTTTTGGTTTTAAAAGACTGATTGAGGCTCTAACCGTCTGTTTGACCAACATTACACAAGACACTTTTAGACATTTTGTGTGGTGGTGTTGTTTGCTTTCAAGTTTAAAACACATTATATGTGTATTCCATATGGTTTTGAAGAGTCTTTAAAGAAAATACCCTTTTTTTTAATAAAATTGTTTTAAAGTATATTATTTTTCATTATTAATTCATAAATATTTTCTCAGTTGAACCACGTGACATCTTACAACTAACCTTGCTTTGTCATAAAAAGGAGAAACTATCTGATATTTTAAGACCATGACACAGTTCTGAGGGTCTTCTCCGTCATCATCATTCTCTATCATGTTAGTCGTTGTTAACTAGTTTTCTGAATTAATGAGAGTTAGTTGTTACTTATAGTTAGTAGAATGTCTAAAGTGGACCATCGAAATAAAGTGTAACCAACTATTATTTGGTGGACAACAGTTTTTATTATTATTATTATTATATTATTATATAACCAGTGCAGTTTTGTCATTATTTTTTTCACTATTAAATAATAATAAAATATTTTAAAATAAAAAAGAAGAAATGGTTTGCTTCAATTGTTTTCTTTTCTAGAATTTCATTCTTGTAATGAGTATTTTTTATTTTTTTTTCATTGTGATGATATCAAGACATTTTGACTTTAGACGCTCTTGAATTTGAACTCAGAAATGAAAAACATGGTCATCAAAGAAAAGAGATTCAAATCATATATATGAAAAACATTTTCAATTTTCAATGTTTTTTAAATGAATTACCAGATCTGGACAAACAAAGGAGCCATAAGCAAATACAAGATGCTATTAAAAAAAATGTTAACTGTTTTTATTCAATTGAAACAGTTTATCACGTAAGAGCTGTAGGAGTTCGATTTAAAAAAAAAAAAAAAACAATAGAGAGCTTAATATTACTCAAATTTGGACTTGTTTGAAATGTACTGGCAATGTCAGTTCTGCACTAAGTATAGACATTGAAAGCAAACAAGCAAGTAGCATCTATGCCAAGGAAAACAAGTACAAACTCCAAGGACAGACCAGGACCTTTTAGAAGGAAAAACACACTGCCATATTTCACCAGACACCAAAAACAGTTCCCAAGACCGCAAATAATAATGCTTTCTTTTGTCAAACTAATCAATATTGGCCTACAAATGGTCGAAAAGGAAACAAGTACATGTTTAGTGTCAAACATGTAAACACTGTAGCAAGCTAGAACCAACTAAACAAATAACTCAAGTTGACCAGTCATAAAATCTTGACCTGGCATAATAAACGTCATTCTATTGTAAAATCTGACACAGTTCCCATAAAGCACCGTTCTGCAAACAATGGCTCCCTCCACCCAGTGGAGACGCTTCCTTCCCTCCGGCCTTTCTTTAATCGCTATTATTTCTACATAGTGGAAATCTCCACTCAAATAAAAGCTCTATGCTCCATTCCATGTGTGTCAAGTGCCATCCTTGACATCACTTCAAAGTCTCTAAAACTATCATGCAAAGCAGGGACACTAACAGTTCCCTGACAGAACCTGGACTTCTTCTGACCAGATTAAAGAAAATCAAAATCAAATCGACAGAGAATAATACAGCGATATTGACATTCTGGCAGATACCGATAAGCTGATAATTACTGACATGTTATGGCCGATAACCCACACCCATAAATTAAAAAAATTCTATAGCCTACTATTTTGTCTAGATAAATTCAGGTTACACTTTATTTTAAGGTGTCGTGGTAGCATTGTACTTCCTCAGATAAGTTATATTAATCAACTACATGTACTTACTATAGAGTTACGGTTAGGGTTTGGTTTAGGGTTAGTTACTTGTAATCATGCATTATTTACTGTTATTACTGTAGTAAGTACATGTAGTAACGTGTAACTACATTACCTTAAATTAAAATATTACCTAAATGAATTTGTTTAAAAGCCCTATGTGAATTTAAACATCACACCATCATAATGTTCAATAAGAATAATAAATATTACATTTGAAATTAAAGGTTAATTTAACAATGTTATTATATTATTAGTGTTTGAAAATAGGGATGCACTGATGTATCGGCCAATAATCGGTATCAGCTGATAAAAGCAATTATTTTAAAACAGCCAATGATCAGGGCTGATTAAATCCTGTCAATAAAAAGGGTGCAGAAAAACTTGTCAGACTGCAACTCATACTGTGTATGAAGAAAATGTCTCGTTTTGAATTGCTGTTGAAGTTAACCCAATAATAACAGTTATATAAAATGAAACAAACTAAAATTAACAGTTAAAAAAATGGTGAGGTTAAAGCAGGCTCGATTTGACCCTATGAATCACGTAGTTCAAGCCCGGGTTGCAGGTCAGTGGTTTTTCCCAACATCAAACATTATTATTTCTAGCGCCTCCCATCCAATAATCATAAAGAGCTATGTGTTTTGTTACTTCTGATAAGAAACAATGTCTCAGCTTTAAAATTATGTTGATTTTATAATGAAATTCAAACAATAAATGGATGTTTATTGATAAGAAACTCTTAAATAGCTTATAGTTGTAGCACGAAAACACATCCATTAACATCAAAAGGTATGTTTAAAGATACAGTAAAACTTACCGAAATGTATCATGTGACACGTCTCATGTAATCGCTCGATCAGTGTTTCAACCGCGGAAAGAAAAAGTGTGAACAACTTAACGTTGCAGATTTACCATTCAATCCCATTATTCAGGAAAGTTATCAAATGTTCACAGTCTATTAGTTAGCTATATTAAAACGTCTCGGTTAAGTATAGTAACCCTCGTTCCCCGAGGAGGGAACGGAGACGTGATTCAGAAGTGATTCTGACCAGCTGCTGTGCATCGCGGCGCGAGCATATAATGAGCAGCAGGTGCCTCGGATCGTTGTTTTTCTGCTGAGGAGCCGAACTGAGACTCGGCCATACAGCGGAAGCTCAGCAACTCTGGCGAGGCGACTCACGTCTCCCTCCTCGGCGAACGAGGGTTCCCATAACGCTGGGACAGCGTGCCCTTGGGGAATGAAACGCTGCGGAAGCCACCTAGGCACTGTGATGGATACACATATGGACTAGCCAAGCAGGGTAGTACAACATGTGGCAGTCTCTGGGGTGGTTCCAGCCTACTTATAGGGGGGAAAGAAGACCAGCAGAGACAACAGAGGAGGGAAAGACACAGGCTCGTCGGCAGAGGAGCTGATCGTGGAGGAATACACATATGGGGTTGCCGCAGGGACCGCTACATATGGACACACAGCCTAACACAGGTTCCACAAGCATACGAGTGTAGGCCTGGCATCAGACGCTCTGCAACGTGTGACTGCCGCAGGGGTGACGGAGGAACTCACAGGGTTAACCATTTCTGGGGAACACTACTGGAGCAAATAGACGCACGTATCTGGCCCATGAGGGCGGGACTGGTGTTGCAAGTCAACACTAAGAATGGGTCCCTCGCGCTACTGGCCACTGGGGGCATGACCGAAAATTTTTGCAGGTTCCCTACCCTCTTGATGGAAGCCAGAGCAGTCAGGAGCACTGTCTTTAGTGACCGGATCTTTAACTCAGCTGACTGCAATGGTTCAAAGGGAGTTCTCTGCAGTGCGCTGAGTACCAGAGACAGGTCCCAAGAGGGTATGGGGGGGGGGGGGGGGGGCAATAAGGGGGCAATAAACCTGACAATTAGGTCATGCTTTCCCAATGACTTACCTTGAACTGCTGGCAACATACACTTTGTGGGTGGAGGGAGACAGCCTTCGCTCCTACCCATCTTGCAGGAAAGAAAGCATGACTCTGATCAGACATCTTCGGGGTCTTCACGGTGGGAAGAACACCATTCACTCAAGTCTACCACCACTTGGGGTAGGTCACCAACAACCTCCGCGTCCCGTCAAGGGACCAGACATGGAGTTTCCAGAGGTCTGGACGCGGGTGCCATAGAGTGCCCCGTCTCTGAGAAAGTAGGTCCTTCCTCAGAGGAATGGGCCAAGGAGGTGCTGTCACGAGGAGCATGAGTTCAGGGAACCAGGTCGGGTTGGGCCAATACGGCGCAACTAACAAGACCTGCTCCTCGTCCTCCCTGACTTTGCACAGTGTCTGTGCAAGAAGGCTCACTGGGGGAAACGCATACTTGCGCAGGCCCCAGGGCCAGCTGTGTGTCAGTCAGTGCATCCGTGCCGAGGGTTCCGTCGGTCAGGGAGTAAAACAACTGGCAATGGGTCGAGTCCAGAGAGGCAAACAGATCTATCTGTGCGGCTCCGAAGAAGTCCCATATCAGCTGGACCACCTGGGGATGGAGACGCCACTCTCCCGGAAGCGTAGGCTGTCGTGAGAGCTCGACGGCTGCCCGATTGAGCATGCCAGGGATGTGAATGGCACAAAGCGACCTGAGATGCTTCTGACTCCATAGGAGGAGATGGCGGGCGAGCTGCGACATGCGGCAGGAGCGTAGACCACCTTGGCGGTTGAAGTACGCAACGGTTGCAGTGTTGTCCGTACGGACCAGTACGTGCTTGCCAAGATAGCGGCCCTTTGAGGTGGCCCAGCGCAAGGCGTACTGTGAGCAACTCGAGACAATTGATGTGCCAATGCAGTTGAGGCCCCGCCCACAGACCTGAAACTGCATGCCCGTTGTACATGGCACCCCAGCCGGTGGCAGAGGCATCCGTGAAGACCACAGCATGCCTGGACACTTGTTCTACAGAAATACCTGCCCGTAGAAACAAAGGGTCCGACCACGGGATGAAGATTTGGAGGCAGTGCGGGGTGACGTGCACCCGGTACGTGCCACTCTGCCACGGGCCGCTCTCAGGACTCGGCCATGAAGCCAGTGCTGAAGCGGTCTCATAT
Organism: Semotilus atromaculatus; assembly: GCA_031834385.1. Lineage (NCBI taxonomy): Eukaryota > Metazoa > Chordata > Actinopteri > Cypriniformes > Leuciscidae > Semotilus > Semotilus atromaculatus. The sequence goes on along the minus strand of JAULUF010000027.1, from coordinate 5,688,423 downwards.
GAAGCAATCCGAGTGGCGTTACTGCGGCTGCGGATGCCATATGCATCATATGCCAGGAGCCTCTGTCTCAGTCTCAACATGCTTAAGCCCAGGCATGTGAAACAGTGATCGTGGCCTTCAAATTAGAACAGGAAACGACCGCATCCAGAAACATACGGTTTGAATGACGTCTTGAAAAAGATGCAGTGTCAAACCGTGCATGCTCTTTCAGGAAACTGCTCTCTCTAGTGCTGAAGCACCCAGGGATGACCGCGGCTACACAAACAGGACGATAGTGCAAGCCTGCTGTGAGCACTCACATCACATTCCCATTGAAGGCGCAACATTCTGAGCTGTGAAAACAGCTGTTTTGCTCTTTGTGAGATCGCGGCCAGCACTGTCTGCGCTGTAACACCAACACAACTTTGAAGAGGCGTTCTCCTGAAAGTTAAAACACTCAGATAAGATTGGAGAACAGGAACAGCATTCACCGTCTGGCTCCGAAGCGAAAGACAACGATGCGAGGCGCCACAATGCACAGCAGCTGGTGCAATTATCGCATGCCAATGTGCATTGGCTTGTTTAGTTTCACTCAAAGTAGATAGGCTCTCGCAAGCAATCCCCATTCATCAGAATCACTTCCGACGTTGTAGTGATCTGACAAAGGGGAACACTAGAGATGATATGCATGTTTAAAATTTGCCATGAAGACAAGCTTTTATGAAAACTACCGTTATGCATATTACTTGTATAGCCTAAGTCAAGAACAGTTTTATTTGAGTATAATCTAAAAAAAATAGCAGTTGAATATAATAGTTTGGGCTCTGGTGTTAATAATGTTCTAAATGAGAGGGTTTCCTGTATAGTTTAAAGCATTTTTTTCAGTCGGTAGATATCATTCGGAATAATCGGTTATCGGTAGAGAAGTATCGTGCATTTGTGAAAGATTAACTTTAAATGAGCGTTAGATGACGGCAAATATAATGCAAGTGTAAAAATAAGGCAAATAAGCCATTAAATATCCAATATTAACCAACATAAAAAAAAACTAGCCTATAATAAACGACCGATTCTGATAACCCCCGCCAATAACCGAACTACCTAAAATAAATAAATAAATAAATAATTGCCAAAAAAATAAACTTCCTTCGCTCTAAAAATACTTTCTTTTAATGCTAAGGTAACCAAGGATGCAAAAGCAGGGGAAAGTGTTTCCTTCATATTAACATGGAAATTGAGACGCGTTTTTCTATCTGTATTGTTTTTGTATTGTATTGTATTGTATTTTGTACTGTATTGTATTGTTAAATTGACTTGCAAATTTTAATAAACACAATTAAAGCAATTCTTCTGCATGAATACTGGGTGATTCACAGGGCAGAAGCCAAAATGTCAACTTGTGCAAGACATCAAAACAGGAAAGGATTTGGCCTATCAGCCTGCAATGGCCAGCATGATGCTTTATGTGGTCAGAACAGATAAAAACAGCAGCAGCAGGTCAAGAGAGGATGCTTATGTAATGACACAGGAATGTGAATGTATGGTCACTGTCTTTGGACCTGTTAAACCAGCTGTATGATGGCATAAACCCATAGGAATGCCTGACAATGCCTGACCTTTTCTGTCTATAACTATGGGCTGAAGCCACCTGTCACCTCTCACTGTTAGACAACAGAGATGTTCTTAAAATTACACGTTTCTTCTCGCATGTGTTTATTCATGACTTCATAGCCTAAAAACAAAAAATATACACAATATAGCATCTACTTTTCCACATGGGAAGTCTGCACAGTCATAAAAGTCTCAGTGGTTATAGAATTAATTTTTATTGAGAGTTGCCGATTTGATCAAACATGAGTTCAACATTATGCTAACGAGAGTTATGCATAATGCAGCTACAACCAATCAGAGTGCAGATGGGAATTCACATGATTCAAAACTCTTAAATCCTGACTTCCCTCAGAAGATGGTTAAAAAACATTATGTTATAAAATAAAAAAAATGCTATAGAATAAAAAAAAAATTTTAATGAATTTTATCTGTTACAATATTGGTGATTTTTCCAAAAAAAATTGGAAAAAAGAGCAAATATAAATAAATAAAAAAGACACCGTGAACTAAAATCTTAAGGATAAAAAAAATCTAATTCATTTAGTTTTCCCTAATGCTAAATGCTAAAATGCACATAAATATCTGGACATCATTCATCAGTCAATTTATGCAGCAAAATAAATAATCAAATACAGATATATCTACAAATATTTATTCATTCATGGGTTTAACTACAAGACCAGGAACCCAGCATCAACCTGCTCATGTAAGCATGCTAATTGCTTTGCAAATAGGCAATGTCAGCTGTATAAAAATAAATGCCATTATAAATGGACAATCAGACAAAATTTTAATAGTGAGGCCCAGAGCAGATCTGAACCTGCAGTTGAAACAACCAAATATAAGCTTGAACCATAGTCAGCAGACATAGTCAACAGTTTAAAACTAACAGCACCCTATGTCTCAACTGTTATGCAAATCATGTCACACAATGAAAGTCAGTGGGGTCCAAAACAGCATTGGACCCCATTGGCGTTTATTATATGGACAAAGACTCTCGAGACATTTTTCAATGTCTTCTTTTATGTTCCACAAAAGAAAGTCATACAGGTTTGAAACAACATCAGGGTGAGTAAATGATTACAGGATTTTCATTTTTGGGTGAACTATCCTTTAAGATAAACCAACCATACACATTTTATTCTGTCAAACCACAAGGTAAAGATGTTAAGTGATTAATGAACATTTTACAGGGCAGCTCATGCAGTCCAGTTAGTGTAAAACTAATCTACTTTTAGATATCCATCCAACTATTTGCAAATAACTGATAAAATCTCTTGGCCAAAAACTGAATCAAATCCAAGCATTTATCAAAAAGTAAAGGTTTCAATGGATCTGTAATACATCAGTGACACATATTTATCATAGCCTAGGCCTATATGTCTTCTGTTAGCTTCTTAACCTAAAATAATCCAAAAGGTCAGGGTGTAGCTTCTCATGTGGCAGGATGTCATGAGGGAAACCACATAGCCTACGTAGAACAAAATGCAATGTTCAGTTTAAAGTTACAGACAATTTGGATGTCAGACAATGTTTTGAATGTGGACCCCTGTATGAAACGCAAGACAAATGTCAGAGCCACTGGAGTTAAATTAACTCAGTTTATATTCCACTAAACTTCAAAGTTCAGCATTCACAATACAAATGTAACTTAAATTTGTGATCTGTCATAAAACTTTTCAAATGTGAAGACAGATACAGAACTCACCCCATCAACCAGTCCATTCTGCTGGCAGCTGATCCACCCCAGCTTTGATTTGACTTTCACCTCGCCTCAAATTATATCCAGGGCTATATTTTTGGTCTCTATGCCTAAATAACAGTTTTGGACATAGAGCTGCTCCTCACTGACTTTGAATGATGTTTCTGCAGGTTTGAACTCAGCTCTGGTGTTCTCAGGGCTGCTGGTTGTCAGTGTTGAGGATGCCGGTGGTCCGTGTCTTGATGTCTGTAAGTACACTGAGATTCTAATGCTTCAGTCCCGCTGCTGCTTGATTTCAGGAATCCGGAAGTAAACACGGCTGTGTCTCAAAATCCAGCGAACGAGATGACTATTTGCACTGAAGCACGCAACGCGCTAAAATGTCCAAAAACCTTGTCTAGTTTGGCAGCTTACTGGTTTTGAGACACATCCACTGACAAAACCCCCCCCCCCCCCCCCCCCAGCCTAGTAGTAGTTTAGCCTATTATTAGGCTACGTATTAGCCTATATTGAAAAGATTCACCGTTCTTGCACACTGCACTTAGATCGTCTTTTGAATTAGTTATTTTTTCCTCATTTAGCCTATAAGTATCAGAAATTAATTCTTGCACTTTAAGTCTGTTCACTTATTTAACCGAGACGTCCTATTCTAACGTTGTGTCTTTAAATATTTTGATCAATAAGAGCCTTATTGTAGGCTAATACACATTTTATTTTGAATTTCACTCAAAATTGTTGAAACTCATATCAATGAATAAAGAACAGTCTCTCAACCTACAAACTGAAAGTGCTGCCTGCTACATGCGTTTTTTAAATGGTAAACTGTAATGGCATCTAACATTGTCTGAGGTATACCCCCTGAAATTCTTAACAATATATTATAAAATGATTACTTTTTTTTATCATAGCCTATAATAGAGTAATTTGTTATATATTATTTATATTTATTCAATAGAAAATGAATTAATGCATTGACAGTTTAAAGGCCCCATGAAATTAAAATGTAATTTTTTTAGCTTTTAGTGTGAATATGTTATGAATAAGCTGGTGTGTTCCAAAACAATGACAAAATTTGCATTTAGGAGATATTAAGCATTCAAAACTTGGATTACGGATTTTTATGACATCACCGCAGACTTCAATTTCTCATCACATCTTCTGTCCAGTCAAATGCTCTCTAGAATCTAAAGCTCCGCCCCCTATGCTATAAATACCATGATAAATACCACCTGCCAGTGGCCAAGCGATATGTCACAGCATTATGGGTTTGAGATGTGTGTTCGGTTGCTCAAACGCTCGAGTTTTATTCCGGTTTCCAACTGTACGTTAAATGAAATGTCTAGAATTTATTCACAACTCTACCATTGAATCCGAGTATCATCAGCGCTCGGATTCGCTATTAAACTACACACTATTGGCTATTTGAAAAAGGGTAGGAGCCATTCGATATGTCCGGCCTTTGCTTCCTGTTTCAGTGGAAATTACGTCAACGTATCATACAGAGCTGTGCGTTCCAAAGCACTTCAATGGGCCTTTAATGACAAGCTCTCGAACACGTGCAATTCTACCATGATGCGCTAGCTAGCTCGCGAACACCTGATTGGGGAACCTTATCTGGAGCTCATTTCTGTAATTAGCCATTTGTATTTTCACTCGATTATGACTTTTTCACTCGACGAAGTACCCTAACTATGATGTAATGATACAGGAGGGACATTAGGACTATTTAAAGAAAAATCTTTAAAAGGTCCAGGAAGTGTCAGCTAGAATCACAAATTACATTGAGGGAGTGCTACCCGCAATATCTAAAAATGGATCCTTCTCTTCAAAGTGAGTTTCTGTGGATTCGTTCAAGTGAAAAGTAAAGCAAAAGGAATGAAAAATCTCGAATTGTGCTTTATATTGCGTTCTTGTGCACATTAAAAGAATACTTTCACCTAAAAATTTTAATTGTCATAATTTCCTTACATAATTTACAGAGCATAACGAACTTACACTGATGAGTCAAACCATTATGACCACCAGTCTTATGCTGTTAGTCCTCTGCGTGCTGCCAAAACAGCACCAACCCACCGAGGCATGGACTCTGAGACCTGTTGTGTGGATTGAACTTCTTGGTCCAGCACATCTCACAGATGCTCAATTAGATTGATATTTGTGGAATTTGGAGGCCAGGGAAACAACTTTAACTGTTCATCATGTTCCTCAAACCATTCCTGAACAATGTGTGCAGTGCAGTGTGTAAGAAACCACTTCCACCAGGGAACACTATTGTCATGAAGGGTTGGACCTGGTCTGCAATAATGTTTAGGTTGGTGGCACGAGTCAAATTGACGTCCAGCAGAACATTGCCAAACTCCCTCCACTGGCTTGTCGTCCCACAGTGAATCCTGGTACATCACTTCCCCAGATAAACAGCGGACATGTACACGTCTGCCCGTGTGATGTAAGAGAAAGCAGGACTCATCGGACCAGGCGATCTTCTTCCTCTGCTCCAAGGACCAGTTCTGACGCTCACTTGTCCATTGTTGATGCTTTCGATGGTCGACAGGGGTCATCATGAGCACTCTGATCGCTCTGTGGCTGCACAGTCCCATATGCAGCAGTGTTGTGACACATTCATCTTATAACCATCATTAAAATGTTGTCTGCCTTGTGCCACAGTAGACCTTCTGTTGGCTTTGATCAGATGGTATAGCCTTCATTTCCTCGTGCATCGATGACCCTTGGGCTTCCAACACCCTGTCACCGGTTTTTGGCTTGTCCCTCCTCATATCATTGTTGGTAAATTCTCACCACTGCTGACCGGGATCAACCCACAAGCCTCACCGTTTCAGAGATACTCTGAACCAGTCGCCTTGCCATAATATTTTGGCCCTTGTCGACGTCGCTCAGATTTTTATTCCTGCCCATTTTTCCTGCAACCAACATATTGATTACGAGAACTGATTGTTTGCTTACCATCTAATCCCCCGAGACCTTATGTGTTCTTGTTAGGAGGGGATCAACAATAAGTCAAGTCAAGTCAAGTATATTTATATAGCGCTTTTCACAATACAGATTGTATCAAAGCAGCTTCACAGTATCAATCAAAACAACATAACAATGTTTGTTTATTAGTGGAAAACAATAAAATAAAAAAAGACATCCAAGTTTGGAAGGGCTGATCAATCTTATTAATGATTGGTTAATTAATTTGAATATCCCCAACTGAGCAAGCCAAAGGCAACAGTGGCAAGGAACCGAAAAACTCCATCAAGTGACCCAGTGGTGTCCTGAAACTCCATCAAGTAACCCAATGGAGAAAAAAAAACCTTGGGAGAACCCAGGCTCAGTCGGGGGCCAGTTCTCCTCTGGCTTTTATGAACTAGAGGCCGGAACTCTAGTTTTAAACTGGGAGAGCGAGTCTGAGCAACGAACAATATCAGGAAGGCTATTCCAGAGCTTCGGAGCTAAATGTGAAAATACTCTCCCTCCTTTGGTGGATCTGGATATCCTAGGTATGACCAGAAGCCTCGAATTTAGTGATCTTAAAGAGCGCGATGGATTATAGGGCGATAGAAGATCCGTTAAATAGACTGGAGCTAAACCATTTAGATCTTTATAAGTCAGAAGCAATACCTTGTAATTAATACGGAACTTTAAAGGTAACCAATGAAGTGATGATAAAATCGGTGTTATATGATCATATTTTCTTGATCTAGTAAGAACTCTAGCGGCTGCATTTTGGACTAACTGTAGCTTGTTTATTGAGGATGCAGGACAACCAGCTAATAAAGCATTACAATAATCTAGTCTCGAGGTCATGAATGCATGAAATGGAAGCTTTAGCGTTAAGTTCTGCCAGGAAGACTCAATTGCTACGTCACTTATTACCTTCTCATCTATCCAATCATGTCTAATTCTTGCGGTATAAAAGACCAGTACTTACACATGTTTGAGTTCGCAGATGCTGACGCTTTCATTCACCTCCATCCTCCCCACCACCACCAGGATGGTCCCTTCCCCTCCATCCTCCCCACCACCACCAGGATGGTCCCTTCCTATACCTCACAGGGGGTCGGCTGCGCCCCTGCCTTCGTCTTCAGGCAGGAAATGCAGAGTCCGGACCCTCGGATTGCGAGCTATGGACGGGGCCTACGCCAAAGAACTTTATCGCTTGCTGGGCTATCAATAAATGTATTTATTGTTACAGTATTTATTCTCCCGAGTCTTTCTGGTAGAACTAACTTTTCTGCATCAGAGACTGATAGCATATTACGTAGTTTAGCAATGTTTCTAAGGTGGAAAAAGGCTGTTTTTGTAACATATGAAATATGCTTTTCAAAAGACAGGTTGTAGTCTAATATAACACCCATGTCTTTTACAGTAGAGGATAAAGTAACAGGGCATCCTACTATGTTAAAGTAGTGTTGTGAGAGGTTTTGTGGACGGTTTTTAGAACCGATAAGTATTACTTCTGTCTTGTCTGGATTTAATAAAAGAAAATTACGCGTCATCCAATCTTTTATATCTTTAACACAGTCTGTCAATTTGGATAATTTAGCGTATTCATCTGGCCGTGATGAAATATATATTTGAGTGTCATCGGCATAACAATGGAAACTAATTCCATGTTTCCTTATAATATTACCAAGTGGCAGCATATATATTGAGAATAATAGAGGGCCTAACACAGATCCCTGTGGCACTCCATAGTTTGCCGAAGTTATGATCGATTTTTCTCCATTTAAATAGACAAAATGGTAGCGGTCGGATAAGTATGACCTGAACCAGCTTAATGCTTGTCCTTGAATACCAGTATAATTTTGTAGTCGATCTAGGAGTATTGTGTGATCTATAGTATCGAACGCTGCACTAAGATCAAGTAAAACTAGTATTGAGATACAGCCTTGGTCCGAAGCTAAAAGTAAATCATTTGTTATTCTAACCAGCGCAGTTTCAGTGCTATGATGCGGTCTGAATCCAGACTGAAACTTTTCATAGATGTTTGTTTACACGACAATGGCGTTTTGGGTGCCTGAAAACGCAAATTTTTGAAAACAGGTTGTAAAGTGCACATTTTTTAAAAACTTTCTACGTGTAAACAGCAAAAACGCGGATCTCTAAAGATGATGACGTCATGCACATGTGTATTACGTGTTCAGTATACAGTGTTTCATCGCCATCTAATGGCCTGGCTGCAGAATACAGCGTTTTCAGTAGTTTTCGCAGATCCGTGTGAATGGGGATCGTTTTGACAATGTCTGTACGAGGAAAACTCAAAGGTAAAACCTCTACATTTTGAGCATATCATTGTCATATAAATGTACCCTCAAACATGCCACCTAAAGTTGTGTTGAATTCAATGACTTAAGCAAAATATTTTTTTTCATGTCTCATGACTAGATTTTCAACAAATTCTGAATAAAATTTGAGTCTGTTCCTCACACAAAGACTTAAAATATAGCACAAGAAGCCTATTTGTTGTGCTTATTTTGCAGCTTGTTAGCCCCAGTACTCATACACTTTCATTATATGAGAAGGCAGCTTTTTGAACATCTCTTTGGGTTTGGAATGCCATGAGAATGAGTAAAAGATGACAGAGCATTCTCTTTAAGGTTATGACCAGGTCTTACATGAAATCTTAGCACACAAGGTTGATTCACTTCAGACATTTACCTTGTGCGAATACTGTACAAATCAATACGCATATCTCTGATTCCAGACACGTCGTCTCCTGTCTTTCCCTAAACTATGTGCTCGGCGCCTGAGGACTCAGCCCTACCTGTGTTTCAAGTGCACAGCTGTCCCACCTGACAATTATAGATGGTGTCTTCTTACATTGGCATCATTGAAATCTCAGGAGAGCAGAGATGATGTGGAAGGAGGTGTACTGAATTATACATGACCCCTGTTTGGCCTCCTTGACGACAACAACATCACCAACCACCAATAGATGGCAGCACCATACAGAGGTTTAAAAAATGTGGTGAAAAGTTGTAAGTATACAGCTTGGATGGCACAAAAAATAATAATGTCAGGAAAAAAATACTTTTAAGTTCTATAAACTTGGATGTTTAAGTCATTTCAACTTAAATTACATTACACTGACTTAAAAAATTAGTTGAATCTTATAAAAAAATATTTTTTAAATTGCTTAACTTATTTTGATGAGTTGAATCAATGTAAAATATATGTTGTCATAACTTATTGATCATTTCATGTTTTACAGTGTAATAATAAATGTTCTGTGAAAGGAAGTGCTTAGCCTCTGGAAAATGACCAGCTTCATTAGGTCAAACAAAATATGATATGAGCTATTTTATCTTCTATTCATTTTCTATTCAAAATTACTTTATTTACAACAATGTGACCTATTTGCAAAATATCTAAATATAATTTAAATATCTAATCTGATTTTGGTGATTTGCAAAATGTTGGTTTTTAGTTGTTGATAAACTCAAAGGGGGAAAAAATTTACAAATATTTTTTCTTATAATATCTTGGGTTACAGAGTTAGAGTACATATTAAGAAAATGTACAAAAGGTGAATATAATGTTACTTTGATATCTTAATTTTAAGGAATGTTTATTATTTATCGTAAATTAGAGGGAAAATCATGTTAAAACAATTATATTAAAATTAATTACAATTAATAGCTGATTGTCAAAATTTTTTTGTTCTCAGAGATTTGTGCCAAAGTGTACAGTGTTTGTTGCAAAAAAATACTTGAATGCAGTTTGAAGGTCTCATAATGCAGGGTATCTTATTATAACGTTAGCACTTAATTAGCACTAAATGTTCGCCTGCAGTCAAATTAAATAATTACACTTTGTAGTGATTATTTTCAGGGCAGTGGCAAATATTCTGTATATAATGGCACTTTTTTCTTTTCTTTTTTTTTTTTAAATTGACACTACATTGGAAAATTGCGCCCACACTAACTAACTGCAGCAATGTCATAAAGTGCATGAATACATAATTTTGTGGCACCAAAAGTTTATAAAATATATTAGGGTAAGTCTCTGCAGCTTTTCTTTTATAGTGAAGAAGCGTTTTCACATGCTTTTTGATTTACGGTCATTTGAGGACACAGGCAATGGGGCAAGAAATCCCACGGAAAGTTACCTACCGACTCCAGCAAACGGAATTGAAGAGAATTGTTGCTATGATGTAACAGTTTTATAAGTTGCCGTGTATAAACTCTGGGATACGAGAGCTCTCTGGCACACAACATGGCTGCATCTGGGAACAATCAGCCTCATTGGAACTTGTCACTCTTGTATCCAATAGCTTACAATAACACAATTTTCTTGCACTCAGACAAAATCCTCCAAAATGTTAAGTAGGCAGAATTAAATATAGTTTATTAAATTATGACATAATTCATTGTTTTTCTATAATGTATCTTACAGTAATATTTGAACCAGGTTTTGAAGAGCCTAAGAGCCTTAACCATGTGATACAGAATCTGCTTGTTGCATACACTAAAACAAACAAAGGGGACATATAGGATATATAGTGTAAGGAGTGATGAGTGAAAATATTAATAATTGCTCTAATGAGAACAAGAAAAAATTTATATTTGGTGCAAAATAATATATAAAATGTATATGAATATATCTGGCGACACTTTATAACTATAAAGAAATTATATAAATTATAATTGTAATGTCATTTCTAATAACGTTAATAAAATGATCATATTATAAAATGTTTTTCTAATCCTTAATGTTAGCTGACAAAAAGCACTTTACACAAAATTTACAAAAAAATAGTGTTGTCAAATATATTTACAATGTAATAATAATCAGTTATATATATCTGCATTATGTAATAATTAATAAGCTGTTTTATATATCATTTATCATAAACGTTTGCTATTTTTCTCTTTCACCCCTTTAGAAGCAACGAGGATGAACTGTGGTCGCAGCCACAGCATGCATGTTAAAAGGGAATGTTTGAGCTTTGACTGTTCTGTGAGGGAGGAAGACAGGAGAGTCTTTTGTGTGGACGGCATGTCATCATGCGGTCATCGTCAGCTGGGCTTCCGTAATCATTATCTCTTCAGAACACGCAGTCTAAACACACTGCCTCACTTGACTTACTCAACAAACATCTGAATACGTCACATGGGTCGGGTGCATGTATGAATCACCCACATCACATCCCTTATTTTGTTTGCACAAAATAAAATTTGTTCTTTTAGCAAATTTCTTTGACCAAAGGCTGCAGATATACCCACAAAGTTACTCATTCACTGTGTGCTCATGTTCAAAAACATGACAAATAATGAAAGAAAAACCCCCAAGCTGAGCGAGAACAGAATGGTATTCTCGAGTGGGAAGCGGGGAATTTTTCGTCCTTTTCCCACAGGATTTAGTGTTTCTGGTTATACGGAGGGCCTTTTAACACTGCATTTCACCTTGACCCCGCAGCCTGCAAGTGGGCAGCTGGGTATGAACTCAGCACTGTTAAGGTTCATTCACACTAAGAACAATAACTATACAGATAACGATAACGATATTAGCATCCACACAAGCGGACGATATTGTTCTGTTTATTTACGCTGCAAATAAATGCTCAAGCTCTTTAAAGCAGGATGGATTCTGATTGGCTGTCAATGTTTTTATCGTTCATCAACTGGAAAAAATCATTCTGAATGTGATTCCAACGATATTGATTCCCTGTTCCGTTATCGTTATAGTTATGGTGTGGTGTAATTAGTGTGAATGGGCCTTTTTGTGATGGGAGTTTTCATGCCACCTGAAGCCTTCACAGAAGCTGAAAATGGAAATATGTTCTCCATTTTTGGAAAACACTGTTCCCTTTCGAGGTAACTCAACGCTGTGTCATAATGTTGGTGCTATGGGAACGCCCCCACAGGCGAGGTGTGGAAACATGTCAATTGATTGACAGATGGCATCCTTATGTCACATGGAGCGTCCCGAAGTATAAAAGGGTGCCTCCCTTAGACATAATTAGCTCTTTGTCTTGAGGATCTATTTGTTTGTGTGTGTGTGTGTGTGTGTGTGTGTGTGTGTGTGTGTGTGTGTGTGTGTGTGTGTGTGTGTGTGTGTGAAGATATCACCTGTAAATGTAAGCTTGAGAGCAGAGTGAGTGATGTCAGCTCTTGAGGGAGCGTAGGGCTGCACGATTTGGGGAAAATGTCATATTGCGATTATTGAGGTCAATATTGTGATTTGCGATATGCGATTGTGAAATAATAAACAAATGGTTTCATGAGTCAACTTGCTTGGTTCTAAAGCAAAATGCACACACAGATTAGTGACAATTCTGAACTGTGTATTTCTCAACTCAAACTAGCAACAACAACTAAATGATTGATGACATCTATAATGATCAATAAGCCATTGATGTCTGGATAAAAATTAATCCAATTAATTAATGAAAATTAATTAAAAATTAATCCCCCCCATTTTAAACATTAAAGGGGTCATGACGAACTTATTGATAGAGGACGCTGCATCTAGTTGCTATACTTCAGGCATGCCTGAACGTATCCTTCAGACAATAAGCTGATGAAGGCACCCTTTAATACTCACGGGTGCTACATGTGACGTTATAGGGCTGCCATCTTCCAATCAATTGGTGCGTTTCCACACATTTCAGACACTGGTCACACCTGGGCCCGTTCCCATAGCACCAACGTTACGATGAATCGTCTCGTTACTGTCGCAGTTATGTTCAGTTTGTTGTAGTTTTCATGGACTTTCAGTTTGTTTTCATCAGTCACATGTGTTTCTTTGTCTTTGTTTCCCACCAGCCCCTTTGACGACGTGACTCTGAAGACTTTGTTCTGGATCGGGGCTAATTATCATTACCCTGTAGATGTCCCAGACACCTCTGGACTAGACTGGAGGGAAGCTATTATCCAGTGTCTAGAGAGCGTCTATCCCCGGTCCAGAACACAGCCAGACTCAGAGTCCGTTCCACCACCTTTGACCACGATAAATCGTATGAGCCCCCCGCAGACGGAGAGTGGTAGCCCACCGCGATACATGAGCCAGAGCCTGAGATGAAGAGGAGCTGACCATCGACCCAGAAGAGAAGCCCCACGGTGAGTCTGAACAGGGGTGTGAGCCCACGACCCCAGAGGTTGAGGAAATGCTGGTGGAAATGGAAACTGAGGACTGGCTGATGGACTTCAATGAAGAGGTATCAACTCCCACCCTATCCCACCCGGTCCCACCTGGTACTTCCTTCATCATTGCTGTTTATATGCAGCACTACGATCTGCATGGTCTATAAATTACTTCCACTGATCCTATCAAGATTCCATCTGCCGCCATCACTGCAGAGCTCCGCCAATCCTCCAACCCTGCCGCTGCTGGATGTTTGCAGCCCTTCGCCGTCTCTGGGGATGCCTTGCTGTGATGTCAAGCCTCAGGTTGGGAAACCACAAGCAGTGCATGAACGAGAGGATCCTGTGACTCCGCCTTTGATTACTTCGCTCCATCTCAGCCCGTCAACCACCGCCTTGGCTCCTCCCACCTTCGGCTCCACCAGAGACCCTCGACCTTGTGGCTCCGGGTTCCCTCATCCCACCGGCTCCCCCTTGGTCAGTCACTCTGCTTCCGCCACGGATTTGCGGGCCGTCACACCGGCTCCGCCTCAGCCCTCGGGTACTCTGGCTCCGCCTCAGATGCTCGTTGCCGCGTGCGATCCAGTCCCTCCAAAGCCACCATCGTCACCTGCCTCTTGTTATCATTCGTTACGGTGGGAGGTTGCACCGTCCCGGCGGGGGGTTTACTCTCACAGTTAGGTTCAATTTGTTGTAGTTTCATCAGTCACATATCTCTTTGTCTTTGTTTCTTCTTTGTCTTTGTTTCCCACCACTCATAAAGTTTCATTGGACTCTGATTCATCTTCTCAGCTGTTCGTTATTTTGTCACCATCACTGGCTTTTAAAGGGGTCCTATTATGGTATTTTACGAATGTGGCGAGCAGGACGAGGTCGAGGTGTCGTGAGTAATCTCTTCATAACACTCTTCATCTTCTCTAGCGCAGCTCAACCAGGCCTCGCCAACTTTCTTTGCGGATTCCTTGGGCGGGGTAGATTTAAATGAGGAACGTTATGACTTCTTACGTAAAAAAACGTGTTGTAGTCCAAACGAGACTTGTTGTAGTTCTTGAAAAGGGGATTCTGTTAAATAAAATATTTCCTTTTGGAGTGGACTTTGAGCTTTGTAACCTTATAGATCTTTTTAATGCTCAAACAGCAACATTACAGACTAAATAAAGTTGAAAAAGTTAGGACTGCTTTATGTTCCTCTGTGTGCACAAGAGGCACTCTTCAGGTGTCCGGTATTGTTTGTGTGTTTGTGATTTACACGCTGTCTCGCTTCACTCTAAAAAATGCTATGTTGGCTTTAATTAACTTTGCTATGTTAACAGTTGGCTTTAATTAACTCTTATGTCAACAGGTCCCATGTAACTAGGTTATGTTGGTTTTATGTAACATTATTTATTTCAATTAACTTAAGTTAATTACATAAGGTTAATCCAATGCTGTTTAGTTGAATAAGGTTAATAAGGTCTTAATTTGGTCCAAAACAATGAAGTTAATTAAGTTCAATTATCCTAAAATTAATATTTTTACATTCAACGTTAATGAGATAATTAAGTGATTAATTGAGTGATGATTGATAATTATTGATGGTAACAAGCAGAATCACTGAAGGAGAAAATCTATTTTTTAAGACACCGTTATGGTGATCAGTATTTGCTTTAGTTGGGCTCTTGACCCTTGAATCATTAACTTTAGATTTTTGTTTGGCTGTTGTATGCGTGTTATAACTGCCAGATGAACAAAGAGAAAAGTTGATCAGGTGTTGGTTATGTTTTGACATAATTTGCCCTGAATAACTGAACTCATGTGGAGTCTAATCTCTGACTTAAATGTATATTTTTGATTACAGCATCACAGTGATTCTACATAAAATCCATAATATTCTAAATAATCTAAAGGATCTTATCTAAAGGATTTCTTAAAAGTTGTTCTGACAAAACAAAATCTTCCTTTTAGGCACACAATAATCAACAATCAGTGTATGAATCTCAACAATGGTGACAAACGGAATATTCAATTAGGGAAAGGAAATTACTAAAACAATTCAGATCATAATTTATTCATACCGCAATGCATGATGGGAGTCGTGAATGAGTTTTGATTGGTAGCACCCAGAATGCACTGCAACATGCTTTATTATTGTCACCATAGTTGAGATTCACAGGCTGATCATTGATGTCAGTGTGTCAAAGTAATTTTCAAAATATTTTGATCAGAACAACTTTATAGAAATATTTTGGATTATATTGTAAATGCTGATAATCATTAGCTGTAGAATCACAGGTCTGCTGTAATCAAAAATGTAGACATAACTCTCTAAATGAGATTTGTGATTCAGGTCAAATTATGATTACATCAAAACAGAACCAACACCAAAATCTAAAGTTATTGATTCAAGGGTGAAGAGCCTAACTAAAGCAAACACCGATTTCCATAACGGTATCAAAAAAAAAAAAAAAATTCTCCTTCAGTGATTCTGCTTGTTAACATCAGGTTAGCTTGTCTTCAATAATGCTCAATCATCACTCAATCACTTAATTATCTCATTAACGCTGAATGTAAAAAATAAATATATTAGGATAATTGAACTTAATTAACTTAATTGTTTTGGATAAAATTAAGACTGTTAATCTTATTCAACTAAACAACATTGGATTAACCTTATGTAATTAACTTAAGTTAATTGAAATAAATAATGTTACTTAAATCCAACGTAACCTAGTTATGTGGGACCAGTTGACATAACAAAGTTAATTAAAGCCAACACAGCATTTTTTAGAGTGTTGGTAGTTCTGAATAATTTCAATAAGCCTTGTGTTATTCGATCATCTTCCCCGAGTTACCTCTGAGGGAACCAGGGTTATATTCATAACCTAGATGTTTAGATTATATGAATCAGTGCATTTTATTTTTGTTCAAATTGATTAGGCTTGTTTAGAAAAATAACCATCAAAGGTTAAATTCCATTAAAATGTATTTTACATTAATATGTTTTACATTAATATGTGTTCTACATCATCACATTAATATTGGGTTAATTCTGTTTTCAAAATGTTCTAAATAAAGACTAAAAGGAAACAATATAAAAACATTAAATAAAGATTGTACACGTATTACATTTTATATATATATATATATATATATATATATATATATATATATAACGTACCTTATTGACTAGATTATTGTAATGCTCTACTGGGTGGTTGCCCTGCACGCTTAATAAACAAACTACAGCTAGTTCAAAACGCAGCAGCTCGAGTTCTTACCAGAACCAGGAAATATGACCATATTAGCCCGGTTCTGTCAACACTGCATTGGCTGCCTATTAAACATCGTATAAATTTTAAAATATTGTTGATTACTTACAAAGCCCTAAATGGACCTGAGCGAGCTCTTAATGCACTATAGTTCTTCACGTCTATTGCGATCTCAAAATTCCGGCCAGTTAATAATACCTAGAATATCAAAATCGTCTGCTGGCGGTAGATCCTTTTCCTAATTAGCACCAAAACTTTGGAACCGTCTTCCTACCATTGTCCGGGAAGCAGACACACTCTGTCAGTTCAAAGCTCGATTAAAGACACATCTCTTTGCCCTAACATACACATAATACATTATAAACTTCTATAATTTAATGTTAGGCTGCATAGATTAGGTCAGCCGGAACTGGGAACACTTCCCTTAAATCATGATGTACTCGTTACATCATAAGAAGAATGGCATCTACGCTAATTTGAGTGTCTCTGTTTATCCCGAGGTTTTCCCGCAGCCTGCCGGATCCAGGCCGTATCCAGATCTGATGAGGAGCTTCACCTGGACCCGATGACAATGCAGTGCTGAAGTGCCAACTAGCCTCACCCTATGGAGGATCCCTTTACTACTCTACAGTTTCAAACACACATAACTATAGAATCAATTCTTAATGCGCATGTGAACGCCATCAGCGTTTATCACAGGTTTGCGTTTAAGTATACATTTTTATCTTCAGTTACTGTAAATCCGGCCTCTAGTTCATAAACGCCAGAGGAGAACTGGCCCCCGACTGAGCCTGGGTTCTCCCAAGGTTTTTTTTTTCTCCATTGGGTCACCTGATGGAGTTTTAAGACACTTCAGACACCACACTTCCATTGGGTCACTTCATGGAGTTTTTCGGTTCCTTGCCACTGTTGCCTCTGGCTTGCTCAGTTGGGGATATTCAAATTAATTATTCATAATTAATTAGTCAATCATAAATACCATTGATCAGCTCTACCAAATGTGGATGTTTTTCCACTAAGAAACGAACATTATGTTGTTTTGATTGACACTGTGAAGCTGCTTTGATGCTATCTATATTGTGAAAAGCGCTATATAAATAAACTTGACTTGACTTGACCTTCTGAAACCTGAAATGTTTACATAAAAGATCTTTCACAGCTTTATTTCCATACTGAGAATCAATGGACATGCAGATGAACTCGCTGCCCATTATTTTTGCTCCAATTAAAGAAATCTTTACCTTTTTACTGTCTGCATGGGACATTATCAAAAAAGCTTAGGTAACAATGTCTACAAACTTCTTCATGCTTACCTCAACACCAAATTGTACACAACTCTAAAAACAGAATGTTAGAAAACTATTTGCAATATGCATAGATAAATGATAATGTTGATCATTCATAAAAACTGTTGGAAATCTCTGATCTTGCACATGCAAGATCATGTTAATACAAAAATAAAAGGAAAAGAAATCACGAAACTTTTTCATATTTTGTAATGTTTGTATTTTGTTTCATCATCATCACAAAATGGGTACATGGGGAGGAACAAGCCTTTTCCAAAGAACCTGAGGTATTTTGCGTCAAGCAGCCTAAGGTATCCAGATTTTTTCTTTAAAAAATGTCCTATCTCAATTAGTTTTGTTGATACGATGCTATTCACACAACATATAATAATAATAATAATAATAGTAATAATAATAATAATAATTAGTTGCCAACTATTTAACAATTTCAGCAAAAAAGGACAGCCTGCATCTTTTTATTACATATTTTAAATAATGATAACAATGTCTTTAAAAATATAGTACAGGGAAGGAAAAGGAAATACAAGGTAATGTCTCACACAAGGAAAACAATTACAGCAGCACAAAATACAAGATTTGCCATTCAGAAAAGCTAACTGAAAAAATACAGACATAAATAAATTGCTGAACTATCTCCCATGGAGAGGGCATTCCCATTCACATTTGCACACACACACACCCTTTCGTGTTATATTTCAAATTTGGAGCGTTCTAGAGATTCTGAGAGCAATGGAGAGGATAACGGGAAAAGGGAGAGAAGGAGAGAAAGAGTAGGAAAGAAATTGGTGCAAAAGAGAGAGGATGAATGAAAAGGACAGGAAAGAGAAAGCTCAGAGCCCAGATGTGTAATTGAGTCATCAAAAGCTCCCCTGAGAAAAGAGCAAGCTGAATGTATTGTCACCATAGAGCAGATTCTGTTCTTATCAGTTATTGGTTTTAAATATAACGTTTATGATCCAATAGAAACTAGTTGATCAACAGACATAACTCTGTCAGATCATCAGTCAGGTTTAAAAATGCATCTAGTTGTGTATACTTATTTCATATGGGTGCGCAGTCGTGGATTTAAAGGATTTAAATCTCCTCTCCAAGACGCCAGTTTATATGAGCATCTGCAAAGGGTCATTCACAACATCCATCATACATCCTCCCGCAATCAGACCCAAACAAACAATAAATAATATCATAAATATGCAGAACAAATGGGGGACACAGACAAACCCCTTTAGAGTCCCTGTCAATTTTTCCCTTCATTTTGTCTTGTGTGCTTGTTAATACAAAAATCTAATTCTTGAAAATCAAAATGAGTTGCTGGGGTATCATACATATTCTTCTAGATTACTCTAGATTATTCATGCTGGATTAAAATCTTTAATAATTCAAGCCAGCAGGCTGGGGAGACAAATGAAAGCCATACCAAATGCTTTAGTTTGTGACGCACACCGCAGGACATAAATGGTTACACATGATTTTTTTGTAAAGCGTTGTGGTACCCTTTTAATGAGAACATCCAAAAACATCCCACTTAAAGCAAAAGAAAGTGCATTTTAACATCAGATAATTCCTGGTAATAACCGCACTCTCTTATGAACAAAAAGGAGGACAATAAGTGAAAACATATTGCTTGTAGTTCCGTATCAGTCTTGCAAGTGTATTTTCGTAAATATCACTGAAAAAGAAAGATCAACACTGAAAAAAGAGGAAAAATAAAAACTCCACAATCTTTATATTATTTCTCATTACCAGAATGAACCAGTAGAATAAATTAAAAATGTAACTAAGAAAAAAAAAAAAAAAAAAAAAAAAAAATGAAACATCCATTGAAATCACTGTGTATAGTTCATATACTATTTGTATGTAAGGAAAACAGCAGCCTCGAAGCATGCTCGGTGAGAGGAACGTGGGTTGCACAACAGTTCGAGCATCACCACTTGGGTACAGGAAGGGAAGAACAAGACCCTGAAATCTGGGTAACAAAAGTGTGGCAGAACATTATGGGAAAATGCCCACAATGCGTTTCCTTCATGACATGCCTGGTTCCTCCTCCAGGATTCCATGAATGCTAGGATACAGGACCAGGGTGGACAAGAGAACTGCACAAAGAGGCCTTCATTCAGCCAGTAAAAGCATGTACCACCAAGGCTTAGTCTATGCTGACTCCTTGTGCTGTGGCGGTGTAACTTCATAATATGGCATAATAAAAGAAACAAGTGTAAGCATAACAGCCATGCTTGATTCTCTATACACCAAAAGGCTGGAAAAGCTTTTATGAGGAAACCTGGGGGTCTGTTTCTAGAGTGAGGAAACAAGGGATTCTGCAACTGGAGTCTCAGCTCGTTGTCATCTGGGGATGGCTATGGCTTAAAAACAGTAGAAAGTCAAAAGCAAAGTCAATCTGCGTCAGGATCCACTGGCTTAAAAAGTAAAAAAAAAAGTGTCACATTTCTGAACCAGTCATTATCGACAAACCTATGAACTAATATGAATGTTCCACACAACAGCCTCTCCAGGCCCACTCTCAGTCCTCCTTGCTCATAACTGGCACCTGTCCGCTGCCTGTGTGTAAAAGTCATTAGGGGCTGTGCAGGGGATGTCAGGATACTTCAATGATTTCCATGCTCCCAGAGAAGCTGGATTGCTTGCTGATCTTTCCCAGTTCTTCCCTTGAACGTGTCTCTGATATCCCCTCTTCAAACTCCATCTGACAGCTGCGCCGCTTAAACTGCTTATCTGCAGCGCAGGAAGTGGGAGCATCCTCATGCCAGCTGCCCCTCGAGTCCCGTGGTTCCCCCACCTTCTCCCGCAGACGCACAGCCTCACACGGCCCAGGGAGACTGCTACAGCCTAGCGTAGGAAAGTGTACTGCCCCTCCTCCACCTCCATTACTGTTCATTGACTCCGAACTGTAGAACCAAGGGGCTTCGCCTGTTGGCGTAACAGGGGTTGTGGCCTGAACGGTGTCTCTATGTTTGGTCCACATGGGCCCGGTGCCCACAGTGGGAAGGCTGAGCAGCAGGGAGGGCTTCAGATTGTCATCAAGACTGGGACTTTTGTGTGCAGGGAGTGAGCGTCCAAAGTTTAGGCTGTGCGAGTGCACAGGAGAACTTCCAGCACTGCTACCATTGTGCTTGCTTTTCCTCCGTGAACGAGGTCTGGAGCTGCTCTCAGGAAAGAGGCCTGGAGATTCAGCTAAACCGGGGCTGACTGAAACAGGTGAGTACTGGCATACACCATTGACTTCTCCAGCCTCTGGGCTATCCAGCTTGCAGAGTTTGGGGACATCTTCGGTATGCACAGGTGCGAGACGAGGACAGTGGTTGGGCTCGTAGACAGATTTGATGTCAAGTGAGAAAGAGCGTTTAAGACGGTTGGTGTCCAGGATACGCTCTGCCGAAAGATTCAAGCCATTAAAGCCCTGCTGGAGGGAGGTTGGAGAAGGTAGCTTAACGTCAAATTCTGCGCGGTCTTTCTCCACCTCCAGACGGCCCTTTTCAGGATCACTTGAAGATTCTCCTCTAGGTTCTGATAATTCCTTTAACTGCTCCAACTTCTCCTGACCAGAGGACAGAGCTTTTAGCAACCTCAGACCCTTCTCAAACTCCAGCAGCTGTCCCAGGAAGTTGAAGTTGGGTGATATTGAAGGTCTGCGGTCCTTCACAAACCTGGAAACACAAGAAGAGTAAGAATAATTACCCTAGGGATAAATCCGCATATAAGGATAGGAAGACATCTTTAACACAAAGACTCATCATGTGAGCTTGTAAACGCCTTAAACAAAAATATGTGTTAAAGAAGGCTTCAACAGGTATTGTTTACAAGTCTCTATGTGATCCATTTTACATATTGCAGTAAATGGATATAAAATTACAGGTAGCAGAAAACGTTTTTTTCTGAGGCAGTGCAATTTAAGCTGCAGGGTGTCTGAGTGAGTTTACCTGTATGCGTCATCTGATGACAAACCCATTGTCTTCATGATATAAGCAATGGCGATGGTGGCGGACCTGGAGATGCCAGCTAAACAATGGACAATGACTCGACAGTTGGAAACCTTGGCTTTGTCTGAAAGGGAGAAGGGAAACACGTGAGAAAACACAAAACATGCAAGACAACCAAATACCTCCTCAGTGACAAGCCAGAAAAAAAAAACATATAATTTCTGCAAATATGCTTTGAGGATCAAATTTGTTCTTCCTGATATCATAACAGGGCATGCTGCTCATTTTTCATGCTAACATGTGAAGTTCACATAAAGAAAATTAATCAGCAAAGTAAAACTATAATCACGTGTTAAAACAACCTTCTAATGTTACAAGCAGGTTCTTACCAATGAACTCGTTGGTTTTGTCTAGCCATGGCAGGAGTTTTTCACAGTAGTTGTCATTGACGGGTATACGCATGAAATGGCTTTCGGAGATGAACTCTGGCTTTGGGCAAGTGTTGCTTGCATTTAATACATATGTGATGCCATTTTGAGCCATTAGATCCTGAGAGTGCAAAGAACCAGGGTAAGAATTATGTAGCGTCATTACTTCTGTTTTGGATAAAATATTAAACAATTATTTGGAAAAATTCTTTAAGATTCCAAGGTATTAGTTACAGTCAGTTGTACCTTGTTGAGCACATCTTTTTGTGAGCCTAGGTAGAGATGGGGCAGGATTCGCGTGGGACCAACGTTCGCCACAGGCAGACATGGCTGAGACAAGCTCATAGGCAGAGTGGCCACTGGCTTGCCTTCACACAAGCCTGGAAAACAGGATGAGAATGCTGCAAAACCACCTGAAGAAACAGAAAAAAAGAGAACACATTAAGAACAAAGTTACCTCCAACCTATTCGATAAAAGAAAGACAAGACCAACAAGAATGCTGGATTTTGCGACTGTCAAAAGTCATTATGTATGGGATGCAACTCAAAATCTCTCATGCAGGACAAAGAACTGAACAAAGAAGCTGCAACCTATAATAAAGGGCATAATTCAAGTCAAAACTTTCATACTAACAAAAGGACATGCTGATGTCACACATCATTTGTCAAAAACCAATAAAGAAAGGATTCAGATGTTATGAACAAGATTATGCCAATCTAGGTCAGTGCATGTACGAACATAGCAGTCAAGTGAGCAAAGGCCAGTTGGCCTAATGAAGGATCCTGTCTCTTTAAGAGGCGGGTGGCTCCAGTTTTGGCATTTGTCTGCTGGAGCTCCTTTTCCTGAATGACCTAATATCCTCAACTGAACAACTGCGTCAGGCTTAGAGAATGAGGGTGGTCACAGGTGCAGACCAAGCCCTTGATTCATAGCTCTAGTGTGTTGGGTGCGTGGGCAACAACATACACACATTCAAATGCAATGTATAAATTCACAACTGCATTTACAACTATAAGCATTCACATTGCGCATGAAGCTGACCTAGAATGTATTAGTTTAACAGGGAAAGATGGAAACGTGGAATGGATTTACAGAGAAAGAAAGTTAAGTCTTCATCGAGCTGTGCAATGCTGCCAGAAAGTGTGAGCCCCAGCAGATGGGTTAAGACCTTAATCTCAGATGAGCTTCGTGAAAATTTGGAACATGGTAACCCTGGGAGCGTGCAGACACAGCAGTCAACCAGGGAGCCATGATATAATTTCGTCCCAGCCAGGAAACAGTGAAATAGTCCAAACAAAAGTGACTGTGTTAAACAGATCTGGGTGGGATAGAGGAGTTAAAATGAACAACTCAATAAAATGAGTCATGGCAAATAAAGAGTGAGGTGATAAGAAGGTTTACAACAAAGAAATGTAAGCCATGCACAGAACATCATCTAGAGTCTATACAGGGGTGACGCATCATATTTCAACAAACTGTGAATTTTAAAAAGCCACCTGCTTTGCCCTAACCGAAAACATGGAACACCTGTCCCTCTTATCCATGCATAAATCACCTAAACAATTATTGTATTTTGGGGGGTTCCTGGTTTTTTAAGAGGTTGAGCGACAACCTGTCTGTTTCCTGCTATTAATGGCAACGGTCGTTACAATGACATCATCTCTCAGCACAGAAAACAGAGAGGTGATTTGCATGTCACTCAAGCAGAACCAACGGGCCCCTGGTGCCTCCTCCATACGCTCTCGAAACTAGCGGTAGATGAATGACTACCGACCAAATGTTCTACGACCCCCAAACTGGTTCAAATGCACCCTTCCCCCCAAACCCCACACACGTACACACACACAAATACATTCAAACACATTGATACAACCATCTAATCTTGGATATCTGTCCCCCTCCCCCAAATGTAACTTCCCTTACCGGTCCAGTGACATAATCACCTAAAAATGTTGCTCATGATGTCAACACTGTCAGCGATGCCTAAGTTTTCAAATTTTGCCTGGTTAAGGCTTGTTAAAACTGGCTTCCTATCCCACATCTCTCAAATGTATTACTTCTGCCAAAAAAGAAAAGCAATGCTGACCTCCCATCCCTCTCCCTTGAACTCAAAAGGTCAAGGATTTCAATGAGCATCTGGAATCTCTGAGAGCAAGACCACAGCTCAAAGCTCAAAAGGGAATCAGACAGGATCTCCTTTTGCAAGTGATCTTTGATGCTCTTTTCATCTCAAGGATCTGGAATATTGTCCTGCTTCGAAGATCTAGAGGGGTGCTTTAAATAGCTTCCTCGAAAAAACATGCTTCTATACCACAGCAACACTAACAGGAACAAGTACAGCACCACATTGTTGAAAAGCCAAGAGAGGAAATGCTTGAGTGAGGTCATCAGCTATAATTTCTAACTGGGCGGTGGTGGTGACAGTTAGGATTACAAGGAAACCATAAGCTTCCGTATCTGTCTCAACGTCAAACTGAAGTTGAATCAACAAACACCTCATTTTACTTTTGCAGCAAAAATATGAACAATTAATTGCACCATAATAAGTATACTGATAAAAAAATCATTAATTAATGCACAGACACACACTAACTTAGTCAACTTAGTCACTTTTATAGTCTCCAGTTGTGTAACAGGCCAGTGGTGACGTTTCTCAAAACCACTGGGAATATGAGTGCATGTGTGTTTTCAGCAAGAGAAGTGTGCCAGGGTCAAACTCACTCTGGACGAGAAGGCAATGTGCCACTCACACACTTCCTCTATTTTTTTTTTCTCTGTCTCCAAACCTTACATAACCCTCCATTTGCCATCCAGCTTTCTCTGAAAACAGAACAGTGGAATAACCTTTCTTGTATGAAGGAACCACAACTTTTATCTGAAATTGCAGAGGTTGTGAATAGGTTGTGTACAGCCTATAACGCTTGGGTCACCACAGATTTGTGGGATACTTACCTAAAATTCGACTGCAGCTGCAATGTCATGTTCTCCTACCGTGCAACAAAGAAGATGAGGTAAAAAGGTTACACTTTTCGGATATGGCCATGAACTATCAAGACCATGAACTATCGAGATGCATTTGTGTTTAATAACACAGAGTTGCACAGTTCATTAACTCCAGCCTTTGATATCAGTTCATTGTCCTGCGGCACCTGACCTCCATCTTTAGGAGCGCCTCTGTTTTTCATCTTTTCAGCTGAGCTCTATAGGCACTCTCACACAGGCTTCTATTCAAGGCTCTACATCCAGCAGCATTGATGGGCCCCTGAATGAAACTAATGCACACCAACAGACACACACACACACACACACACAAGTCTCCAGATGCAGAAGACATGACGCCATTGAGGAGCAGCCCCCATCTGTCCCCATCTCCACGCACACACTCACTTATTAGCATCTCAATAAAGGCCCAATGACATCATTGCACACATGCATGCTGCACAATGAGGAACACAAAAAACAGCAGGGGGTTGGTGGCTACCTCATCACTCCCGGCGCTTTGTGTCATGCTTGACAGATTAGAAGTGTTAAACCCCGGGACCCTGTATCATCGAATCATTAACTGTTGCCGCTATTACAATTATTGCATATCTGCCCTAAAGCCATTACAAAAACATAGACGTCACTGCAATAAAACTAAATTGCTTGGCAAAGTCCAACTGTTCAACTTCTATTTGGTGACATCAGTAGAATGCACACAGATAGTAACTCAAATATACTCTTGCATGTGTGCATACCGTTTCACAGGCTGTGAACTATGAACACATGAAGCAACAGCATTAATGTACTTAAATCATATAAAGCAACCCAATGCATGTCCATTTAAATGTGCTACTACTCTTGGAGATTATCATAGGAGCACTATAGCAATGCTAAGTTAATGTTTTACTTTTAAAAATAAATTTGGTAATAGAAAGACTGACAATTTAAAATATTTAGATAATATATAAACATAGCGCATAATCTCGAACCATACACGTGTTTGTGTTGGTACAGATGGGAAAGCACCATCTGTCCAGGTGACAACAGATGCTACACACCTCTAAGCTTGCGTTCCTTCCTCATCTTACGGACTCTGATTTTGAGCCTCATGTCTGTTCCCTGGATCCCCGGCCAGAAGCAATTCTCCGGAGGGGATATGACCACGTCTAGGGGCATCCGCACCAACTCAGAATGCACCCACTAGTCCAAACCACAGTCCAAGAACTATACGTCTGCAAGACGCTGGGTAACAAAAAAATTTAAGATCCTAAAAACAACACCTAGGAGGGAAACTCCACAGGAAAGAAACAACTGCATCCCCCTCACAGAAATAAGGGCAGAAGAAGTGTGTGGTCTTTCCTCAGGAGCGCCACGGATCCTTCCTCGATCTCATTCAGTGTGGCAACAACTGAAAGTGGAGCTCGCTATTGTTGTACAGCCTCCGTTCAAGTCTTTCCCCGCCTTCTCTCTCTCTCTCTTTCTCTTTCTCTCTGCGTGACCTTAGAGTGAATGAGCTCATTTGCCGTGAGCATAGTCTGCCCTGTCTCTCTTCTCTCTCGCTTACTTTCACTCTGTCTCCCCCCGTTTCTCTCTCTCTCTCTCTCTCTCTCTCTCTCTTACTGTGTGTGAGCTGTATCTGGCTCATGAGTAAGGCATGCAACCACATTCCTTACTCACCAAGCAAATATGCAGCCACCTTAGGGGCCCACTCTATGTTTTTCTGAAAATGAAAAAATATAACACCCTCTCAACTGTTTTAGACAGGAACCACCAGACTGCAAGTACACACTTTATATATGTACACTGAGATGCACATTTTAGCTTGATCTTCTCTCTTCACACTCTCTAAATGCATCACATTTACTATAATAATGCACTGCATTGAATGCAAAATGCACTACATTGTGCAAATACATATAGGGGAAAAATTCTATGCATATTAAATGCATTTACAATTACAATTTTACTCTTATTGAGATCGAATTTTCAATTTGTCTTCCAAAAATCTGAATTTTACATCTAAAATGCCCCTGTAGAGGAACTGGTATAGCAAAACTAAGGTCAAGGGTTCTATTCCCAATAAATACACATAATGAATGCACAAAGTCGCATTAGATAAATAAAATTGAAATTACATTTTTGTTTTTTATTTTGAGCAATATAGTGACAAAGAGGCATTTGATAAAGAGGCATTTGATCCGATCTATACAACAAGGTAGCCTGGCTAACGTCAGACCTAGTCTCATTGAGACGTGGGTCTGGGAACCACATGTTAATTTTCTCGTATTTGAGGCGTGGTTTACGAATGCCCAGAGCCGTTTATTGGGTGCTACGAATGTCTATCAAATGCGCCTGTACGTAGCTCAAAGCCAATCGTTTAAATTATACTAGATGACGTATGTAGAGCGACAGAAAAGTTGCTCTTTTTTCAAAATAAACTTGCGTTCTAAACTACTTAGAACAATGTCTAAGGCTGCATCGAATAACTTCGCGTCTGCTGCCATGTTGGATCCATAGATATAAACAAACTGCTTCGGTGTGTCGCATCGTCTTGCTGCTCCCTCCCTGTTCTCTGATTGGTTCCCTAGCTGAGGTGAAAATCTTGTCCATGGAATCCAGGCTGCCTAGCAGCGAGAAGAAAATCGCGCTGCACGCAAGGCAGCATAGGGAAACCCAGGCTAACAATAAGGTAAATTCACCTCACTTTAACAACATAAATCAATCAATTGCTCTAAATGGAGTGGGAAGAAGTCAGACTAATTTAGACACACTAATTGTTACAATTACAAAGAAAAACAAAGGTAGCTGCTTCCTTAATTGTTAATGTTAATATAACTCTCAATTACATATTTATATATACACATATGAAAAAACACAAACATATCTTAATTACACACGATATATTACTGCAGGTAACAATTATAGTAATACCAACAATGACAATCAGAATACCTACAAAGGTAAGATAACACAGCCTATGAATACATGAATACATCACCAGATGATTAAGCCCCGAACTCCTTGTACTGTGACAAGACCTTCTGTTTATAGATTGCTTTAAACTAGTGAATGCTTTGACATTGTTTGTGTTCGAGTAAATAATGCATCTGGGAAAAGTGTAAATGTAATTTTATTTCTGAAATAAAAATGTCTAACATAACTATCCATGTGCTGCAAGACGACACCTGCCTAAAACGTGTTAAAGTCGACATAAAACGTAAGTTGCAATAGTCTTTTCTTCCCTATTGCGACGTATATCCGAGTGAAGTGGCTTCTCAAACAAGAATAAATGTAGATTGGATCTTTGGATTGTTGTCGTATGCTATTGCTCTGATCTCATGTAAGGGAGAGGTTGTGAGATTATGAGGGTGCATAAATAAATAAATAAAATATTGATGTGCATGGATAAATCATTTATAATGAACACTGCAAAATTCCATAAAAAAAATAAGAAATGTCAATTTAGATTTTATGGTGGTTTTGGTCATGCTGGCAGCAGTGATAACATTGCATGAATTAAATACAATGGCTGTTCTAAAGTGCTTTACTGCATGTTTCAAACACATATTTGGTTTAGTAAGATGTCTAAAACATTCCTACTGAAAAGACTAGCTTGGAGCATAATGAACGTCCAGGCTGGTTTTTGTTATTTTGTTATAACCGTCTGAAAGTTATTTGTAGTTTTTTTTTTTAGGTATTTGTAAGGGTGAGTATGATGCTCGTAAAGGTTCAGTAGGGAGCAGTTGTATCAGAATACAACATTACACTGCAGGATCATCTATCAGGTGAAGCAGAGAAGCTACGTCATTCATGCAGTTTGAGCAACTCCAGTTGCCCGTGTGTGGGGCTTAAGGAGTGTTGCCACAATATATTGATTCTATTTATACAAAGCTTTCAAACTCTAACAGAGGATGGTGTGTGTTTGCAAGAGAAATTTTTGTGTGAATGCGTGAGTGGAGTAGGAAAACTGTTAGCGCTGATAGCTCTTGTTGTCAGAGCACCAGTGACATGTGATACGCGGATACATCAGTCCATGATGTAATGCTTACGGGGCCCCAGCTGTCATGCCTGAGGTGTGAGGTAGCCTCCAGTCGAGCACAACGCCAGCCTCAATCGCTCAGCACTCACATGTGTGCATCAGTCTAAGTGTGTCTAAATCCCCCTGTCTGTGATAAAACAGCGGGAAATTTAGCTGGAGTTTGACATACATATGACATAAATGGATCCCAATGGGGCATCTCTCATTTACACTCACGATATGGGGCGAAGAAGCTTGAATTCTCACTGCATGATTACGCTTCTAGATGTCTTGTGTATACAAGCCATAAGTGAAGTCATGATGAAGTCATGGAAAGAAAGAAACACGACACGCTGACATTA
The DNA here is from genome assembly GCA_031834385.1 of Semotilus atromaculatus. Classification (NCBI taxonomy): domain Eukaryota; kingdom Metazoa; phylum Chordata; class Actinopteri; order Cypriniformes; family Leuciscidae; genus Semotilus; species Semotilus atromaculatus. Next base: position 5,658,762 of record JAULUF010000027.1, on the reverse strand, counting down.
CATGCTAGCCATGCGTAGCTATATCATTTTACCGCCACCGAAACAGAGCAGATAGAAGCCATATTACAAAAAAAGCCACTTTACTGCTGTGGTGTATAACTCTATATTTCATATTGTTTAATCACCATCATCCTTTGTTGGACCCAACTGCTGACATGCTTTAAATCTGGCACACGTGCCGCAACAAATGTGCAATTTTAATTGTTGGTGTCAACTCGGACATATCACAGCCGTTAGACAGCAGCCCACGTACAGTAGGAGTTTCCACACATGACATTTGAGAACGGTACAGCTGAGCTGAGGTCAAGAAACAAAAAAACTTGTGTATTTGAACCCTACAAAGTGTGATCCACCATTGGGTTCTTGAGAAAGATTTCCCAGATTGCATAAGGGTGACAGTGTCTGTATTGTAAATCAAATTGAATTGAAAATTCCTCTTGAAACTTTTTCACCACACACTAAATTTGCCTAACACTATGTAATCTGTCATCAAGTATATGAATTTCCAGCCCGTTCTCATCCCAAGGCGTAATATAATGACGCTTTTGCCAAAGCGTCTATATCGAACGCGCATGGTACCCTTTAGCGTCAATATGAGACGCCGAAATATATGGGTCAGAAGGCGCCTCCTAGCGGTCTAACCCTAACCCTACACCATACCTAAACCTACCCATCTCTCTGCGTGTTATATTGACGCTAAAGGGTTCCATGCGCGTTCGATATAGACGCTTTGTCAAAGTGTCAGAATATTACGCCTTGGGATGAGAATGCGTTGGAATTTCAGAAGAATGCTGTTGTCTCAAATCGGAACTCTACTTTTTGACCACCATTTGCTTTTTTTCCATTTGAACAAAAGTACATTTTAAACGTAGCTAATGTGTTGCTGCTAGTTTTAGCATATTAAGCCTCTCCCCTTCTGCTATGTAGAGAAAGCTGTGACCATTGATTGTGGTCCAATATATGGAAATGGTCTAAAAGGGTTGTCCCTATTCTGTTAATGAGTAATGGGTGTGTTTTGTGCGTAACTTGCAATAAACCAATCAGAGTCTCATCTCCTACTCCCTCTAAAAGCCAGTTGAGCTTGAGCCATGGTGGATTCGCTATTTACATGGTGGAATTTGCAAGCAGAAAGACTGAACGCTTCTCTAGCGAGGAAACAGATCTGCTCATGCGCGAGGTTAAAGCACGCAAGCAGACCATCTACGGGACAAAGTGTATGCGCCTATAGGCGCACATTACTAACACGCTATTCAAATACCAAAAAATATTGTCATTTCAGGAGTCTATTTCAGTTGCCTCAAAATAGCAATATGCCAACAATGCTCAAATGGCCGCAAATACAGTTGCTATTTAAACAACGTGGCACAGGACGTGAAAATGATAACTGCGTCAGGCTGAAACTAGCAAAAAACACTTGCGTCGCACCTGGAGCTGTACCGGGCTGATGATAGGGCCCTTGGTGTTGTAATTGCGAATTGTAAATACGAACTTCACAGGAGGACTTGAATGCATCATTACTACAAAATGAAAAAGTTTGTGAAATGGGACACAGCACTAGTTTTATTGTAAGTAATGTTACACATCCTCTTACAATAGCATACAGCTTTTTTGCTGATACTGCTGTGACTCAAAGTTTCTATCAATACCTCAAAATCTCCTAAAACAAGCTGATCTATGAGGTGATAAAACAGCATTGCCTGACTCTTATATCAGTTTTCATATAACAACGCAAACCCTGTTAAGCACTATTAATGTTAAAAAGCCTATGAACCAGATCTCACTCAGTCAAGAACAGACTCGAGGCTTCCAAGTTTAAGGGCTCAACAGGATGCCATCACTCAGTACTGGGCTGAAACCCAGTGTACAGGTCAAAGGTCAAGTTCATTAATCAAGGTCTGCCATGTTTCAGCTATGTTACCGACAGCCGAAGGAGGACCCGGTTTAAACCGGTTTTAACACTCTTTTGGAGGCCAGTTACACCAGATTTAAATTTTCAGATGTTTTGCAAGGATGTGTTAACAGCCAAAAGCTTAAAACCATCTTGTGTGATTCATATAGTTGGATTGATGGTATTAAGCAAGCAATTTGTTCTTCTTATGTCACTGTGACATGTGAAAAAGACTAGGCGTCCAGAGATATTATTGACAAACTTTTGGACTCCTTTCTTTTCCTAAGCTTAACATTAATGTCGTAATGTCAGATGTTCAAATATGGAGAGAAAACAAAGACATACAATAGAGAGCAGTTAGGGCCAGACATCAAATTTGTGCATATCTGCAAGCTTGTAAGTGCAAACTTCTAAAATGATATGCTTGAATAAAGAATTTAAATTTTGGGGTGACCTGTGCCTATTACATGAGCACTGATGGTCCTCATAGATGGGTGAACATGCATAAAACCACACCTCCATATTATATTTATATTTTACCACATTTCATGCATCAACTATTCCCATGTTATCCATTTTTCCTTACTAGAGAAGAAGGGGTGATTAAGAAACTAGGGTTGATCTATTAATATGGATGGACCCACCCTTCCCCCTTAAAAGACAGAGAAAGAAAGCAATCTAGACCCCCCTATTGAGAACTATGATGTCATTGGGCCACATGTAAACCAGGATAGAGGTCTCCAGAGAGGGTTACACAACTGGGAGGATGTGCTTCGTGAGAGTGGGAAGGAAAGGGGGAGATGGAGAGCCTGAGAGAAAGAGAGATAAATGAGAGGGAGTATTAATGCTTCCAATAAGACAGAGGAATTACGACAAAGCACACGTTCTTTACACAGGGGCTTCAAGCTCAGCTGGAAATCCAAATTTAGCCGAGGATGGAATGGAAGGACTTTGGGCCTCTATCAGGAAATGAGTGCTGGGTTGCGTCACTTGTTTGTGTATGTGCATGTCCTGTGTTCTGCAAACTTTTCCTGGAATTCATTGCATTCTTCAAGAGCCACCAAAACCTTTGGAACGTTTGGAAGGTTTTCTGGGTCCTGGAGGTGTTCTGACATGCTCTGACATTTGTGCTTATTTCTGATACTTGTGACATTGTCATGGCTAAAGTCTGATTAAACTGTATTCAGCACAAACTCTGCTACAGTAATATGTCAGCAGCATGTATGTTAAAGTTTGTAGTTTTGAGATAATGACGTTTATGCGTGGTTTATATAAAAAAAATGTTGTCACTGAAATAAGGTCATGAAACCCATACTAATTATTTCTTCACAAGACTTTTGAAAATTGTATTACGTGGCCTAGAATATTTACTTTTGAATATTTAGTTTCACACCTGACAAAGACAAAGACCCTCCCCTAATGGCCCTATAAGGTGCTATCAGGTGCTATCATTATGAGGAGTCTTGCACAAAGAATGAGGAGAGACTTAAAAAAAATGGCTTTTAGATTGTTTGGATTTATTTACAACACAACATAATCCAAAGATACACAACAAATGACAAAAAAGCACATTAGTAAACACACGGATCTAAAGACAGAGACTTGGCCAGTCAGACACCTTTGTGCCATTCCTAAAACATAGTAGGCTACATACCTGTCATCTCCAAGGTGTTTGATTTTTCACTTTACCATGTTCATGTACAGAGACTCATGTGAATGTTTAAGTCAGCAGGACTCATCAGTGGCATCTGGTCCCTGTAAAAAATTTTTTTTTAGAAAAAAACCCACCTGTGAACATGCTGATATCAACAGACACTATAGGGCTGCACGATTTTGGGAATACAAATATCTGGTCTAATTTTCAAATTTTCTGGTTAAAATTATGAAATTTACTAAATACAGACATACACTATATATATATATATATATATATATATATATATATATATATATATATATATATATGAACAATAAGTTTGTTGTGCCTTGTAGGCATGTATGTGTAGGGCTGCATAAAATAATCACAATAGCCTATAGCAGGCAGCCTATAAATTGTTAAAAACGAACACTACAGTTAACACTACACTAGAGAAAAATATATGGATTATCATATGTTACTTCAAACGTTTCCATTCATTACGACGTTATGAAATGAGATTGGAGTAAAACCATGAAGCCTAATGTTTGGTGCGTTTTGCTTTTCAAACCCACAGCGTGAGTGACTCAAACTCACAAAGAGGACATTTACTGAAGCGATCGAGCCGCTCCAAACTATGAAACATTATTCTTACCATAATTATACATATCTACGTGTGAGCAGTTATCCACGTATTTAACAGTAAACACAGGTCTAAACATTATAATATTCACCATGAATAAACACTCATCCAAGTCTACTGTTATATCGTGCTGTGTTTAATTATCGAACATAAAAACATTATCGTGTCATACATGTATATACATTTAGCATTAGGCTTCATGTTTTTACTCCAATCACATTTCATAACGTACATTTTAGTCTGGCACCAGTTTAACTAGTAGCTACAATGTAAAGTTTATGAAACAATAACATGCTACTATTAGTGTCTTACCTTAAAAATCGTTCTAATAATCAAATCGTGTTCTTCTAACTCTTCCAAGAGTTGGAGGTAAATCCAAGGTGCACAGCACAAATACAGTCTTCCAAACTGGATGAAAAGCAGAGCATAGTGAAGTCGCGGATTCTCTGTTTAGAGGTGATGAGGGCGTTGCGTTCCTCCACGTGGATCATTTGCATATGTCGACTACAAAACTACACTGGTGTTCAGGGACAGGCATTAAGCTGGTTTAGATCGTACTTATCAGACCGTTACCACTTTGTCTGTTTAAATGGGGAAAAATCGAAGATAACATCAGTAGACTATGGAGTGCCGCAAGGATCTGTGTTAGGCCCTCTACTATTCTCAATATATATGCTGCCACTTGGTAATATTATAAGAAAACATGGAATTAATTTCCACTGTTATGCTGATGACACTCAATTATATATTTCATCACGGCCAGATGAAAACACTAACTTATCTAACTTGACAGGATGTCTTAAAGATATAAAATGCTGGATGACGTGTAATTTCCTGCTATTAAATTCAGATAAAACAGAGGAATTACTTATTGGTCCAAAAAACTACCCACAAAATCCCTTACAATACAACTTTAATTTAGAAGGATGCCCTGTTACTTTATCCACTACAGTAAAAGACCTGGGTGTCATACTTGACCGCAACTTGACTTTCGAAAATCATATTTCATATGTTACAAGAACAGCCTTTTTCCACCTTAGAAACATTGCTAAGCTACATAACATGCTATCCGTTTCTGACGCAGAAAAGTTAGTTCATGCATTCATGACCTCGAGACTAGATTACTGTAATGCTTTATTAGCTGGTTGTCCTGTATCCTCAATAAACAAGCTACAGTTAGTCCAAGAGTTCTTACTAGGTCAAGAAAATATGATCATATAACACCAATTTTATCATCTCTACATTGGTTACCTATTAAGTTCCGTATCAATTACAAGGTATTGCTACTGACCTATAAAGCCCTAAATGGTTTAGCTCCAGTCTATTTAACGGACCTTCTATCGCCCTACAATCCGTCGCGCACTTTAAGATCACTAAATTCTAGGCTTCTGGTCATTCCTAGGATATCTAAGTCCACTAAAGGAGGGAGGGCGTTCTCACATTTAGCTCCTAAACTCTGGAATAGCCTTCCTGATATTGCTCGAGGCTCAGACTCGCTGTCCCAGTTTAAAACTAGATTAAAGACGCATCTCTTTAACCAAGCATTCACATAATGCTTACCTTTTATACTACTGCCGAATCAGATCGAATGCATTAATATTATGAACATCAGCTATGCTAATTATTTCTCATCTGCCTTTCTGCTGTTATCTCGGGACGCAAGTCCCGAGGTAAATAGCGTTCGTCAGCTCCAGTTTGTATCCAGCCTCTCACGGAGACTTCAGATGACCCAACACCTGTGATGAGACGACTAAAACGCCTGTGGAGAGACGACTCGACACCTGTGAAAAGACGACTCAATGCCGGCGATATGTTATGCCCTAAATTAATACATGATCAACTAACTGTATTTTCTATGTACATTTCTAATGCACTTTCTGTAAAGCTGCTTTGAAACAATGTGTATTGTGAAAAGCGCTATACAAATAAATTTGAATTGAATTGAATTGAATATGAACAGCTCTTGAGCGCGTGGGTGTGGTCACATTAGCGCTAATGAGCTTGGGCTGGAGAAACTGTACATGTCGTTGCTTTCATACGAATGACTTAAACAGAGAATATTTGGATTTGATTTAATTTACATCATTTAAAAATGATTAAGCTTTGTAAAGACATATGTTTCATGTCACAGTGACAAGTATTCGCTGAGTTACAGATCATTTTCTGTCGCGTTTCAGAATGAACTTCACATTCAGAGAGACGGGAGAATGCACAATGCACATCACGTTTATTTTCTTTATTTTACAAAAAACACAAAAAAATAAATTATCATTAGTGTACACAAATAAAAGAAGACATTTAACAGTTTTGAATGATGTATCACACTTGCCTGTATAGACAGAGTTATTTGAGTCTATTTTGCACCGATAAGAAAAAAAGCGAGAAAATGCGCCGGCGCGATAGCCGACCCCAGAGGGATTATAAGTAGAAGTGTCGATTTAGAACTAGAACATATGTTCCAGTCAGTTTAAACAATCAAGCTATTTTAAACTATTTGTGAAAAAATGTTTGAGCGCACGGAACTCAATTCAGACAGCACATGTTTTCTGTGCACACACACACACAGAGTCATGCAGACACACCAACAAATTCCATTCTCTTACGAGACTATTTGTGCTTGAACGTACACTTGCACACAAAATTATGTCAAAATGCCCGTCTTTAAAACACAGTCGCTTATGGCTTACATATACGCAAACAATTGAGAAAGAAAATGGATGAGTATTATTATATTGGATCCGTGATTTCGGTCTTAAAGTGACAGCAGCCTAATAAACCTGCTGCTGTCTGAGTTATTAATCTTAATCAAACAACAAAATACAAAGAGAAAATCACTTTTGTAGCATTAAAAAAGATTAATTGTATTTAATTTATAAAGTGAAGACTATGCAGTGTAATTTTACATTTGATTATTCATTATTTGTACCTAGATACTGTTAGACTTACCTGAAAAAGGCACTGTTTATTTAATTTGTATATTTGTTCTATTGTGTTTATCTATGCTTGTAATTTGTTTATTTTTTTTCTATGCAGATTCATCACCTACAAATTCACCCAATCATTCTAAAATGATTAATTCTGTCCAAATAGAGCTGTTCAATTTATCTGGTAAAATTTGTACATTTGTTTTTATATCGCAATATATTATCACAGGAAAACAAAATATCGCAATGTCAGTTTATTCCAATATTGTGCAACCCTAAGCTTATTTTAAGATGAACTACAGCAACAAAATGATCCAGAGAATTTACTGAAACTAAGCAGCACAAAACGGCAGAAATTTTCATGACACTTCAAACACAAGCTAAATAACCTAAATTATTTGGCAGATGCTTTTTCCAAAGTTCAATGTATTTAATCAGTGCTTGCATTCCTTGGGAATCAAACCCACACTGAAAAAAGAAATGGCGTTTTAAAAATGGAGTGAAAAATTTTATACCCGGAACTTACCCGGAATAATTTCACAAATTACTACAAAGAAACTGCAAGTAACACAATGAATTAAATGTGAAAATAGACTGAAGTAGCATTTCCTTGTTCCAAAAGTTACAAAAATTCCATAAACCATTTTTGCTTTCACTTGGCCCGCCTGAATGAAATATGCTGGTGCTTGGAGGTTAGCCAATTATAACAAGTCATTTGCATATAGGAATCTTTAAGGTACAGAAGCAAAAACTTTTTAAGTTTTAGAGATGGTGTACAAATTAAATGATGCCCATTTTAATGCAAGAAAGCATTGCTAACAGTATAAAAGGGGGAAAACAAAATGCTAGAAAGTGTTAAATATGTCCCTCTGGTTCTGTAAGTTTGACATAGAGTGGAAAAGTTTTCCTCCGTTTAATTAAGTGCAATGAACTTTTTTATTTTTTGAGGGAAATGTGGATGATAGGTACAATCCAGAAGAGAAGTGGGTGTTGGTAGACCGAGGGAGAAAAAGAGAGAAAAAAGAGGGAGACGGTAGCAGAGAGGAGAGGAGAAGTAGTCCCATGTCATGCTGAAAGTATTTGGCACTGGTCGGCCCGCTGACATTTCTTCATTTCTTCAGCTTGTTTCTCAGAATTGACATAACACATATAATTTGAGGTCTATGAGAGCACTGAGAAACTAAAGCCAAGTTTACAGTGGGCCATATGTAGGACAAATGCTACTCATTTCTTCATACCGCAAAGTGGTGTATGTGCATGTCGAGGGTACAGGGTGGAGACTGAAAGGTCATCTTTTTGACCTTAGCGAATCTGTGGCGTGTGCATGTGTGCCTGTTCAAGTAGGCGACTGGCGCCAGATGTGATGACCACAGGAGCCTGAACTAAAAATAGAGACATGCTCTAATCAGAAAGACATACAGCGAGAGAAAGACTTGAGTGTGTGTGTTTGTTGAAAATAACAGCACCAAGATCGTCCCTCGAGAGCTTACCTCATCCTAATGGCAACAGTGGCTCTTTTTCAATTGAAACATTGATCCCCGTGCTGCCCCGGGACGATAATGGACACAGGATACATCGACACAGGAAGTCAAGCTGCTACAGGACAACGGTTTAGATGTTAACCTTCTAAACTCATTCAAGATTTGTTTTATGGTATGTCTTATTATGACTAGGATTTAAATGTTCACATGTTGCTTTGATCACTATTCCTCATGTTAGACACATCGTCTTTAAGCATCTGACAAATAAATTATTCTAAAGAAAATGTGGGATTTGTTCGAGCAAATGAGTGATGCTTGCCCGTGCAAAACTCGCCACATGGGTGGTTTCAGGGGAAATGCTTTGTGGTTGCTAGGGTGTTCTGGGTGGTTTCTAGGTGATTTGTACTGGCTCAAATCATAAAAAGCAAAAAGTCCCAAAGTCTATAATATTCTGGTCTCTAGATATGACTTGGATCAAATGCAAGTTTTGGGATTTTCTTTGCCCATTTCATCCACCAGGCAAAAATGGCTGCACAATTTTAGGCTTCATTTAAAATTCTTGTTTCTACATTTATATGTAATAACTTCTAAAAATACAGATGTTGAGCCTTGATGCTTATATGGAATATGTAAGTTTCAATCTGGCCAACAATCCTTTTAGCCCATTTTTCTTCACAAATTGTCCTTAAAAATATTTATAACATTAACACGTCATGAGCATTACCTATAAAAAAATGAAAGAACTCGCATTTAATAAAGTTTTAGCAAAAATTCCAGTGAAGGTATTAATGTATTAAAGTCCCCCTGTGGTAAAAATCAAGTTTTTAATGTTGTTTATATGTCTCTGTGGTGTTTTTAATATGCTTTAAGACAAACCATGTGCAAATTCATAAGTGAACACCATTGCTGAGTATTTTCTCCTTAAAACTGCAGTGAACCAAAGACAGTCTCAAAAACGTGGTGTGAAATCGCTGGTGTTTCTGACGTCAAAAACTACCTTGTAACCAATCAGGTCAACGTGTGATCGTCAACGAGTGGATCTCTGAGCTGGAGCGAGTGAGTGGAGGCGGGGCTCATTTGCATATTCATAGAACCACTAAATGAGGGTAGGGTGTAGAGTTACATTCATGCTATTCTAAGGCATGAAGACATTTTTTTCATGAAAAAAAAAAACGTTTAAATATGTAATTTTGGTGATCAAAGATGCGTTTTAAGGGATTACATTTTTGACTACAAGGGGACTTTAAACTTCTAAACTTTTTTCTAGTTTGCTTCCTACTCTTGTTGTCTAATATTCCTGGCATTTTACATTGGCTCTTTGACTAATTGCTTTTGTTCCTGGATAAAAGCGTCTGTTAAATGCATGCATGTAAAAAAACAACAGCGGTATCTCATTTAGTGCCATTTTTGTTCGTGTTTAACTTGACTACAGAGTTGGAAGATTGACTGTACATTTATGTTTCAAAAATGCATCTTGGAAAGCTGAATGTTTAGGTTAAAAATATGACTTGTCTTTCATAATCTTGGCCTACAACAGTTGCGCAAATATAATAGGAAACATTTTTCCAGAGAAGTCTGTCAGACTTTTCCTGTGCTGGTTTAAATCATGAATGCCCTCCTGTCCTTTACCTCAACTGGGCGTAGAAACGGCGGCAAAACTGGAGCTTTGGCTGACCGTGGCGGGTCTGGAGTCTGAGAGAGAGCGTAATGTTGAGGGCAGACTTACAGTGAAAGGATATATTGATATTGTTTTAGAGCGAATGCGTCACCACCTGTTCATTACCTCATTTTGGCGAACACACACAAACACTTCAGCAAGAAACGCCCAGTTGCATAATAGAAGCCCGGGAGTTAGACAAAGCTGAATTCAGCTCCAAAAGCTGCTAAATACAAAGGGGGAAGGAACAGCCGCGCTCTGGTCCCTGCCAAGCTAAAACTTTCATCTTCTAATTGAGCATAATTTGCTACTTTCTGCCGAATTCCTCCCACTTTTGCTGCGTTAACTATTGGTGGTACAGAGGACCATCCTTTTTCATCCTTTTTGAGTGGAATTTAGCAGCAGACAATTTTAGAGCATCTGGAAGTTTAAAATATGTCAAGTTAGAAATTTACTCTCTGAAATTATGTTGGTTTCATATGATTTTGAAAAGCTTTTACACTATTTAAAAAAATTAAATACAATTTTAATTAAAAAACATTTACTTGTACATATATTATAATCATTCTCATTAAAGCTTTTAAATCTATTTTGAAGGTAAAAGAATCTTTTATGAACATTTTAATTGTAAAATCATGAATATCATTACGATTTTGTGGAGTCGCACCACATGACATTTTGCAATAGTAACTAAACTTGGCTTGTCATAAAAAGGTCAAATGGTCTGATATTTTAAAAGACTCATTGACATTGACACACAGGCCTTGTTTACACCTGGTATTAAGATGGTCGATCGGATCACAAGTAGACGAGGGAGACAAATTACGTTTACACCTGGGGCCCTATTTTAACGATCTGAAACGCAAGTATCAATCGCGAAGCGCAAGTAACTTTGTGGGCGGGTCTTGGGCGCTGTTGCTATTTTCCCGGCGGGATAAATGCCTCTTGCGCCTGGCGCAAATCTAAAAGGGGTTGGTCTGAAGTAGCTTCATTATTCATAGGTGTGGTTTGGGCGTAACGTGAAATAAACCAATCAGAGCATCATATCACATTCCCTTTAAGAGCATGATGAACGAGGTGCGCTTGTTCCATGGCGCAATACTATTATAACGGCGCATTTACCAGGCGCGCTTCAGAATCGGTTTCCTTATAATAATGTATCATTTGCAAAAAGGAAAATGCATCTGTGTAGATGAGAGAATCATCTACAGTGTATGCGCGTTGTTCACACTCTTTATTATGACCAAGCATGCGCACCTAAAATAGCATCTGAATGTACGCGCAACGCGCCACTGACTTTAGACTAGTTTTTTTCTGGTCAGTGGCGCAATTGTTTTCTGGAACTGCAAAATAGCACCAGGGATTGTTTGCGCCGGAACATGCCTCCTTTTTTGCGCTGAACCGCCCAGGGAGTGCAAGTTCATTCTCTAGTTTGCCGGCGTGCGTCTGTGGAGGGAAAAGTCCGCTTTGCGCGGGTGCAAAATATGAATGATACATGCGTCAGTGTACAAAGTCATTTGCGCCGGGTGCAAGATAGGGCCCATAGTGTTTAAAATATGTTTTGACCACTTTTAACCAGTTCTGTCATGATTTATTTGATGAGAGGGTCTATGGCTGGTTAAATATATGTGCTTTTTCAGATCTTTCGATCTAACGGACAAAATAAGCTCACACAATTTACATATGAACGCACTCGGAGATCGCACCCGTCTGGCTAGCAGCTTCCCATAATGTTTACACTTTAGGTCCGTAGGTGGAGAGTAGGCGTCTTTTGTGGCTGTTCGAACACATTCGACCACATGAGCGTCTAGACTCTACACTACGAAAGCAATCCGGTCAAATGCGTTTTCGACTACCTCTGGAAGCGGTCAAAAGTGGGCAAAGTCAAAACGTTTCAGACCATTTACATCTATATTTAGCATCGTCCACTAGAGATCCGATCAACCAAAATGCATCTTAATACCAGGTGTAAACAGGGCAATAGTCATTCTGCTTGTTAGTTATACCAAAGTCCCTTTAAGACAAGTCAATTCACTTGGCGGCCATCTTTGAAACGCTTCTCGGGGCTATCTTTTTGAATGGGTAAACATCAAATTCTCCAAAACTGTTCGCCAAGCTTACGATTAAATTTCATATTTGAAACCATCAATGAAACTTGACAACAACTGTCTAATACATTTTGTTTCTAAACGCTCGAATCAATGACAGAAATAAAATATTTTCCGGCTGGATCAAGCTAATGCACATGCAAGTCTGACTGACTCCGGAGCTTCTAACGTCAGCTGCAGTGACGCGATGACTTTACCAATCGGCGATTGGCTCTTATTTAGAAGGCGGGACTTATTCCGTCATATTGAGCGTTGCACTTTTCCCCATTCAAAACAATACGAGTGACGCGTCTTCTTTAACTCTATTGTCTTTGGTTAAACCACATATAACTAAGATTTTTGGACAACATTTTAAACATTTTAATAAGTATTGAAGCACCCCAAAGCCATGAATTATGCCAAACTACTGTACTTACATTTTTCTTTACATGAAGTTAAATTTGAGGATTTTTTTCTTCATTATGATATCAGGACAATTGTATCAGATGAAAAAAATGTATCAAAATATATTTTAATACCAACAATAATGAATTAACAGAGTAAAAAATGACCATTGACCCATTTAATACCTGGAGAAAATGACCCAGTGGACTTGACGTCCCACCATGCATAGAAAAACAAAGGCAGATGGCGACAGTCTATCGAGATTAAGAGTGATTGCACATCTGTAGGATACACGCGTACGTTCTGCAGCGCATCCCTGTGGGTAAGGTGTGAAAGCTTCAGGCTGTGAACTCCATGTGTGTAAATGTGTGTGCCATTCCAATAAGAAGGACAGCGTGGATGAGATGCCTGTGGAGGGAGATGGAAGATCAAATTCAACAACAGCACGCATAACATTTCAGTCCAAGAACCTGTGATCGCCACACATTAACAGGAAACAGCAGGCCAACTCAACTCATCTTTATGACAGAGAACCGGGTGGGGACCCAAAGACCTGGTTCAGATGTCTTCAAATTTCTTCACAGTGGCGATGTCCATTTTGGGTTTTTTCCCTAACCGATAAATTAAATTTGAATTTATTATGTTAAATTTGAATTAAAATAACAACATTTATTTTTCATGGGTTTAGATTTATATGCACAAATAGCAATTTGGATTCACACATCGTCACATCCTGCATCTGCAGATATTCAGTGAATAGAGAAAAAACTGAATATATATATATATATATAAGGAATAAATAGGAGTGATATATTATAATATATTAATATTATTACTTAATAAATTAACAGATTAACAAAAATCAAGCGTAGCATCAGTTCTAGCAGGTCATGTTAGTCAAGCTCGCGTCAGCTGACTCTCAGCTGATCCACGTCTACCAATAGGAATACGACGCCTATCACCGTGTACATATATAAGCTCTTCAGTATTATCAGCAGCTGTCGCGTTTCTCAGGAGATCATTACCCTCCTCCCTCCCCAGCTCCACCTCTCGCCAGTCAGGATGGCATTCAGATTCCCATTGAATCAGAATAAATTCTCAAATTATGTTGTACTTTAAAATCTTGAATTAAATATATTTCATACATTGATGTTGGTTCTGTTCTGTTACCCTAATGGGGGGTTATTGCTGCTCTCCCTGCTCTTGTTCTCGCCCAGAACAGAACTAGACCGCCAATCCAAACTGAATGCTAATTGTCAATCGCATTTGGCGATAGTGGTCCTGACAGAACAATAGGAAAAAAAAGTTTCGGATAATTTTTGTGACATGCTCCACAAACAAGTTCACAGAAAGGAAACCGAGATGGAGTCTGAACTAAACCATGCAGTAAGGTAAAGGTAGTTTTGATGTAAAGTTCACTAAATAATAACACTCATGCGATTTGGACTTGCGCCACGCCATATTTTTCAATAAGCTAAAGGCAGACAACATCTTTCACGTTATCCTCCATTTCCATTACTCCATAAACATGGCCATGTATGTTGGCTAGCTTCCAAATTTGCACACTAAACACTTACGGTTTCTTTGCTCTAATGCTTCACAATGCCTGAAATGTCAAACTGTGCATAAAATGTGCCAAAATTATGGTATCTTATCAGATAAAATTTATGGTACATTGATATTTTTCATAGTCACCTTTATTTATATAGCGCTTTTTTTTCTTCTTTTTTTTTTTACAATACAGATTGTATCAAAGCAGCTTCACAGTGATAACATGAAAATAATACAACAAAGTTTGTTTCTAGAAGAAAATCATACAATGCATCTGTTTAGGTTCACTGACCAAGATTTCACAACAGTCGCTAGACAAACTTCTTTAAGAACCACTCAAAAATGCCTTTTTTTTTTTACGTAAAGTGGTTCAATTTTTGTGAAATCTATTTGGAATGGTATTATCAAACAATTAAACCATCCTTTGCTCTCTGTTGCATCAGTCTGCATGTGTTTTCAAAGTTGATTTGTGCATAAACAACACTCTTTAATCCAGATAGCATTTATAGTAAAGGACACTGTGACTGAGACAGGAAATGGTCATAAACTTCCTGTTCATTTAGAGTCTATCACTTACAATCATCAATATTCCGAACATAACACCTTATCTAATCTGCTGCTAAACCAAAAACATTGTTGCATAACTCTGTAGCTCTCTGCATAGGTAGGCATCCTAACAGTCGAGTTATCATTGATCTGAAAAACTCTTCATAGGCCGCAACTCCATTAATGATCACTCATTTGTACAACAGTGCTCCACACTTAAGCCGCAAGCTACTGTGAAAAGTTTTAGGTACTTGTGTCGTAAAGTGAGGATGCTTTCAAAAATAATGTCATAAATAGATTTTATTTATCAATTAACTTCTAGTAACTAAATCAAATCAATATTTGGTGTGACGCCCTTTGTGTTTAAAACAGCTTTTGTCATTGTTACACTTGCACAGTTTTTCAGGTAGCTTTGCAAGTCTCAGTTTTTTCTAATTCTTCCTGTAATCACAGACAGACTCAACGATGGATAGATCAGATCTCCATTTTCAGCATACTGGCTGTTGTCAATGGAAGCTTGTTACCGCCACAGAATAAAGCATTTTAAAAGATAATTGCGACTTTTTATCTCACAATTGCGAGATATAAAGGCAAAATTGTGTGATATAAAGTCACAATTGCGAGAAATAAACAAGCAATTCTGCCTTTTTTTCTCGCAATTGCGAATTTATATCTCGCAATTCTGACTTTATATCTCGCAATTCTGACTTTATATCTCGCATTTTTGACTTTATAACATGCAATTGCAAGTTTATGTCTCGCAATTACGACATCTTTTCTCAGAATTGTGAGAAATAAACGTGCAATTGCGAGTTATCCAATTCTGAGTAAACAAAGTCAGTCTTTAGTTTATATCGCACAATTCTTTATAACTTTATAACTCACAATTGCGACTTTATATCATGCAATTCTGACTTTATATTTCCCAATTGCGTGTTATAATGTCAGAATTGCGAGATATAAACATTAGAATTGTACACATAAAAAAAATTAGAATTGCGAGTTTATTTCTTTAAATTGTGACTTTATATAACACAATTCTGACTTTATAACACACAATTGCGACTTTATATCACGCAATTCTGAGATAAAAAGTCAGAATTGTGAGATAAAAAGTACCTTCTTATTTTTTGTTCTGTGGCAGAAACAAGCTGTCAGACTACTTGTGCATACACAAATCTCACTGGATTATTACAATTAATGGCAAAAGGAATATTTGGAAAGGTAAACTGATATTCCCTATTGACACACTACAGCATAAGATACAAATAACTGGCTTAAAACCAAATACTAACGTGCCTAAGACTTCTTCACTTTGTATGCTAAATGAAAACGAGTCGATACAAAATCCAGATCACATGAAACACACATAAAGTTAATAAAACACTGCACGTACTGGACTGAATACATCCAGAAATGTTACATCATCTCCTCTAGATCTGTCCTTTAATGTTTATCAAAGGCCGCCAAGAGCCATTTGTCATTCAAATTGTCTTAATATGGTCTTAATAAAATAATGACGTCTTCTTTCCTTGCCTCATGTACACAAAGAACTATTTTCAGAGTCAGAAAATGATAATACAAGCATGAATTCTGAAAAACACTTCATATTTCATGTCCCTAACAGCAATATTGCTTGACTTAGCAAAGATGAGGAATGCGTTTTTTTACAAATCAAGGTTGTGCCGTTTCAGCTTCAGTGATGGCCGTGTTAAGTTTCCATGTCATGCGTGACACTTCTAATTTAAGGTGTCAGAAGCTTACTGAAAAACACTAAATGTGACTTAAGCTTTAAAAGTGACAGACGCTTCAGCACGAGCAGCCACATAATCAAAGATTTGCAGAAGTGGTGAAATTTCCCCAAATCCTGACTGAAATAAATTTGAGCTTCTTTTCACTGCTGACATATTTGGATCGTGCAGCTTAGTAATAAAGCGAGAGAAAGATGGAAAAAAGCATAAGCTTACTTCACGCAGAAAACTGCCTACTTTGAGGGTTTCTACAGACTCGTCACTTTGAGAGACAAACTTTGCTGTGACAGAAAAGTAATAATTATAGATATTAGGAAGTGTGCAAAGAAGAAAGTGAGAAGAAGTCTGTATTTTTGGGACATGTTTTCTTAAGGTTTGTTCTGCATATGGCGGTTAACAATCATGCCTTTGGCAACTAGCAGCTCCTTTGTGAATTATGACATCATTATTTGATTGACAGCAGGAGATTCCTGTCAGACCAGTGCATAGACACTGCGGAAACACTTAGCATTACATGATCCTTTACTCTTTTCCTCTGAGTAACATACTCAACATACAAATAAATAAATTAAACAATTATGACGTACATACAATTGTGTTTTATTATTGGTTTAAAAAAAGCTAACCTATTTTAAATAATAATACTTATCTTAGATTAATAATAGAGTGCAGCATTATGACATATTTTTCTTGGCTAATCCGAAGTTCGCATCACCATGGTTCCCAATACGGCTTTTCCATTGGCTTTTGGATTATTATTAAAATGCTAATTTTCCAGGTTTTGTCCGACAAAAATGCAGATCACTACAAATAAAATGACCAGTATGCATTGATTAAAGCATAAAAACTGTCAAATAAAATAAAAACAACACCGGTAATGGATGGATTTAGGTGAGTATATTTTGTTGGTGACTACGCCAAGGAACAACGCAAATGAAAACTCAATTTGAAACCAATGAATGTTTTTACTAGCCAACTACATGGTGCAAAATGAGTACTTGACAAGTCGAGTGTGCGCATTCCTTAAATGATGACATAACAAAAATCTGTCAGCACACAACATTAATCATCAAGGCCTCAGATTCATTTGCACAGAAAAAAAAAACAAAAAACATTCAGACAAGACAGAGCCGAAAGGGAAATTAAAAGAGAGAGAGAGAGAGAAACGTGTAAAGTAAATGTGAGGGAATGGCAGCATAACGCAGGAGTGTGTTTGAGAATCTGTGATGTAAGAATCGCCATCTGCTGGTATAAACCAGAACCCTCTCCTGCAGATCAGACCAGTTTCCCAGCGTAAGTCTCAGTAAATGCGGATGTTCTGTACCTGTGAGCAGAGACACCCTGTGGAAGGTGCCGTCCAGCTTGCTCAGGAGGATGTGGACGAAGCTGTCTTTGGAAAGCTGACCGGCGTCTTTGGTGCTCTGATCGTACACCACCACCTCCTGTCTGCGGGCCAGGTCCACCTTCAGGGCACAAACACACAGGAACATATCAGTTAGAAGTCATAGAAGCTGCAATGCAAACGGGCATCTGATTATTTTCACAATATTGCAAGGCTGCCATGATGACATTATAGCAAATGTAATAGAAAAAAAGCTAAAAATAATATTAATGACACATATAATTTATATTATCAGAAGTGAATTTTGTGAAAATTATTGTTTACATAAACATGTCATATACATACGTACATACAATTAAGACATTAATAAATAATATATTATATGAGTAATTAGAAAATTAATAATATATTAGACAATATTAACTATTTAAAATATTTGATATTTATTATTTATAATATTTACAAGCATCTAAGAATTGTGAATATATATTATAAAACACAATATATTATTTAATACAAACACACACATACATACATACATACATATATATATGTATATATATATATGATATTTTGAATAATTAATAATATATTAGACAATATTAATTATTTACAACATTTTTTTACTTTTTAGAATATTTATTGTAGAGCAGTTCAACAGTATATTAGAATCATATATGATATTATTAATCATATATATTTACATATTATATATTGATAAGGATGTTGGGTTCTAGAACTGACAATTTCATAATGCAATATATTATATATCAATTATTACATAAAAAATTAATACTAATATGTTTGTATGAGCGATATACTATAAACATAAACAGTATACTATTAACACATCAGACAATTTATTGTGGAACTGACACAAGGGGGAGACAGCATTTTGGCCAGACGTGCATGTTTGTTGGCCAATTAATCCATCCGTCCGATAAATCGCTCAATCACTGTACTATGATAGTGATTATTAAAGTGCATTTTTACGAAAGGCCCCAGCTTTTTAATGTGCATCAGTGTGGAACAGACAAACATGCAAAAATCAAGAGCAAAGATGTGGTATCATTCTATTCCTGCTCCACATGACACGCATTTCACACAAAAAGTGTCGGCTGCGAGGCTTTAGCGCGTGCACTAGTGTGTAATACCTGACTGGGAGTGCATGCACTTTGTGATGCGCTTATGTGTGTGTGTTTGCGATGCAGCAGGAGTGTGAAGCTGTGTGTGGCTGCACGCGAGCCCGGCTGTCTCAATGTTGTCAGGCAGTTTTTGATCACATGACCATCAGCCAGAGCCGCTGCAGAATGACTCACTACAGTACTGGAGCACTACTGGAGAAAACAGAAAGAGAGGAGGGGAGACGGAACGAGGCCAGTGACGGAGGAAGAAGATGAGGAAAGATGGAGGAGCAAAAAAGAGGGGATGAGAAGAGGAAAGTCACGCAGGAAGCGAAAACACCAACAATATAGACGATTAATAGGAACGCATAGATGGGTGTGTAGCAAAAACTGCTTTGGTTATATTGGTCACCACTCCATTGTGATTTCCAATGACCTTAGTCACAAAAAAAGCAATTGAATAAGACAAGCAGGACTACGGAATATGAAGAATTTTCAACGTTTTCCATCCATTTGCAATAAATAGGGAATGAAGCTTTCAAGCCCTCCAAAATATCATAATGTGGCCATAAGACTGTGTAAGAAACTTACATTTAAGCTGCTATTCACTGAAAATCTTGAAAATCAAGATTCAATTCAATAGTTCAAGCTCAAGCGAGTTCATGAGAAATGTATTTTTTTTAGAAGCACATTTCAAAGAAAAATAACTGGCTGTATCATTGTTTTTCAGAGAAACGATTAGGCCTATGTGA
This sequence comes from Semotilus atromaculatus, assembly GCA_031834385.1. Classification (NCBI taxonomy): domain Eukaryota; kingdom Metazoa; phylum Chordata; class Actinopteri; order Cypriniformes; family Leuciscidae; genus Semotilus; species Semotilus atromaculatus. Next base: position 5,638,975 of record JAULUF010000027.1, on the reverse strand, counting down.
GCCATGTTTCCTAAATATCTGCAAACATATTATGGTATTTTTATGCTTTAGTACGGTCAAAAACATACATACAGCACCTTTAAGCTTGATGTCGACTAGTCGCTGATCATGGCCTATAGAGGGCGCAACAGGATAAGAAATCTTTGAAGTCCACTTTTACGCTATATTTCCAAACAGTTAAAATGACAAATAAATGCATAGTCTGAGTGTGGAGCACAAGATATGTTGGATTAAACCATCTGGACGATCAAAATTGATCAGGTGAATGCACGCTTTAAACAGCTTATTGTACACACAAGTTAATCGCCGTTCTAAACGAACGCGCAGCAGCTTGTAACGCACACACATGCAGACATAACATGCAGAAATGTATTGTTAACGCTGTTCTGTGATTTATCAATGAAATAGCTTCGAAACGGAAAAGTTCTAGCATATATTTCTTAGTAACTAAACCCAACAGCTTCACCATTAGTAGAGAGACGCTGCCAGGTAGAAATAATTCACGCACAATCGCTCTCTCACTAATGCGTAATTAATTCATTAATTTTGCATTCATATAAATGCTTTACTGTGCTACTTTATCTGTATCTGATTTTGAATGAGCAGAAATCTGTGAGAAAAATGACTGAGAAAAAAATCTGAAGTCGTTTAACCCCTAGTCACTAGTCTGACTTTTTTGAGTCGGGTCTTCACACCCAGAACGATAAACTATAAAATAACTAGCATTCACACCAATGGGCTATAATGTTCTGTTTATTATAAATGTGCACTGCAGTTATTTCTGCTTTAAATGCTCAAGCTCTTTAAAGTCTGTTAGATTTTTATCATTAATTAGCTGGAAAAATGTTTTTATCGTTAAACTTGTGGTGTGGACTAGACTTCCCTATTCTAACCAAATTAGATCAGTTATTAAAACTTCATAGTTATCGTCCATCAGTTAAATGACATCAGTTGTCCAGTTCATAAAAAGAAAACACCATCTTTGACTTTAAATAAAAGGTCAAATCATCCTTAGCCTTTATTATAAACAGCACTGACCTGATTTTAAAAGTTTACCACATTAATGGACTGTTAACACTTTAAGGTTCATTAGTTAACTACATTAATTAGCATGAACTAATAATGAACTGCACTTATACAGCATTTGTTAATCTTTGTTAATGTTAATTTCAACATTTACTAATACATTATTAAAATCTTGTTAAGATTAGTTAATGCACTGTGAACTAACATGAACAAACAATGAATGACTGTATTCTTATTACCTAACGTTAACAAATATTAAATACAATAACAAATGTATTGCTCATGGTTAGTTCATGTTGGTTAAAACATTAACTAATGAACCTTATTGTAAAGTGTTACCAATGGACTTAATGGACTAAACATCAGTTGTCAGTTGTGAAAATAAGTTTTGGACTTCACAGCACAATATATTGATCATTTAATTCAAATCCATAGCACAACTAGTGAACCTTGCAAATGCAAAAGTTTCTCTAAAAGTAAGTAAGAAGGTGAGAAGGTGTATGTGAAAGAAAACGAAAGTCGGCGTGTGTGTGTACACCACAACACCGTCAACTTGGCAACGTGCCTAAAAGGTGATGTCACCTGCCGAAGGTCGGGCTCGAGTGGAAGAGTACCAAGCGTTCCCTTCCAGCCCAACTCGGCTGACTGAGAAAGTTCAATAATAGCACCATAGTACTGGTTTTAAAGGGCCTGGAATATGTTGACACCTATCGTTCTTCATTTACCTTGACCGATTATGCAAGTGAAGCTTAGCTGTTAGATAAGGTATTACAGGCTATTGATTGACAGGGGATAGTGAGAAACTAGGCCTAAGCCTCCGTCCTCTTCGTCCTGCCCGTCTCCCACAGGCCCCTCCCGCTCCGGTACAAGGTGTTCCACCTTAATTGGATGAAAGCTAAATCCAGACATGACATCATCACCTGGGGATTATGGTCTTTTAGACGCATGGCCTCCCGTGAAGGCCTGCTGAAGCCTGGGTCACCTATAGGGCAAACACGAATGCTGACACATTTACACATGACTTTGTTGTCAACTGTTTTTTTTACTTATAAGTCCTTCTGTTCAACATCAAAATGACAGGCATGTTAGTAATGTGCAAAGTGATGTCCAGGTTTCTTTGAAACTAAAAGTGTTTTTTTTTTTTTTTTTTTTTTTGTAAAATTCTAGGTAAAAACATCACACAGGCCACACAAGCTCATATTTCACACTGGAAAAGTTAGGTCAACTTGAGTGCACTGATATTGCAGTGTGCTGAATATTTAAAATATGAAATGCTATGTATAATGTATATATTTTAGGCAATACATAAAATATACTGTCTTATGTATAATATTTATTATTTTAATTATTAATTATTTTGGAAAATACCGGTATATGTATAATGTGTACTGTATAATGTATACTATTTTGTTTTATTTATTAATGATTTAAAAAATATGTATAATGTACTGTATAATATCTATTATTTTATTTAAGAAAATGAATATATAATATACAGTATAATTTATAGTATTTATTATTTTATGCGTTTATTATTTTTATGTGATATTTAACTCAGATAAGATTGATAAGATGAAATTGGAACTGTAATATAAAAAAAAAAAACTATGGTAGCACTTTATTTTACAGTCCTGTTTCCCATGTACATACTATGTACTTATAGTAATAACTGGGAAATAAGGTACTAACCTTGATGCTACCCTTAAACCTAATATTAACCCATGTAGTAGTTACCTTATATTAGCCAGTCCTTTTTTAGCCAAGTACACTAAGTGCATGTACTGTAAAATAAAGTGCAACCAAATATATAGTTTATTCAGGTATTCCACACATACAGAAATTGACACAATTCAAATAGTATACAGTACATATTGCATACTGATGGAATATAAAAATATATTATGGTAATAGGCTATTCCGAAAATAGCCTGAGACACCTCGAAAATCCCATCAGCCAGTGCTGTGGGGTTGTAATTAGGTACCCACTTATTACTAAACCAAGCATAGAGAGGTTCAGTAATAGTTAGGTGTCACCCAAAAAGACGAGCATGTCAAATAGCTACATTTTCCAAGAACCACAGGATGTTCCCAAGGTCACTGCAGAGATCTGTAACATATTCAGATCGTTTGCATGCTGTGACATCAGCAGAATTTAAAAAATGACACGTTCAATTACTATTTATACCACCTGTCGGGGGCCTGTGTGGATACATATATCTTGAGACCATTGACCCGTGCCATTCAGCTCTCTGGCTCATTTATTATAATTTAACTTGTTGACAAGTATGTCCTCTGTCCTTTTGCACGTTCAGTGGATCAGGACAACGATCTGGGCAATATTGGAGTCAATTTTCACATGAAAATCTATGTTTATGAAGCTACAGTATAGGAAGCTACTTACTGCTTTTTAGTATGTTGATGTGATTTCAGATGTTGCATATATTTTAGCATACATATCGCTCAAGTCAAGTCACATTTAAGCATTAAGCATTTTATACAACACAGAATGATTCAAAGCAGCTTCACATTAATAAACAGGAAAATAACATTGTTAATGTTGTAAAATTAATACATTTATCAGTAAAGCAGCTCTTTAGAGTTTATTCAGTGTTATTTCAAATCAGTTCAATAATTGTGTCAATACACCAGTTCATCAACTATAAAGCAAGTTCAATTCAGCTATAAGCTGCTCTAAAAGGCATTAGTGTAATTATTCCACTCAGGTCAGTTCAATGTCGATTCCATTCAGTTCATTAAGTGTCGATGATGCAAAGTTATAGTGTCTCTATCCAGCTCAGTTACACTAAAGGAGGAACCCATGCATCCTTGGTGCCAGAATCTCATTGAGACTTGGGAGTGAGCACATTAGTTTTAGCTATTAACCTGGTGGTGAGTTTTGCATGGAAAAACATCATTGATGTTTTCGTTAGAAAATAGAAAAATGTATTAGTGTTTACATGTGAAATTTTGAAAAGGTGATATTCTACATAGAGTGCAAGATAAAGGCCTGGATAATAAACGTCCTTTCTTAGGCCATTGTTCAATCCGTACAACCTTCAGATCTGAATCTATTCGACTGTCTTCGCTCTGGGCGACCACATAGCCATCTGTCAGTACCAGCTCAATGGAACATTCAGCAGCACAGATTACCATAAGCCAAGACTGTTCATGGCTGCAAAGGAAGACCTGCTTCTGTACCATTGCACTCTATCTTCTGCACTTAACACTGACCCATTTACAATGCAGGCCAGGCAATTGGCGCATATGGTGCCTTCCGCTGATGTAATCTGAAATGGGCCGAACACAGAGCCATGGGGGACCTCGGGCATTATCTCAGTGTGGATGTGTGCTACCCATCCATTTATACCCTCTTTCACTTCCTTCCTTTATTCACGCTCACAATGGACCACACTGGTGGCCTTTGGTTGCGGTGATGTCGTTACTTTCAGCTCACACATTGATGCCACAACTTCTGGCAATGGCAGCTGTCCAAAGCAGTGGGGGGGATGTAGGGGGTAGGGTTTTGTCTGGATCCAGCGCTAGTCGCGTAGACGATTTGCACGTGCTCAGCTAGCGCTCTGTCAGTGGCCACACTAAAGATTATGATGTCATGCTCATCCAATAACAAAGAGTTTCCTGAATTCGTCCCCCATCCCACCTCCCCCCACTTACACCCAGATAGCTCCAGCTTTATCCAGGACTTGCATTAATCACAAGTGTTATCCTCTTTACTGAGGGAGATAATAAAAGCCACACAGCCTCTAGGCTCGGCAGTGGAAAGAAATAGGGAATGCAGCAAAAGAGTGACCCAAGAAAACAGTGCCACTCTGTTAAGTTCAGATGGAACTGGTTTTGGCCAGAAAATCTGAATCAAAGTGCCTATTTTTTTTGGAAACAAATAGCACACAAAGGCTCAGAGCTGACATGCTCAGTGAAAGCACCATACTAAAACATAAGAAACATATTTTGAAGAAGTACCCAAAATATCAAGAGATGCCGAATAGTTAAATCATACCATGACATAATCTAAATAATCTATATTATTAAATGTAGTTTAAAACGCATTTGCCAAATTCGTAGAAACAGATCTTTTGTATTCATGTTGGTTTCATGTGGTTATGAAAAACCATGACTCTAATAATGCAAAATATAACAAAATATTTATTCACACCTTGAAATCTTAATCATTATTTTCAAAAACGTTTTTAAATATAGTGTTCAAGGCATGTATAATTTCCTGTTTTATGTTTTCTGCATGATTCTTTGCTCAAATATTGTTGTTGTTGCTTTTTAAAGAAATAATAAAGGAGAATTATGCCAAGATACTTAATATAGTTTTCTTTTCAACAATTTAATTCTTTAAATTAGGCTTTTTTTTTCTTCATTATTATATCAGGACAGTTGTATCGCCCTGACATTTCTCAGTTTTTGCCAGCCAAAAAAAAAATCTATCCATCCATCCATCCATCTATCCCAGCATCAGCTACAGACAGGAGACACACTGGATGGGTGGCCAGTCCATCACAGACGTTCACACACAGACATTAACACTCTCATTTACACCTGTAGACAATTTAGTGGCTTCAATTCCACCCAAAAATGATCAAAATTCATTTAAATTCCGAAATGAAAAACATGCTTATCATAGAAGAGGTGTATTCAAGTCATTGTAAGAGTGAATTGTGTAAATTAATAGATGGAACAAAAAACGTGCATCTAAAAAAACAGTTGAAATGGGTTACAAAGAGCTTGCAAACCTTCTAATTGCAAAAAGCAAAAAAGCACGAGTTGGACTGCATGCATGACAGGTCGGTCACTCATTCGTGAACCTGAATATGAGGAACCAACAAAATTGATTTCATGAACCAACAATCAAAAAGGCAAGCTGTATCTATGCCCTCAAAAAAATCATGATGTGTCATGGTGGCTTTGAGACCATGACTGTGCTTTCAGTGTTCATCACTGGTGTGACATAAAATTGCACTGCATTCCCTATGCGGCATCATTTTTCCGGAAAGCGAGGTGTGCAATAAAGGCGGATCAGTTTTCGCCATTGACCTCATCAGTAATGGCATGTAGTTTTATGTGACATCTGTCGGTGGTTGGATTTCCCCCTAAGAGTTCTGTCAGTTTCACAGAGTGCCTAAAAATATAAAGACTTGGCATGCCAGTCGGGCGGGAAAAATGATGTCATTTTCGATGTAGAAGTCATGGAAAATTCAAGTCTCCAATTTCAGAGCCTCTGATAACCAATAAACCTACAGTGGTCCTCCAAATTCAGAAATGAGCCATCTGGGAAGATCAAGGGTAGCTGCTCGCCAGAAAACATCAGGACCCCTGACTTGTGTTCTCAAACATTTTCTTCGACTTCATACTACACCTAATTACAAAATCATTTTACATAAGGAAGTGTCAAATACTATATGTGCATATGAATTTTCCTGCAGATGTTGCAAGTTGGTGCCAAAACCAGGGACACTTTAATGGGTGTTCACAAGTAAACATTAGTTCATTATAATATTGTGAAGCGACATGGTTGTGATGTCCAAACAAAACGAACAGCATTGTAAACTGAACCCTTCAAAGGCTCGCAGCTGTCTGCGTATACACATCAACCGCCTTTGGATGCCACCGATAGTTCCCCAAATCCTTGATTACGTAAACTACCCACACATTCTCCCAAACACACACTTGATACCTTGACCTTTCCGTTGGGTTGGAGGAGCTCGGTAACTGACACCTTGTCCTGCTGAAGCCTCCTCTTGACCAGTTTGGAACAGCAGACGTTGACGGCACCGTACACATGCGAGGCGTTGTACTCCGAGAAAGTCCGACTGTCGATGACCAGCAATCGCCCGGCTCCACGCTGGAGCAGCCCCGCCAGGCGCTTGATATCCATGACGCTGCGACGACCCTTTTCCCCCGCCATGGAGGTACCCAGAAGCCCTCTCTGGATGAAGGTTGCTCACGACGACAACCAAGGCAGAGGCGGTGGATCAGTGATAATGAAATCACTGACACGGGTCAGAAAGAGACATCAAGGTGCGCATGGTGTCTGAGGAAAAACAAAAGCAACAGGTTTTTTTATTGTTTTATTTCAGACATCGCAAACAATCATAACAGGGCAAGGTGCATCTCGTTTCATTTTTTTGGTCACATAGTATTGTTGTTCCTTGTAAGGAAAAACTACACAGGACAAAAACAAGTTTGTTCCTGCTTGTTCTTCTTTGCAGCATATGAGCAAACATTACCTTTCAGAGCAAACATTTGTGAAAATAATGATTGATGATGTACAGAAAATTTGTTTTTACATTTTACTTGACGGTTACACCACATGTTAACAAATGGAACCTTATTGTAAAGTGTTACTAAAGTTTTTAAGCACAATATGAATCTAACATGAATACAAAGAGTACAGTTCTTTAACATCTAAAATTGCTCTTTTTGTAAACAATCTTTCCTTGCATTTATCATAGACACTGATATTTGTCACTGACCGGGTGGACCCTGTGATGTCATCCAAAAATTAAAATTAGTCATCAATTCGTCATTAATTACTCAACCATCATTTTGTTCCAAACGAACACAAATGAAGATATATTTAATTTGGGCTTTTATTCACATAAACATTGATCAGCGAATACAAACAGAAGCTCAACCGAACCTACTTGATGCTTGACAACAAAGCTTTTCGGGGAAGATTAAACGTGCCACGTAACTCAAGAATGAACTTCATTGGTTCTTGCATGTCAAGCTAACTTGCTTGAGCTTCTGTTTCCCACAACTGTCATGTGAGTTTATGAAAGTTTATATGTGAACAAAAGCCTAAATTAAATCTGTTCATATAAAGCGATCGAGCCTCTTCAGAAAACTTTGACTAAACGGCTTAAAACTATGGATTCGTTTTACGATCTCTTAATGAACTTTTAGAAGCGTCAAAGTTCTAATTGCGTAAATGTCTATGGAGGGACAGAAATCGCACAGATTTCATTAAAAATATCTTCACTTGTGTTCCCGAAGATGAAAGGAAGTCTTACGGGTTTGGAACGACATGAGGGTGAGTAAATGATACATTTTTTATTTTTTGGGTGAACTAAAGCTAAATGTATCGCTTCCTCGGGTATTGAGGTTTGCTACCGCCACAGTAGTGCAAAAACACACGTTAAGTCTGCACAATGATACAGCGCACTTGCAATTCATTGGCCAAGCATTCACGTCTGCTTTTGCGCATGTTTCTGGCCTTAACGACACTAATGAAACAGGAACCACCTGCGTTAGGGCAAACTAAGCTCTGGGAGTATGAAAGCTCCAGCTGCAGCCCAAACAACATCTGCTGTCACACTAAAATCTTCAATAAATTCATCAAGTGCCTCGTTTATCCTGGGATCATAAGACCAATTCTTAACTGAACATTTAGACCCCAAATGCTAAAGTACGAAGTAGAGAGAGAGTGACTTAAAAAGTATTGTAACACATATGCTATGATAATTATACAGTAGAATAGTTAATTTACCATACCATGCTGTTTAATTACATTTTAATGCCATTTTAGCATGTAAGTCTGTATTCTCAGAGAAAAAAAAGAAATACAAAAAATATACATTACATAGGCCTGGTTAAATTCTTAAAATGACAATAACAACTATTTACAATCCTTAAGTTTAGTATTTGATAGAAAGGTGATGCTACTGTTAAATTGTAAGAAATTTATATTTAGGTAATGATACCGTTTATTATACCATTGTAGATATATGTAATTATTCATTTGTAAATCTTATATTTTAGTTTGTGACTATAATGGTCAAAATAAAAAGAATGTGATAAATATCCTTCATTTTATGATTTAATTCACTGTATTATACAAAAACATTTAGTCATTACTAAATTAATATTTAATATTTAAAACATGTTTTATCAAATTGTGAGCAACATAACTATATTTTGACAAAAAACTGTATTTTGTGTAAATCTATGATTACCATCAAACTAATGTGTCCATAATGAAGCTGTAGGCTCATAAAATTATGTTTTCATTTCACAGTATCAGTATTTTATGAATGGGAATACTGATTCTAGCTCAGCAGATCTTTATCGGAAATATGCGATACATTACATACTGACCGTGTTTATATTACAGCCAGAGAGGATGTGACGTTAGGAAACTGAACCAATACAGATTATGTAACAAGACTGGAAAAATGTGCCATTTATAGCCACGGCTGCAAGGATCTTTTCAGTAATCCTGTTATTGCAGAGGCACATTTAGCCTAAATATTCCACTTGGCAGACGGAAAACAGTTTTATATGTTCAATGTACGTGCATCTGTGTTGGAGGAAGGCATCTGTGAGGGAGGGAGAGGAATTGTTTATGACTGTGTATGAGTGGGGTGATGTGTTGATCAAGCCTGAAAGAGCAGGAACCGCTTGAGTATGCAATGACCTTCTGAATGCTTCAATCTCCAAATCTCTCAATCCAATCTCTCACTCGTTTACATTATGCAGAGCAAAAGACTAAACCGAGCGCCAGTCAAGGATGAGGGAAGTATTTGTTTGCAGCAGCAACACTGCAGTGGGTTCATGCAATCTTATGAATAGAAAGCCATAACTACATTGCAGTAAAACATACAGCCTAGTTTAGCTGAGAAAAATGGTTGTGGTCGCAACCCATACAGTCCAACACTTTGCCATGATTACCATAATAACTATTATGTAACTGTTTCATTCAAAAAGGAAAGTTGACCTAAAATGTAATTTTATTCTGTCATTTATTTACCCTCGTGTCATTAGCTATGTTTTCATCAACCTATTTTTAAGAGGATTTTTGGATATCGTATAAAAAATGCAGGGCAGAAATACCAAGAAGTGCACAAATTCTAAAAATATGCATTAAAAAAAATGTACGCGCTCAATTGAGGTAGATATTTTTTTTATCGAATAAATCTTTTTTTTACCGAATAAATCCGTCAATAAGCAACAACAAAAAAACTCATGTGCCTCAACAGAGGATGTGATTGGATAACTGGACTAACCAACAGACCAATCGCATCTCACAGCATCTCAGATGTTAGTTTGGTCGAAATGCCTGAGTCAAAGTCTGTCATCAAAATGGTAAATTACCATTGAGAACGGTCTTACACGTCTGCGTTCCCAATCACCCGGCATCCGCCTCTGAACGCAAGATTTACATTTACATTTATTCATTTAGCTGACGCTTTTATCCAAAGCGACTTACAATTGCTATATATGTCAGAGGTCGCACGCCTCTGGAGCAACTAGGGGTTAAGTGTCTTGCTCAGGGACACATTGGTGTCTCACAGTGGATTCGAACCTGGGTCTCTCACACCACAGGCATGTGTCTTATCCACTGCACCATCACCACCCCAAGATAACATAACAGCTAGCACTGGGCGGTATAATGATATATCGTTACCACGGTATAAAATGTCTATCGTTAGAGAATGAATTTCTGTACTCATGCTAACATCCTGGTTGCGTATGCTTATTCTCTGAAGGAGGGAACGGAGGACGTAGTCGACGTCGACAGAATGGGGATCACGCTAGGGAGCCAATCGTCTTCGATTACTATTGAACGAGCCCATGGAATTGGCGTGTGTGACTCGCATCACACACACCGTGTATAAATACAGAAGTGGATGCATGCACTAGTTGGTTTTTCGCTGAGGAGCCGATCGGCCCCTGGAGTCAGCGGTGGTCCAGCAGTAGTGGTGAGGGGACTACATCCTCCGTTCCCTCCTTCAGGGAACGGTGGGTTGCATACGCAACCAGGACGTTCCCTTTCAGTCGAGAACGTCAGACGTAGTTGACGTTGAAAAGTGTGCTGCCACCATCAGAATCAGAATCAGAATGGGGGGGTTTATTCGCCCTGAATGTTTGTACAGACAAGGAATTTACTTTGGCAGGAAGGTGCATACATATAACATACAACATATAGGGTACATGCTATAATAACACAAAAATGTGCCCACATGGAGTACCTAATAAAGCAATGGTGCAAATATGCCAAAGTGCAAAAATAGCAATAAGTTCAAGTTTAAAGTCAGTGTCACTGAGAACTCCAAGCCTTGTTAAGGAGGCCAGTAGCAGAAGGGAAAAAACTGTTCTTATGGCGTGAGGTGCTGGTCTTGACGGACCGCAGCCTTCTGCCAGAAGGGAGTAGCTGAAACAGGGAATTACCAGGGTGGGAGGGATCTGCCACAATCCTCTTTGCTCGTTTCAGCGCCCTTGAGGAGTACAAGTCCTCGAGGGAAGGCAGATTGCAACCAATCACCTTCTCCGCAGTGCGGATGATACGCTGCAGTCTGCTCTTATCCTTGGCCGTGGCAGCAGCATGCCAGGTGGTGATGGAAGAGGTAAGAATGGACTCTATGATGGCTGTATAAAAGTGAACCATCATTGTCTTCGGGAGCTTGAATTTCTTCAGTTGCCGTAAGAAATACATCCGCTGTAGTGCTTTCTTGGCGAAGGAGCTGATGTTCAGTTCCCACTTTAGGTTCTGGGAGAGGATAGTGCCCAGAAAACAGAAGGACTCAACAGTGTTTACTGGGGAGTCACACAGGTTGATGTGGGTAGGTGGGGCTGTACTATCAAGTGCCACTAGACAGAGCCACCTGATCCCCCCGATTTAAGGAGATGGGACAGGGCTTAGCCCAGGGAAGTCACTGCTCGGAAGGCCCGAAGGCAGCCCGAAGCAGGGTCTGAGTGTGGTGTATGAAACTTACCTGTCTCCACGAGGCGCCAAGGGATGCGTGAGAAGGCGGATAACAGGGTCCTCGAACCGCACCCACCTGCCGTGCTGGCGAACAAGAGGGGGCTGAGAGGTGCAAGGCTTTACAGGGTCACACACCGACAGACTTGCCTTCTTGGGACCCAGGAACAGAGGAATTTGCTCTTTCTTTGAAGTGTGGGTACCGCTTGATCCGCTCTTTTTGGGAACAAGCGGTGGAACAGACACACACACCAACGAAGACTCCACCCGGCCCTCACCAGGGGGGAGGGAGTGACCAACTCCAAGAGCACCTTCCTTCATCCTTGAGCAGCCCGCTCAGCAATGCTTACGCTGTCGTTTGCCACCTGGCTTGGCAGCGCCTGGAGCGGGCTGGGCGTCTCTACTGCGGCCGGCTCCATGCTGAGGCCTAGGTGGAGGCTGCTGCGGAGGCCCAGTGAGAGCGGTAACAGGGGAACGCCCTCGGCGACGAGCAGACGGAGGAATTACCACCGGCGGCGGGTGAAGGCAGCAGCGGGCCGCCGGTGAAGGATGTGCCGGATGGCCTCCGTCTGCGCTTGGGCAGCAGAGAACTGTTGGGTGCAGTTCTCTGTCGCGTCACCGACCAGGCCAACCTGGAAAAATAGGGAGACCAGGAACCGAACCTTGTCCGCATCTGCCATATCAACCAGGCTGAGCCAACAATGGCGCTCCTGAACCACTTATGTGGACATCGCCAGACCGATCGCGGACACCATGACACTCATGCCCCGGAGGGCGAGGTGGGATGCAGTGCGGTGCTCACCTATGAGCGCACGGTCTGGTCTACCCTTGTGCATGTCCATGAGTGCCCTGGCCTGATAGATCTGTAGCAATGCCATGGCACACAAAAGAGGAGGCGGCTTGCCCACAGGCTTTGTAAGTTCTGCCCGTCGGACGAAAACTCACAGGCCTTAGGGGGGAGACGAGGATCCCCCCAAAAGCAGCAGCCGCCGGACACTTATTTTCTTGACTAAAAGGGAACTGCATGTTAAATAAACCTATTGTACCTGCAAAAACATTAATTTGTTTAATTCATATTTTTTTGTTATATTGTATTTGTCCTATTGTTTGAAATTTCCTTCATTTTTTTCTTATTTTTAATGACAGGAATAAGATAAAATAACACAAAATAACTATATCGTGATATATATCGTTATTGTAAAATAAAATGTATCATATTGTGAAATAAGAATTTGGTCATATCGCCCACCCCTTATTACAGCATTTATTGATTTTCGTGGCCCAAATTATATATGATTTGTATAAAAAGAGCCACAGAAGCTTCCCCCATTGAATCAACTTCCATTTTTATAACATACATTTTGCACTCATTTTCCAGGAAGTGAGCGATTCTGTTCTCCTTAACACATGGAATGGAAACGCTGATTTATTCAAAGATGTTTTATGTGATATAATGTGATTTTTGCGCATCAGTTAAATTCGCAACTTTGGATGGAAACCTAGCTATTCTGTATGACTTTCATCGGAAGAGCACAAAAAGATTTCAGCTGTTTATGTCCATATAATTTAAGTCAAAGGGATCCAATGTTGTTTCAAAATATCTTCTTTTATGTTCACAGTCATGCAGGTTTGGCATTATGATTTTACAGAAGTAACAGTAACTGTAATTGGAACCTATGATTAACATGGTTAAAAAGCAAAAACACACAAATATCATAATAGATGATCAAAGTCCAACATAACAAAGTATTCTCAAACTAAATATCTCATGTGAGTCGTCGTATTCCTCCAAACATCTACTCTACGCAACACCCGTCATAAACAACATGGTGTTGGCTGTCACCCTCCTCCACTGGCTTACTTAGGGAAGGTTAACCACACCAAAAGTGAAAGTGGAAAGAGGAAACCTTTCTCCTCCAACCGGACAAACATGTCACTCTATGACAAATTCTGCTGCTTTAGAATTGGTGCCTTTGGCAGACCAAAGACTTAAATATAATCAGTTTCCTAGAAAAACACCTTCTCACTGAACGCAGCAGAGCCTTGTGCATTAGCTCATGTTAGTGAGCAACTACGCAGAGATAGCACACAGAACGAAGACAACCAAGGCTGTGGTTAAGGTTAAGGTTAAGGTTAACCAGATGATCAGGATAAGCACTCCTCTAACTGACTGGAAGCAAGGTTATTAAAGGTTTGTAAATTTAACTAGCTTTTTATTTAATACGGTTATTTTATGTTGAGTTTTAATGGTTAAAAAATAGTTTTTACTCCATTTGTATTTGTATTTTTTTATATTTTTGTTCCATTTTCCTATAATGGCTCGAACAACCCTTAACGGATTAGTTTACCCAAAAATGAAAGTTCTATTATCCTTTATCATAAATTATAATATCTGCAGAATACAAGAGAAGATATTTTGAAGAACATTGGAACCAAACAGCATTGGTGCCCATTGACTTCCATTGTAACACAAACATTTCTCAGAATATCTTCTTTTGTGTTTCACAGAAGAAATAAAGTTATATAGGTTTGGAATAACATTGGGGTGACTAACTGATGACATTTTTGGGTGAATTATTTCTTTAATAATAACAATCTGGTCTGTTGTTTTACATGATGATCAGACAGTTGCATCTTGTCTAAATGGTTGGTTCTTTTGACAGAATACACCAATAGTCTAAAGTCAGGCTTAAAGCTAGGGTAGGCAATTTCGGAGAGACTAGCAATAGCAAGATAGCTTTGAAAGCATAAGATCCCACCCTCTCTTCTAAGCACTGTCCTGAGGCTTCCTACACCGTAAACTAAACACAGTAACGAACAATCCCGTCGCTTTTACCATATTAATCCGAGTGCAAGTCCGATGATGAAACATTGAAAGAACTATTCATTCAGCCCGAACCTCCATCGCAAGGATGACTCGAGCAGGATGTTTCTCAGTGATACGCTACTCAGTTTGAGGTCCATTATGAGATGTTGAACTGTAACTCCTCACCATCAGTGCATGTCCATCAACAAACCGATTATTTTACTAGTACTTTTTTATTTACCAAGTATTTTTCTACTTTATTGTGGTGGTGAACATCATGTGGAAACTGTATCAATAACTGTGCGTACATTAGCCAATCTCTAGCGTGAATGACTGATGTAACATAAACGTTGGTAAAACAAATCTTGCTCCATGCTTAATTTACTCACTACTTACTACTTACTACTTTACTCAAAGTAGTGAGAACGACAGACAATCTGCATTAATAGCCACAGTTTTATGTAATAGTGATTGCTCACACAACTGTAACAGAAGTATTTCAGTAAGACAGTAATAACGTGAGTTAACCAGTTAGCAGGAGACCAACACAATATAAAACTCAAAACAAAGTATTTTGAACACCATCTTTCAAGAGCTAGCGTTTTGTGAATCCTGCATTGAACTCCGATAATTGAGGAGCAGTCGTCAGTAAAATAAAGAGAACACAGCAAAAGTTTAGGAACTTCTTATTGTAGAGCACAGGGTCTTCTGGACATGATGCTGTCCAGAATCCACAGGAAACAGCTGCAGGTTTGAGGTTCAAGTTTTCCCTCGTGGCTGCGCGTGCAATAAGTGGGCGGGCAATATGCGAATATTTCGTCTTGACGTCACAAAAGCCATAAACGAAACGGCTTATGACTCAAGAGTCAACTTTTACTTTTGAAAGACAATGACTTTATATACGGTGCACTTTCAGATTTAAAACTTTGCATGATGTTTGCATTAATTTAGAGCTATGTTACACACTACATGAAAGATAATTTTCAAAAACCCATAATAGGGGCCCTTTAAAGAGCTCTGACTTGTACCACCTGACTGCTGCGGATTAATTTCGGCGGGCGTTGATAGTGTTGCCGAGGACGTGAACAGCTCCGAGTAGATCGTCACAGGTTGCCATCTCGTAATTATCGGTAATTATGACATGGCGTGAATGTAGTAAAAGCTTGTTGTTTGGTTCAGGAGGAACTGTAAAAGTTGGCTGCTGTTTGTTTGTGTGACTGACGTCTGTCTAACTGCATTTGTCTCATGAGTCGCGCTGATGACGTGTGATGTCTGCATGAGTGAAGGTTTGCAAAAGGTTGAAAGGCAGGTAGGACATACTATCATTGAATTTGGACCGAATGCAATGACATGAACATTTTTAGGGTCCTCAGACTTCCACATAAGATATAAGTATATATCTATATATGCTATCAGGATTTGAAAAGAGTTTCAACCAGTATAACAAAAAGTGTTTATGAAAAACATTGCCTACGCTACCTTTAAGAGATTAATTAAATCAGTCCTTCCAACATTGATTGAAAATACGAAAACTAAAAAATATGACCAAAAATGAATGAAGACTTTAATCCAATTTAAATGAGTTTCTGTTTGTACTTTAATAAAAATGTATCGTTTTTGTTTGTGTGCAAATGTTTTGGTTTTTATTTTACGTAAAACTAAACAAAAAAATATAAAGAAACAAACATTACTATTTTTATTCAGTTTTATTAAGTTTTCATTGTATTTTTATCACGCATTTATATAGTTTTCGTTTTTGTTCGCTTGCAAACATTTCGTTTTTACTTTACTTAAAAATGAAACAAAAAATACTATTAAGAAGAAAACATGAAAAAAAAATCATTTTAGCGCACATTTATAGTTTATTTCGTTTCCGTTCACTTGCAAATGTTTTAGTTGTTATTTTACGTAACAAAAATAAAAAAAATATAATAGTTGTCATTTTACTTAGAATGATGAAAATGTATTGAGTTTTTTTTTGTGTGCACATTTACAGTTTGTTTTATTTTTTGTTCACGTTTATATTTTGTTCAGAAATATAAGCTGCTTCAAACTTTCACACTTTATCTTTCTGTCTATTTCTCATTCTCCCTCTGCTGCTGCATTGAGATATCTGCTGCAACGTTCAGATATCTGCAGCGCCTTGCAGAAATCAGGAGGGAGAGATTGAGGCACACACATACTCTCATGTTCTGTATATATATATATATATATATATATATATATATATATATATATTTATATATATATATATATATATATTTATATATTAAATAAAGGACTTTTTGCTATATAGGAAACAAAAGAAGAAAAACAAGCATTCCAGCAGAATGTTTAAGAACATAAACAAACACACACACACAATCTCCATTTCACTTCGCACTTCCAGTGTTTCTCTCTAAACAGTTGTAAGTCAAATAATCATCCATCAGCTTCATAATGAAACGGCTCGTTTCACATCACGTCGACATAAACAAACCCAGTGCAGTACGAGAGCGACGCTGCCAGAGGACCAGCCTCACGCAACCAGCATCCCAACATGGACACCTTTGTTTTGATCACAATCCCAGTCACCATAAGTAACCATAACCTGTATATTCTCACCAGAACACAAACACATGCAGGATTCCAGACACACAATAATCCACCAGAGACCGAAACCTCCTTACCACCCTTCTGTCTCTTTAATGGCTCCACAGGAAGGATGTACAGCCACACCTTGGAGAAAAGAAACCCTCACTGTAACCTCTCCTGCAATCGGACGGTCGATAGCATGACAACAGCCCCCCCGCGGCCCGCAGGATGAGATGAAGAAGTGGAGGCACGTCAGAGAATAACAAGGCTGACGCTGCATGTGTCTAATGGCGTTCCTTCGGCTTGACAACTCCAGTTGCAGGGTTGGGGGGGGGGGGGGGGAGAAGGCTGAGCACTGCAGTTTGACACTGTGTATGTCGAAATGAGAAGGTGTGTGTATTCTCTCGAGACCACCGACTGAACATTACCTTGCACTGTTCACTGTAAAAAAAAATTGTTGGTTTAACTTAAAAAAGTAAGTTACCAGGTTGCCTTAAAATTGAGTTCATTGAAATAAAAAATATTGAGTTAATACAATGAAGGAGATTGGTTTAATGAATAAAAACTCAAAATACCACATTAGTATCTAATTTGATTTTAGTTGCAATGTTGTAGCATGTAGATTCAAAACAGTTATTTTGCACTGTAATAATATTTCACTGATTTACTGTATTTTTGATCAAATAAAAACAGCCTTGGTGAGCAGAAGAGACTTATTTCAAAAACACACGCACAAAAAATCGTAATTATTCCAAACTGTTGACCGGTATTACTTTACTTCATTAAAAACACCGGCATAAACAACAGTGGTGCAAAGTGCTGATGTGGAGACAGAGTGAGACTACACAGTTGCCATGGCAACGGAATATAAAAACGGAAAAGGACAAAAGTTGTCTGGGCATGCAGAGAGGTTGCGGAGGCTGTCACCTCACATCCCAAAGCAAGAAACACACCAAACATCTGTTCTATTGATTTCCAGGGATTTGATACTACTTCCGAGTAGCATGTCGGGAAACGACAAAAAAGAAATCTATTTTTTTCTTCTTTTTTTTTTGCTGAAATGGCCCATGACAGCAAAACAAAGAGAAGCTCTATTTAAAGTGACAGCGATTGCTTTATAATGACAGACTGCACCTGAACAACAGCGAACAAACATCACCGAATGGAAGATAAAGGAAAGCAAAATATCTTAATCCGGGTAATTCATTAACTATATGGATGACATCACTTATTTGGACTCTGTGCCATACGCACGTTGATATAGACCATTGTTCTGTCTGAGCCTGCATGCATTTGTTAATCATTGTTGCAGTGATATCATCTGTTGTGATGAACTGGATTTGGTAACATGGGCCAATCTGCCTTTTACATTATGGCGCAAGAGCTTTTTTGTTTGATAACATTTCAAATCACACAAATATATCCCAGCATTTCATATCAATGCATCAATTATGTCCTCATAAACCATAAAGAAAGACAACATTCTCACAGTTTTCCTTCTGAGACAAATTACAATGTGCGCTCACTCCAAAATCATAATCACTATAATAATAAAACACAGAGCAATATCTAAACCCTGCAGCCTGAGATGAACACACACTATCTATCTATCTATCTATCTATCTATCTATCTATCTATGAGCATTATTAGAACATATGTGCTATATTTATGTAATAATAAAGCTAATTTATAGACTAGAGGACGTATACATTATAATAACATAATAAAGGCATATTACTAATGTTAATAATAAATTATCAAAATAAATAACACCATCTTTTTTATACAAGACATTATATTTTATACATTGTCATGTCAATATCTATGATTAATCATTCAATGGCTCCATTGATTATTAATATAAAAATAATTAAAAGTATTATTTGTTTTGTTATTGTTTCATATCAATTCATGATAATATAGTTAAATATAATTCAAAATAATATAGAAAACTAAATATTTGTCTGTCTACTATTTATATTATGTTGTTAAATAACTATTAGTAACAATCATTACAACATATTATTATTGTTACTGTTAATAATAATTATTCAAACTAAATAATAGTATATTGTATATCGGTTATAATAGACGTTATATATTACAAAGTTAATATCTTTTTTTAATTAAATTTAAGGAAAACAATGAATTATACATATAAAATATTGAAAAGTATAATTATTGTCATTTTATTATTACAGCATGTTTATAGGACTTTCAGTTGATCAAAATAATTATAATTAAATGCATATTATATTGTTATATTACTAATAACAACAGCATATTATTGATATTGTTAATAAATTAATGATCAAAATAAATAATATCATAGTTTATCTACATTCAAATGTTACTATTCATAATTATAATCAATTACTATTTGCTGTTTATACATATTTATAGAATGTGATATTTAGTTATTATCGTTTAATGTTATTGTCATATATATATACAGTATTATGGACATAACGGAAATCCTTCATGTAAATAAAAAAATACTATAAACCTGATGTTGTACATCCAGAGGACACAAAGCTCCCAGACTGCAATGTAGACATGCATGACTGACAAGCCTCACTCAAATCAGAAGAATATAATCTGTCATTACTCCGCATGAGATGACGATGACCATACAATACCTTATTCAACAATAAACGATGGCTGATTGATTATACATTATGATGACCACTGTCTGCTTTAACATGTCATTGAGGCACATTGTTGACCTCATTCAGACGAGACACTAGTGGTCGATACACGCCAGTACGTCCATCCCCAAAAAACCACAGTATCTCTTCGACTATCATCAAAATAAAGCCATATGCCTAAATGTGAGGTCTCAAATATCAATACGCCCCTTTCATAGCCTGCACTCACCTCCGTTTGCCCTGGTCCCGAGTGTTTCAGCTGCTCTCCATGTAGGGCACTGCGCTCCGATGGGAAGCCATTCGCCAGCAGACGTCACTAGTGTATACTAACCATGAGTCTGTACTGCTGTCTGTCACACACATGCGAATAACAAAACCATTAAAACCTTTTCATTCTTCTACAGCGCAACTGGGCCAGCGAGTGACGCCGTGACGAAATGAGAGATAAGCGATAGTAGACATTAGCCAGTCGGGAAAACAGAAGGTGCACTTAGGCACTATAAATGAACTAAGGATGAGGTCATGGTTCAGGAGGGAAAAAAATGCCGTTGACGTCACCTCCAGCCAATGGGAGCGCGTGGCCCTGGGGGTTCGCTGACGTCAGCGCGCTGATCCGCAGATTAAAGGGACACTGAGGTTTTAAAGAGAGAGCGTGTTAGGGTTAGTGCGCACTTTGTAGGTCACTCGCTGGACATGAGATAAACCCGATACTGAATATTTACAGCTGTTTTGTTTCTTTGAACGAAAATAAACTACCAACAAATGAACATAAGAGAGTGAACTTTTAGTGTAACACTGTTAGCATTATGCTAATGAAATACTAATAGGCCTAATTAAAAGTGGGTCAAATGGCCATACATTTAATGTTAAAGGGATATAGTTCACCCAAAAATGAAAATGTTGTCATCACTCACCGTTTGTTCCAAACGTATGAGTGTTTTACTTTTCTTCTTCTTATGGTGAAAACAAAAGAAGATATTCAGAAAAATTTTGTTTTTCTACTATGGAAGTCAATAGCTACCATCAACTGTCTGGTTATCGACATTCTTCAAAATATCTTAATTTGTGTTCAACAGAAGAAATAAACTCATACATGTTTGGAACAATTTGAGAATAAACAAATTATGAGACACAGTACAGTTTTTTGTACAGTATATACCTTTAAATGTACAGTTCAAATTCTATTTGCTGTAAATATGATGTATGACAGTGTAGAACGTCTCTAAACGAGCGTCCTCTTCTGGAGGAGGGAGATTACTAACTGTGGTCGTTTTTGCAACAGTGAAGGTATGTCATCTAGCGGCAAAAGGTTGAATTACACTCTTCAGCATTTATAAGTCACTTCCTGCTAATTTAACATTTTCAATTTGCTCTGGTTTTCAAACAATGCCCTACAGTGAGCATATGCATCGCTGAAGAATTGTCCTTTTTATTATTATTTTTCTATATATCCGCTAGAATGTGTTTCCTACTTGTTATTTCTATCAATCATATTGTGTTTAAAAGCATTTTGTAATGGAAATAATTAGGATACAGTTGACATTATAAACATAATTTGACAAACAGCTTGATTGGAAACAGTGCATAATAAAAATATTCAGTTCACAAATTATTATTATCTTAATTTTTCTTTGTTTTCTTCACACATCACATGTGTTAATCTCAAGCATTTTATTCACTGAGACTGCTGTCTACTTCATATGCAAACTTATTAGGAGCAACATGTATTTGTAAGCAATAATTGTACAGATATATGACATCAAACGTTTTTAAACTATAAACATTGAAATAGTTTATTTTCATTTATTTATTTATTTTTAGATTATCGCTTTTAAACATAGGCTATCATAATACTTTTTTTTTGTTTAATTTAATTTTGTTTTAGTGTAAGATTGTAAGTATGGATCTGAAGTTAGAGTAAAACAATACATTATTTATGATAAATTATACATACAGAACCAGATAAAACTCATGGGCGCCAGTGTTATTGCATTGCATAAAGTTGCATAACATGCAAAATACACCATGCAAGTCAAGGTTACTTATTCGCCACTGCATAAGAGAGCAACATTGTAATCTCTGAAAAATTGTAGGCTGTAGGCTATGATGAATGAACATAAGTAAGTTAGACTTTTATTAACGATTATGGAAAGTTGTGGGAATCAGTTGGCAATAGTGTACCAGTTACTGTTCTGTATAACCTGACTTTTTTCTCACAAGGTCAAAGACTGGTATTCAGGAAAAGAAAACTAAGTAAATATAGAGTTAATGATCTAAAGAAAGGCCAATATTCAGCGGCCTTCGGGTGGCGGGACACAGAGAACTGATCAGGACTGCATTCCTGCACACCTGGCGGAAGTAAAGAATTTCGGGACTCCTGGTTCTGCCTTTGAAATTACATTTAAAACAAAGGGAATTTTTCCCTAATCAGGCGAGGTCAGTCATTTTCTCTTAAAGGTGTATCTGAAAGTTACACTTTACAACACAGAATCCATCCTTAAAGTAAATGGATTATTATTATTATTGGTGATTAATGGCAACATCTTATTAATTTTAGGATCAATCTCACAGAAAGTAGCTATAGCCTATTGCATTTAAAAGCGCACGACAAAAACACGCCGCGGTAACATTTACCGTTGTCATGTCAATCTCAATCCACGAAATCGAGAATATCGCGTAACCAGTGCCACATAGATTTTATTGACCAAAACATTATTTTAAAAATATAATAAAGTCTGTTCACTGTAAGAGCACTGTGTTTCTCGAGTTTTAGCCAATTCATTTGTTGTGTGTGGTTGCTTATAATAATGTAGCCTAGCCTAGGCTAATTGTCAGCGCACTAAGGTTTAAAAAGTTCATTCGGTCTGAATTTTTTTTTCCCATCCGGCTCTCAACCCAAAATGAGTTGTCCCTAACGTTCCCTAATCTTGAATGTGGATCGTGTTCTGCTGCGTCTGTTACTAAATCAGAGATTTATATTGAAGAAGGCGTAGAGACCTGCAGGTCTATTCTTTGTACCTCGCTTTCTGGTTTGCTGGATCCCAGCATAAGATGCTGGTTGCTGGTATGCATGTTTTGCATGCTGGGACCTGCTTGGGATGCTGGTGTGCTGGTGGACCAGCATATGTTGACTTTTGGGTGCTGGTATGATCCCAGCAAGACCACAACAAAACTTGTGTTATGTGTTCTTAGTGTGTATCACGTTTCTTAGTGTTCATAGTTAAAGACCAAGACAATCTCCCAAATAAATTGTAATAAATTATGTATTTATTTATTTTTTAGCATGTTGCAGGTTACAGGTTTACTGTCTGGTACACAGTAAAATCTTCAGTGTTAAACAAACACTGCTTGGTTTTCATATGGTCCCAATCTATAGAGAGTAAATTAAAGTAACACTGAAGCAGTGTTGCAGTTAGTGAAATAAAGATTCACTTTACAAGTGATGATTGAGCATTAGTCATGACACCTGCAGTTAACAACCAGAATAATTTAAGAGGAACAACAGGAACAGAAAAAAGGGAAGAGATAAGCATAAAATACAACAACCAACTGACTTACACAGCCTTATAAATTAACTGCAACTGCCAGTGACTTTGATTAATAATCTAATCATAACTAAAACAATTGAAAAATTTCAGTTCTACTTTTGGCAGAGGGAGCAAAATAAATTACAGTGTTTTAATCATATAATTCAATAAATCATGTTTTAACTTTATATTGTTTTTCCTTTACATCATTAATGTGTTAAATACAGAGATAAGCAAGCAAAAACAATGCTTGTACCCAAAACACTGCTTGCATACAGACAGCTGGCCTACTCACATTCAAGACCAGCACTATACCATCATAAACCATAAATAAAACCAGCCTAGACCACCACTATACCAGCATAAACCATAAATAAAAGCAGGCTGGACCAGCACTATACCAGCATAAACCAGCATGGACCAGCAATATACCAACACTACCCAGCATAAACCAGCCTGGACCAGCACTATACCAACACTAACCAGCCAGCATAAACCAGCCTGGACCAGCAGCACTATAGCAGTATAAACAAGCCTGGACCAGAACTATACTACACTAACCAGCATAAACCAGCCTGGACCAGCACTATACCAGCATAAACCATTAATAAAACCAGCCTGGACCATCACTATACCAGCATAAACAAGCCTGGTCCAGCACCTAGAGGTGGATAGAGTACTCAAATATTCTACTCAAGTAAAAGTATATTACTTCAATGAAATTTTACTCAAGTACAACAATTAAGTTACCGGTCTAAAAATCTACTAAAGTAAAAGAAAAAGTAGCTCATTTAAAATTTACTCAGAGTAAAACTTACTGAGTTACTTTTTTAACAGCGGGGTGTGGTGGGGGTCTCTCCCGTGTAGGGTTGTAATGGTATGAGATTTTCACAGTATGATAATGTTTCAGAAAATATTACGGTTTAAGGTATTAAAGGGATAGTTCACTCAAAAATGACAATTAGCCCATGATTTATTCACCCTCAAGTCAACCTAGGTGTATATGACATTCTTCTTGCATCTAAAGCACAACTTACGCAACTTATGACGTTGAAGTAGCGTAGTGCATCATGGCATAGCGTAAATATCAGCAGTGTGTCGCATTACTCGCATAAATTGCGCTTTAGACTTAAAGGAGCTGTATGTAAGAAATTTATTTCAGTTTTATCATAAATTTTCCCTGATATGTCACTAGACATTAAGAAATCATGTTCATTTCAAATACTTATATCACTGACAACAGTAGTCCGGCCAGGATATTGTCATTTAAAAAGTGAAGTTGCAGCCCTCAACTGGTGTTGATGTTGTCATGTTGTGTTTTGGTCTGAGCTCCACCCTCCACCGATCTACCAATCACGAAGTCAGTAGTGTTGCGGCATCCGGGTTGCCAGCTCTGCTCTAGTTACCACAGCTGCAGCTAATAACGTGTCGGAATCAGATCCTGCAGCATATCTGGCAACCTCGAATCAGTAATTTGATTTGAATCAATCTTACATACGGCTCCTTTAAGTGGAATCTGTATGTTCGTGTGGCCGGAAACTAGTAATTTGACTTTATAAAGTTTTAAATAACACTAACCAGCATAAACCAGCCTGAACCAGCACTATATCAACACTAGGCCTCATCGACAAGACAGTCATCGGCACTGATCCTCAACAAACTTCTGACCTGTAATGCTGCATGAATCATAATCATACACTGTTCGTTCGTTGGCCAGAGGAGAACTGGCCCCCGACTGAGCCTGGGTTCTCCCAAGGTTTATTTCTCCATTCTGTCACCTGATGGAGTTTTAGTTCCTTGCCACTGTCGCCATTTAATTTAATATTCAACAATATTATTGATCTGCCTACATTGACACCATTATATGAGAACTGAACTGAGCTGGACAATGACATCACGGTTTTCTCCAGAGCGGCTATATATATAAATTAACTAAATTAATAACTTTTTTACAACAAAAATGAAACATCACTGAACTTACTTAAGCTGGACTGTGACGCTATTCTCTTCTGGAAACAAACTTTGTTGTATTATGTTCCTGTTATTACTGTAAAGATGCTTTGAATTAATCTGTATTGTAAAAAGCGCTATATAAATAAAGGTGACTTGACTAACAATAATAATAACTTTAACTTATATAGCGCCTTTCAAAGTACCCAAGGACGCTTAACAAACAACATGAGGAAGGGAAGGGGGAATTAAGATAAGGGCAGGAGGCCAGGGGAGCTAGAGCCCAAAGGCCTCATTGAAAAGGTGTGTTTTGAGCTGGCTTTTAAAGGTTAAAAGTGAGGAGGCAGAGCGGATCTCATGGGGAAGCTTGTTCCAAAGTGACGGAGCACCAACACAAAAAGCTCTATCACCAAATGTCTTAAGCCTGGACTTAGGAACAGCAAGCAGGTCCTTGTCAGAGGAACGCAGGGACCGTGACTGAGTGTAGGGATGGAGAAGATCAGTAATGTACTGGGGCGCAAGTCCATGAAGGGACTTGTACGTCAGGAGGAGGATTTTATATTTGATGCGGGACTTAACTGGCAGCCAATGAAGCTTCATCAGGATGGGAGTAATGTGAAGACCAAGTTTTGTGTGTGTGAGCATCCTAGCCGCAGAGTTCTGCACATACTGGAGTCTGTCAGTGGCTTTGCTGGGTAGACCGAACAGGATGCCATTGCATAACCAGCATAATCCAGCCTGGACCAGCACTAACATCATAAACTAGCATAAACCAGCACTATACCATCATAAACTAGCATAAACCAGCACTATACCATCATAAAATAGCCTGGACCAGCACTAAATCAACACTAAATAAATCAGCCTAGACCAGCACTATTACCAGCATAAACCAGCATTATACCAACTCTAACCATGAACCAGCCTGGACCAGCAAGTATATAAACCAGCATTGTACCAACATAAACAAGCACTATACCAGCATGGACCAGTACTATACCAGCATGACCCAGTCTGGAATCCTTGTTGGTTTATGCTGGATTTAGGGGTTGACAGATGCCAGATCTTCTAATTGTGGTAACTGATCTCTAGCTAACTTGGTTCTTCAAACGAATTTGCATATTTGATTAAAACATCTGGATTAAGCTGTCTGAGACTGCACCAGCACTATACCAACACAAACCAGCATAAACCAGTCTGGATCAGCACTATAGCATGAACATCTGGATTAATCTTAGCTGTCTGAGACTGAGGGGCCGTGTACACAACAATGTTTTCAACTAAAAACGGAAAACATTAATGTGTTTTGGCTGTTTTGGCCTTAAAACGCAAGCTTTTGAAAACAACAAAGTGCACGTTTTGGAAAATGATACAGTTTTAGTTTCTGTGTAAAGCACAAAAACATGAATCTGTGAAAACGGTGACGGCATGTTCAGCCTATTGGCATGCGCGTTTGGCATGGGTGCTCTGTAAAATAATGCATGTGTGCAGGCGCGTAATCTTTCTTTACAAAGTGACATCGCCAACTACTGGCCTGGCATGCATAATACAACGTTTGTAGTCGTTTTCACGGATCTGTGTGAATGGGAATCGTTTTGATAACATTGTCATCTGTACAAAGAAAAACGTTTCCATTTTTAGTACATCATTGTCATGTAAAGTAACCTTATTCCTGACTGTTATTGTGTTCATTCGAAAGAGCAGATTTATTGATACTCGAAACCATGATTAGCAATCCAGTGATTGGCTTGCGGAAAGACAGCAACGTAATAATATTAATAATAATAATTAGTTACATTTATAGCACTTTTATGAGTACTCAAAGCAGTTTACATACGGATAGGGGAAAATTTCCTCAACCACCACCGATGTGCAACATCTATGAGCTCGAAGAACCTAATAATCCTGGATCATGTCAAATCGTCCACAGTAAAATCCAGGCAACTGAGTAATCTATGTATGAAGAACGGGCTCCAAAATGTCACAGACATTTTGAGGGCCAGCGTTGGCCCAAACCAAGAAAAGCCTAGACACTACCACAACGCATCCCTGAGATTGTGTCAACTAGACTCTCCACGTGATGACTCCGATCTTCAACAAGATCATAATCATACACCGTTCGTTCGTTGGCCAGAGGAGAACTGGCTCCCGACTGATCCTGGGTTCTCCCAACGTTTATTTATCCATTCTGTCACCTGATGGAGTTTGGGTTCCTTGCCACTGCCGCCTTTTTCGCCATTGGCTTTTGGCTTGCTTAGTTGAGGACATTTAATTTTATATTTAACAACATTATTACAACATTATTTTCCTGTTATCTCTGTAAAGCTGCTTTGAAACAATCTGCATTGTAAAAAACGCAATATAAATAAAGGTGACTTGACTTGACTTGAATGGCTCTGACGTCTAATAGTCGTCCAAACACAGTCTAGGCAAAAACAATGCAAAATTTGGGCTGTCAGTGAAAATATGATGGACGTCTAACCATGGCCCAAGAATAGATGCACAGGCTACGCATTGAACATGTCAAAGAAATGAAACCAGACACTATGTAATTCCTGTTGATCCCTGCTTACATAATGGAATATTATACATCTCGCACGTTATTTTTGGCAAAAACGTAACCAAATTCAAAGTTATTTTGGCTAGAAGTGGGTTACTCATAGCCACACTATATTGGGTCTATTGTTAACCTAGATGGTGAAATGGCGACTATCGCTTGCTTGGAAGCGACACAACTGACACCGTAGGTCACATGACAGGGACAACACTGCAAACATTCAAATTTCATTCATACAATATGCATTTATGTATTTTTTTTTAGTATCAAACCAAATGTAGTACCTATATAAGCCCTATATAACAAACAAACCGGCAATAATTAAATATGTTACATAATACAAATGTACCTTATTATCTCACTTTATTAACCAATGTCTTTACTGCAGATTTTCGATGATCCAATTCAACCACACTAATGAGCAAAAATTACTTTAGATAAACATTTCATTTGTGTTTCATTTTTGTTTTTGTTGCTAATGTAAGTGTAATATTCTTCTTCTACTTCATTTTCCTCTGCAAATCAAGGATGGCAGCACAGCTGAAGTGTTTCGTTGAGCTGCACTCTTTACTGTACAGGCGGAAATTTGCATTTCCTTTTGCATAATACACGTTTGATGTGAAAGGGCATTTACATTTTTCAAAAATAGAATAAACAAACAAGCCCATCCCAGGTAAGAAAAAGTAACCAAAAAGTGAACTAACACATAACTTTCCATAAAAAGTAACGGTAACGCTTTAGATTACAGCTCGTAATACATAATAAAGCTCGTACTGCGTAATTAAAGGGATTTTACAGCGTAACTTTCGGTAATTATAGTGTACCTATAAAGTACTTACATGTAAGTATAAGGAAACAATTTGAAAAATTTGGGGAATAAAGTGGTAGCAACCAGGAAAATAAAAAATAAAATTATACTGTAAGTATTATAGAACTAAGGGGTACTTATTCTACTATTATGAGACAACAAGGTTACATTTTGGAGCAATTTAGCAAGAACATACACTGTGTACCTTTTTGTAATAATGGTGTACCAATACATCACAGC
This sequence comes from Semotilus atromaculatus, assembly GCA_031834385.1. Lineage (NCBI taxonomy): Eukaryota > Metazoa > Chordata > Actinopteri > Cypriniformes > Leuciscidae > Semotilus > Semotilus atromaculatus. The sequence goes on along the minus strand of JAULUF010000027.1, from coordinate 5,610,112 downwards.
AGAAACATTGATGTAAAGTGTTAAATTAACTCTCCTGGGAGTTTATTTGGCTCCAGACTCAAGAGTGTTAAGGTGTTAAAATATGAGTGTTAAATCAACACTCAAGAAGTTAATGAGCTAATTAAGTGATTCATTGAGTGATGATTAACCATTATTGAAGACACCCGATGTTAACAAGCAGAATCACCAAAGGAGAAAATAACATTGATCTAAGCCACCATTATGATCAGTGTTTGCTTTAGTTGGGGTCGTGACCCTTAAACTATTGATACTTCAGTTTGGCTGCTGTAATCGTGTTATAGCTGCCAAATGCACAACATGAAATGGTGATCACATGGTATTGGTTATGTTTTTACATAATCATCACTTGACCTGAATCACCAAACTCATTTACAGAATCTTTACTTTCTTGATTACAACAACACTGTGATTCTATAGCAAACAATTATCAACATTTTCAATATAAAGCTAAATATTTCTTAAAAGTTGTTCTGACCGAAAGACTTTTTGATAGATTGTTTTATTTAGACACACTGACATCAATGATCAGCCTGTGAATCTCAACAATGGTGTGAACAATGGTTCTGAAGTGAAACGATAGGTGTTTGTAAGAAAAATCACAATATTTTACACTTTTTAAACTGTAGACTATCGCTTCAGACCAACTGTAATAAGTTGTTTTTCAAATAAAGGTTTCCAAGTCAGTGATATTAGATTGTATATGTATTTTTATTGTACTTACCCAGTAACTACATGGAGCAAGAGGGTAACAAACACCACTTTAATTTACGGCCCGCAATGTCACACTTACCTGTAACTACATGGAACAAGTGTATATTTCCCAGTATTTAAAAAAATTGCAATAGTTTTAGCTTTACTTGCCTTGAAACATGTAAGCCCAAACTTAAAAATCTGCACTTTTGCTGTAACCCCCCCCCCCCCCCCCCCCCCTTGAATAAATGCATAAATATGTACCCTGTACTTTTTAAAAAGCATATACAGTTTATATTGGTACACAATTATTACAAAAAGATACATATGTTCTCGATACATTGCTCCCAAATGTAAGCAATGTAAACAAGTACCATTTAGTTCTATAATACTTACAATATAAATATATTTTTTTTAATTCTCCTGGTTGTTACCCCTTTATTCTTATATAACTTTATATATTGTTCCCTTATACTTACATGCAAGTACTTCATAGGTACACTATAATTACCAAAAGTTACGCTGTAAATTCGTCTTAATTACCCAGTACTTTCTGGGCTGTAATCTAAAGTTAACTAAGTAATAGTTACTTTTTTAAGGAGTAACACAATATTGTAACTGGAAAGTAACTTTCTAGTGTTAATTGACATTTTGACGTAACTAACAGGACAGTGAAAATAAAAATATTGTAACATTTCGCATTACACATTCAAAAAAGATTGGGTATAAATTATCTATATTTTGGTGCTTAGGGTTTCTTTGATTACATGGTTCCCACTCAGAAACAAGAGTATAGGGACTGGTTTTTAAATAAAGCTGGATAATGACTTCCCTGAGAGGAACCACCCAGACCCAGGAGACATGGGACAGTGACAGGGCCCGTGGGCATCTCTCCATGGCCCTTTACAAAGATGAATCTAAAAGCGATATCAGTCATCATAGTAAACACTGAATCTCCAAGAAAAGCTTCAAAACTTCTAAATATTTGTGTGCAAACATGGTCATTCCTCTCATGGGCATTGCACAAGTATAATTAGTTCCATTTTCGTCCCGCACTTAAGTAAACATGTTTAGAATGGGCTCTGAATCTACAGGAAGAGAAACATTACAATAGTCAGTTACAATGAAATGAATGTATTGTATTGCTGGGCCAAGGAATTTAATACCATGTCTCTGACTATTAATATATCAATATCAATGTTATATCATATTATATATAGGCCTATACATATTGTTACTTGAAGAGGGGAAAATGAAAGGAACTAAGAGAAACGTTAAACACTTCTAAAAATATATATATTCAGTTTTTTTTTAAAACATAGCCCTGCATAGGCTATAGCCTCATTATATATATAGCCAAAATTATTAATAATAATAATACTAAATACTTTGATGAAGTTTGCGCTTTACAGTGGCCTGTTTAAAATAGTGAACATTAACTTCCTGTTTGGACTTAGGGGGCGGAATAGCAGTCATTATTTTTTTTTGTGATGTAGTGAAGCGATGCCATTAGGTCACCGTAACAGTAACATTAAACTCTGGTGACAGCAAGAGCTCACACCTCTCTCACATCAGTGCTCGGTGCGGTTTGAACAAGGACCAGCCTGACGGTTCATCGTTGAGAAAAGTCGCGGGAAACTTATCTGAGGATGATATGAGGATCGCTGCTCAGGAATATCAGGATTCGTGAATTAAGATGGGATGTCTTTCCGTTAAAACTGTATGTAAAGGCATAGCGCTTCTGTTCCTTGTCATTCTCCAGGTAAGACACCTTCTTTATTTTGCATACGTTTCTATTGTTGTGATGTTTGATTGTTAAGGTTAAGGTTAAGTTTAGTTCATGTAAGCACACTTGTTACTGTTAACTGATTTTGTGTTCCTATAATCTTGCCTGCAAAGAAAGATCGAACTTAAGTTTTGTTGGTTAAAGTATGGGTTGTTGTCATTTGTGTTCATTGAAACATTCTTGAAATAGTTGGCTAGGTCATATTACTGTGTGTGTGTGTGTGTGTTTCATTTAACGGTTATTAATGACATGCTAGCCTACATCGAATGATTAAAAAAAAGAAGCAAAAAAAGAAAAAAGAAAAAAGAATTAAGACACTCTAAAACAATATCATTGCATGTCATAAAGTGCCATTTATTTTAATGAATTATTTTTTTCAAGCAAACAGTTTCATGAAAAGAAGTTTGTTTGGTAAATGTATATGATAAAACAATGGATAGCTATGCCTGTATTGAAAAAATGTAGGCTAGCCTATTAGAAAGAGAGAAAGAAAGAAAGAAAGAAAGAAGTTTATATTTTGTTGTTTTATGCTCAAAGATTTGTGGTTCTAGGGCAAATCAAATAAATGTTCAATATTTTGGACAAATTATGACTCATTTATCATTTGTTTGGTTATATAGAGTGGCCCCATATACATAAATGTATAAATATCATTGCATTTCATACACTAGATATATTACAAGCACTGTTCAATATAAAAATGTTACAAACAAATAACAGAAATAGTGTTAAAAATTAAGACAAAATGTATGTGGACACTTTTCAATAATAATTTGATAATTTCCATAGTTAATATGATGAACTACACTGTGGTTATTCTGACACCTGTGTGAATTTGAAGGGAACTGACTTTATACATCCACTAAAACCCCAGTTTTTAACTGAACTTTAAGTGTCCAAATACTTTACATAATGGGTTCACAGTTATGAAATTAAGATGCTGACAAATACATTTGCTGACCAAGTAGGCAAAACAGATTTTTCAAATCTAATTTAAACCTTCAGGATTCTAGATTAGCTAAGAAGATCCAGTTACACACCGAAGTTGTCTCCAGACATTATCTTTATTGGCTGATTTACAGTGAGATGTGTGTATTGTTTCTGACAATCTTCCTGGGAAGTCAGAATTGCAATATGTGGTTTTTATGATATGATATTTATAGTTAATTGTAGACCAGGTTGTCCCAACCTCACACCAGTACATACGTCATCAGAGAAGAAAAGAGATACATAAACAGTTATGTGCAGAGGAATGTAAAGAAGACGTAGGACATTTTAAATAAATGTATATATTAATTATATAAATAATTAATGAATTAACAGAGAATGAAAATTCTGTCATCCATTTCAAACCATTTCTTTCTGGTAAGGAAAATAAATGTTTTAATATTGTTCTGTTCACTTCACTCTTTTATATGCAATTACAGTGAATGGGGGAATGGGGACTGAAGCTTTCAAGCTTCAAAAAGGACACAAAAGCCCCATAGAAGTATTATAACTGTGGTTTATATGGCGTGTACACTATATTCCTCTTTCTGAAGTAATACGATAAGCTTTGTTTGATGAACAGACTGATATTTGCATTGAGTTCAGAAAAAATGAATCAGTCCAGTTCATGAACAAATCTACCAATTTATTAAAGAGATCCAACAAAAAAAAGGTAAAAAGATCCCAAATCAGACATTACTAATTCTCTCATATGACAATAAATGTAGAAATGACAGAAATTTTCAACGAACTATTGCTTTGTGAAAAGGAAGTGCACTTATTTGTATTGAATGTGCACTTGTAGTGTCCTTCAAATCATAAAAGTATATAAAAAAATGTACTTGCAGGTAATATAATATTAAAGAAATAAAAGGCCACTTAGATGTACTTAAAGAGAGTAGACTTTCATTTCATGTTACTTAGGTACACTTTTAAAAGGTGCACTCAGTTTGTAATAATGTCAAATTAAATGTTTCGCTTGTTTCCTAAAGAACATTGTGAATCATTATGTCTTAATAATCTTTTGTTATGGTTTAAAAAAGTACACTTACTTTGATGTTGACTAACATAATAAAGCACATAAACCTGATTATAATTTTAACAGTAAATGTGTTATTTGATATTACATTTAAAGGTAATATACTTAAGGGGGAAGATTTATTAAAAAGGGCAAATTAGCGTGAGAGCGCGAATTCCAAAAAAGCTCAGATGGGAGTGGAAAGTTCTGTGCATGATCTACTGACGACGCACAAATTAAAGAACACCGATGCAGTCAGATCATTTCCATAATGACCAATGCAATCTACCAGGAGCAGTGCAAATTAGCGTCTGGTTTAAGACATGTTTTTTGGGGCGGTAAATAATGGCACAAATACCAGTAAATTGACGAGCGCAAACCTTAGCATATGCGTGATTCATTTAAATACTTTCCTCCCATAATTTTTGCATCTGAAAGGGAAATTTCTCTGTAACGTACGTAACCTTAGCTCCCTGAAGAGGGAACAGGACGCTGTGTCAAAAACGCTGTGGGAATGCTTCTGTGTTAATGCGTCATGAAGCATGTATGAAATCTGTCCAAGACTGCACCCACTGGGCAGTTAACTGGGTCCAACTGGTGACTTCCGCACCATGAAGTGAATAATCTCCACTTCAAGGCATAGAGTTTCCTCGTGGACGGAGATCTGGAGTGGAGGATGGTCTCAACAACCTGTTGAGAGACCTGAACATATGAGCTGGGCCCCCTCAGAGGCCAAGCCCACAGCTTCCACAACTCTGGGCGGGGGTGAAGTATCGACCCTTTTGCATGAGAAAGCAGCTCCTTCCTGGGCAGATTCTCCAGTGGAGAGCAGAGAAGAAGAATGTTATTGGACTGATTTCATATGTGCTTCACGACGCAATCACGCAGAGGCGTTCCCACAGCGTTTCTACGCAGCGCGAGTTCCCTTGAAAGGGAAATCCTACGAATGCATATGCAATGAGGTCAGCCACAAAAATAAATCAGTCCACGCCTTTTCAGCGTTAATTTTTCACTGTGTGTCTTCAGTAAATCCTGACAAAAGTTTTTTAAACGCCAAAAGAGGGTTTGCGTTGGCCAGGGATCACCAATCCTGGTCCTGGAGGGCCTCTGTCCTGCAGAGTGTAGCTCCAACACCTCTGCCTGGAAGTTTCTAGTATGCCTAGTGAGACCTTGATTAGCTGGTTCAGGTGTGTTTAATTGGGGTTGGAGCTAAACTCTGCAGGACAGCGGCCCTCCAGGACCAGGATTGGTGACCACTGGCGTTGGCGAAAGTCGTTAGTAAATTAGTTAGTCGTTAGCTAGCCCTAAATGTACCAAATCGCAGTTCCATCACTACAAATGTTGAATTACAAATATATTAAATACATGACATACAAGTTTCAGTAGGATAGTAAAGTGTATTTTAGTTCCCTTTTGAGGGAACTCAACACTGCATCGAATTGACACTATAGACCCGTGTGCGTGTCTGAAGCATGAACAGATGTTATAGGTCAGCATTCATTCCTGATGGACTGCTTGGAAATTGGTGGCAGATCAGGAGGATCATTCGCCATTGACTCAAGATCCTAAATTGCCCATTTTTCTCCTCTTAAGAGGACTAAGGGTTGAGCAGGCAATTGAGAAAGCTAAGCTGTCATCTGCCCAGGGGTTTTCATTTTGTATTGTTCCCTGTCGTTGGGTTGCTTTTAGAGTCTGAAAGATGGGGCGAGGCACATATGACAGATGCAAGAATACCTGTCCTCTTCTTTTGAAGTTGTTGGTGGACAAGTTCTTTGACTAAAGGAACTTTTGGACTTCCTCTGCTATCCCCTTCGGCTTGTGATAAGGCCGAAGATGAGAGCTGGAATAGCGGTAAAGTTAGAGGTGTTGCAATCCATGCTTAATCTGAGGAGGGTAGCAGCCTGCTCTCTTCTATTGAAATTGTTGGCAGACGTGATTGTAGTCTCACTTCCTCTGCTGCCCCCTGGCATTGTAACAAGGCTGAAGGTGAGAGCAGGATTAGCGGAAGCGTTAGAAGTGCTGGTTCTATGCTTAGTCTTAGGCGGCAGCAACCTGCCCAACTCTTTTGTTGGTGAATACTGTTGCAACCATGCCCCCACCTCCCAGTGATTTTCCAGTCCTTCCTGGCTTGCTACAGAATTGTGCATATTCACGTTTTGACCAGGCATTTTTGCAGTATGGTGGCGTTGGCATTGATATTCCCATAGCATCAATCTGACGCACCGTTGAGTTCCCTTTGAAAGGGAATGTCTTGGGGGTTACTGATGTAACCCACACATGCCTGGGTATCTTCCTTCAGACACTTAGAATTGTCACCTGACTACTTCATAGGCCAATTTAATTGGCACACATGGTTCAGACACCGACTCAAGCAGGAGCGTTTCCATAGGGTCAATCTGACACAGCGTCTTGTTTCCTTTCTCAGGGAACCAGGGTTACATACTTAACCTCCAAGTAGTTACTATAAATATTTTCATTTAATTGTAAATAACATACAATCAAGTATTCCAGAACACTACATTCAGTTTGCACTTATATTATTAAGTATTTTTTTTCTATATTAAAATGCATACTTCTTTTTCACAAAGGAAACCTTGTAGGCATTCTTATATCTTAGGCCATTATGTTGATGAATGACTTTACCAGCTCTGAATGGAAAGCAGGTAGATGGAATTACTTGCACAAATGCAAATGTGCATGTTGCTTGTTGTTTATAGGATCAGGTTATGACAGGTGATGATGTGGGAATTTTGAATCACTATGTCAACTCAGTCATTTCATAAATTAAAACTATAGGCCTTATATTTGTTGTGACTGTTGCAACATAATTCAGGCTCTTAGCCAATATTAGCAAATAATTTTTTTGCCGGTTAATGAACATGTTTAAAGTACACCTTCTCTCCTGAGATTCAACAATAACAGCGAAAGTAGCCTTGTGTTTGTATCAAAGCTTCAATATGAACCTGAGACTCAGTCCAGACTGTCTGGAGGTCACTGTGTGGAAAGCCCAACCTCAAGAAGTTTACATCATTCTTTTCCTGTTATTCTCACCACTCAATCGATTTGGCCATCCCGTTCTCCCAGCCCACCGGAAGTAGTACTGCTTTCTGGCCATAGAGTTTAGCACAATAACAGTAGCCTAGAAGGTCAGGAATATAATGACCAAACACACCTAAATCCAGAAGAAACTTCAGTCACTCCAAAATCAGCTTTTGAGTGGGCCTGAAGGTTTAGCCCCCACAAGAAGAATGACTCTATTACATATCTTGTATAGGCGTTTACTGTGGCTAAATTGTAATTTTAAGTGACAAAAATTAATTCCTGATTCATTCCCATTTGTTTGGCCCATTGCAGATGTATTTTTTTCCCCATTCACTAAAAAGATTATGAATGAATAATGACTTAAATGTTTATTTATTCCTCACATAAAGCAATAGTCTGACTATGTTTAGGATATTTTACATCTTTTTGAAGCTCAAATTAATATTCAGTACAAATCAAGCTCAATCAACAGCCCCTGTGGCATACTGTTGATTACCACACGATTTTATTTCCACTTGTTCCTTCCTTTCTTTTCTTTAAAAAAAGAAAAGATAAATCTACAGTGAGCCACTTGCATTGGAAATGAACGGGGCCAATTATTAAACACTTACTGTTTCAATAGTATAGCCACAAGACGTAAACAATATGTTTAATATAACATAGTATAAATATATAATTTATTAAGTAATATAAAATATAATAATAAAATAGTATAATATAATATATATATGAAAATATATGAAAAAATACATTGTGTAAAAGTTATAATACTCAGATTTAACCCAAATCACTTCAATTCTAACTGCCTCATTGTCACCTCTTTTTGTAAAGGTGGAACGAGTCGAAATATATTTTCCTGGTAATCGACATTATGCCACAAATTATACTGCCACCATGGGGACTTACTAACTGCATGGGAAACAGCAACAGTATATGCTTCTCCTTATGCGTCCAATGGAGGAAATAAAGTCATATGGGTATAAAACAGCATAATGATATTAATTCATTCTGCGTTTGTGTCATGGCATGGTGTTTTTTTTTTTTTGCCTTCATGTTAGGCGTTTTCTCTTCAAAAATTTGCATCTCTAATGCTGCCAGCTTCCCTTTGCTTCTCACGAAATAATTTTAATATGGTGCAGGATTATTCGGTCTGTTGTGTATTTGGTATGATAAGAAAGACATGTACTATTTTGCATGGTTAGTTTATGAAAACTTTACAAACCCTGGTTTGTGTGCTTGGTTATAAAAGCTTTCACAAAACAGACACTGTAATTGTGTGTCTTTCACAAAACAGATACTGTAATTGTGTGTCTTTCAGATCCATATGTACCATATAGCATATAATTTTCCAGTATACTGTAAACCTCTTATAAACCAGATTGTACAGTATCCATGCTTTTTGAATAGGTACAGAGCTACATATCACTTTTAAAATTGTCTTTTGTTTTCATTATTTTTTAGTGAAATTTAAATGAACGACGCAGGACTTGTAACAGAGCAAGTGTATAGTCAATGTGATATATGGAAATATACAGTAACAGTAGTAAAGTATCAGGCCAATCTCATAAGGAACTAGACCGGGTATAAATAATATACAAATAATAGGAAGTTTCTGTCTCTATAATTTACATACATGTTATGAATTTCAAAGAAATTCATCTGTATCTATTAACTAGTGAAACTAAACTGTTAGTACGTTTTCGGTTTTGTCCCATTTAAAAGCTTCACTTGCAATTACAGATACAGTGCATATTCACAATTGTTTTAAAATGTTGCATATGTTGAAACAGAGTTGCAATATCAACCTTAATTCGATTTGGAAAACAAAACAAAATTTAACAGTGATTTTAATCGGGTAATCACTGATTTCAGTAATTATTATAATCATTGAAGACACATTTTTTAAAACAAACTCATTGAAAGTCAGATTATTAAGTGTTTTGCATCATTTTTGTTTCTATTGCTTTTTTTTTTTTTTATCAACTGAAATGCTGCATTGACCAAACAGCATTCAGGACTGGAAATATCCGTCATACTAGACAAGACCAATGTTAATCTTCAAAATAAATGTGTCTGATTATCTGGGTAAAGCTGAGGTAAAAAGGCAAAGCTGTGGGTTAGTGTAGCCGATGAGTAGGAAAGAGGACACTTGAAACCAATAACTACAAACAATAAAATAATAAAGTAATTAGTTAGCATAATCAAATATTTTCCTCTTACTGATTTTTGTCAGACTTGAAAAGTAACCAAACAATTTTCCATGGCTCTGATAAGGAAACCTATGCAAATTACATAATAAAAACACATTTAGTGTTTGTGAATGTGTAACAGTTGATGTGCTCCCAGTACAGTGTTGGATCCCAGTGTTTTTAACAGCATGTTCCCAGGAAATCAAAACTAGCAAAAACTAGCAAAAGTATTTAATTATTTTTATTGCAGACATGAAAATTGTTATACCTATTCGGTATAATATGCAAACATGGGGAATTATAAGCACTATATAAAACATTTAAACATTACACCACCACACCACTTACATTTTATCTCAGATATGCTCTGCGCATTTATGCTCGGTGCATTTAGCATATGCTTTTTTTGAGCTACAGGAGCACCAAGATTGATAAAAGGCTGACTAATTTCTTAAATATTGTGGATTTATGTAATCTACTGTAATTATAATTTATATTTAACTACAGAAAGACTTGTTTTAGATGAAAATAAAACAAAACTTAAGGTTTTATGAAATGGCAAGAAGTGTGTTATGCTTTGTGAAGTGTTTATTTTAAATAGGTATTTCAATATTACAAATATATTTGAAATTATTATTTTGTCAAAAAAAGACTCAAAAATGATATGGCCCCAAAGTCTCTTCTTCTGCTAGACACAGAGATGAGTTGACATGACAATATGCGGGGTAGCTCACGAATAACAAATCTGTATTAATGAATGACAACCCTGCTTTTTGGACAAATGCCCGTCAAAGAGCGCTTTGAGCTTGTTAGGAGAGGAACAGTTAATTTGTTGTATATTATTTATATATAGCCTACTGTATGGTGCTGATAAGAACGGGAGAGGCAGCCTTTCCGTCATAAAATATATATGAGCAATATCACACGAGTAGCAGTGCAAAATGTTATACAATCACAGCGTGCTGATATACAGCCATATTGCCTACGAGTGTGATACAACAGTTTGACGGCACAAGTGTGTAATAAATAAGAAACAATAAGGGAGTGCAGAACTACTTCCGCTACAGATTAAAATCTCAAATTGACAGTTTAACAGTTGAGCCCAAGCATCCGTTACTGATTCCAAACAAACCACTTTAGAAACTAGTAACGAAGGAACGTTGAGTCGCTTCATTGAAGCTTGTATATGTGGAGTATTATGAGAGAGATCGACTAAACGAGTGTATTACCTGCATCTGATATAGCATTTCAGCCGGGACTTATTCACAAAACAGCACTAGCCTCGAGTACCTTACTGCTTTTATAAAACGGTTACCACACAATACAAATATTAAAGCCAAAAAAGTATGTATCAATGCTTAATTTAGTAAAATGAAATCACTTAAGCCTTCCTTCCATTTGACAAAGTAGCCTAAGTCCCTGACCATGTACAGCAGCTGAAAATACATTATTATACCTTACGATACTGGCAAAGACTGTCTTTATGAGTGAGTCATTCAGTATCAAAAACTTTTAGATTGAAAGGACTTAAACTTGTGAACACGGAGCAAGACGCAACTGACAAATGCTTTGCCTTGGGGCTGCGCTGTCACGGGCACGGGAAACCAATTAACTGTTAAAAAGACAAGATATTGCAGCGTACATTCAAACTGATTATTGTACAAGTATTATGGAAATAGGATTGACCTGAAGGAAAATGCTATATTTAAATGCAGGTAATACACTTGGTCACTCAATCTTGTTGTTCTATTCTGTGGATCATAATTTTAAAGTTACTTGATGGCAATAGATTAAGATGGTTTTATATTTAACAGTATGGTAAATATTTAATTGATTTAGCAAGTAGATTGAGTTTTTGGATGTTTTCCCCTATCAGTATTTTAACAGGCTCTTTGTTTGTGACAAGGAAGTTGGTGATGTCATTACTCATTTGATGTTTTACCTGGGGTATTTGGAGCAAAGTGTGTCATTGTTTCAAAAGCAGAGAGGGAAGAAGTTAGTTTCCATCTATGTTTTATGAAATTATTTTAGGTACACTACACGTTGTATACTATACTTCCCTTGAAAGTCATTTTGTCACGTTGTAGCCATTGCTTCACCGTATCTCACTATTCCTGATGTCAGAAACTGCTTAAAGAAAGAAGGAAAGCATTCACAACATCAAATTCATTAATAACTTAAAGGGCACCTATTATGCCCCTTTTTACAAGATGCAATATTGGTCTCGGGTGTCCCCAGAATGTATTTGTGAAGTATCAGCACAAAATACCCCATAGTTACTTTATTATAACCATTTGAAAATGTCATTTTTGGGGCCTGTTTAAAAAGAGCTGTGTTGGTGTGTACCACCTTAAATGTAAATGAGCTGCATATCCCCGCCCTGCCTTTGGATGAGGGCGTAACTTGCATACCTATGGCAATAAACAGTCGGTAGAAGCAGAATGAGTGAGAGACCCGCTGTTTTGTATGGCATTCAGCCGTACATGTTTGAACTGGATGATGAAGAGACTCCGGCAGAAGAAACACAAATGAGAATGGACCAGGACGTCTTGGAATGGTTATTTGATACATTTATGTACTTATAGAGTTTTAATCGCGTCCCCATTGCAATTATGGATGTGCAACACACACACAAACACACACACACACAAACTGTGATAACGTTGGCGCAATTTTTTGAACCTACAAACACAAATACTGTGATAACGTTTGCTACGTACAAACGAAATTACATTTATGCGAGGGACCTGTTGTTGTCATGTTTACATTACTTGTCGTACAGGTGCTTATGTGGCAAATGTGAGAAGATGGCTACAGAACAAGAAAATATATGCAGTTTTTAATACAATATCTTTAAAAAAATATTTATAAACGTGTGGTTACACACTGGTTTACATTATACACACAGACATCCTACGACGACGACAACAACTTTAGACGCATTTGTTGTTGAATTGGCTGACATCGACTGAAATGACTATTTGCTTAAAAATCATAAAATACACTTACTTTTTCTGGAGGTGACGTTGGATCGCGAACAGTAGGCAACGATCCACACTTGAGGATTAACTTTGAAGCAAGACCTGCTTTGAATTGACCCTCGTTCACAAAACAGTCGCGCAAACATAAACGTATTTTGGAAGTTTAAGTGGCGTCTTTCCTTCGTAAATTAAATACATCCACTGCGTTTTCAGTGGCTCTGATGTCGGAAGTAAGTGAAAACTACTATGTACATTATTACATCCCACAACAGAACACTTATGTTTCTTAGGAGACACACCGGCTGTCGTTAAAACAATGGAGGATGGTGTACAGATCACCGAGGGCGGGGTCTATGCCAAAACCACAGTGTCAATCAAACCACGTCGGTGGGGCTTGCGCAATTCTACGTCACATTGCACCGAATCTTAGAACAGCTCGTTCTGAGACAGTGCTTATGATTTATTGAGATTGATAAAAATCCACCCAGTGTTTTTTTTATATTCTAGGGTGGTTTTGCTCACACACTGCCAACACACATTTATGTTCAAACACCATGTAAAAGTGAATTTTGCATAATAGGTGCCCTTTAACTAACTCAGAAATAATCCCTTTGTGGTATAGAAATACTTCATATTTCAAAGCGAGTGTTAGTGGAAGTGTTTCTGGCGGGCTGCTCTTTGCATGGAGTGGATTTTACAGATGTCTATTAAAGTCCATTAAAACTGAGGTTTTTGCTTTTATGTGTTCTACCTGTGTTGTCATTAATGGCTTTATATTGTTAAAATTAGTATGTTAAATTAGTTCAACATTGTGTTGAAGTTGATGGAAGTTGTTTAAAGTCTGGACTGAAGTTCAAGTCACGTCTGAAGTCGACTGTTAATGATTCAAAGTCAAGGTTCAAGCCATTTTTGTGTCCTCTCATCTCATATTTAAGTATTCATCCTAAACTTCACATTTCTCCTAGGGGTGTAATGGAGAGACCGTTGGCACAAGTGAGTATACAGTCACATCCTGAGTATCAAACATTGAATCCCACCAGTTAAAATGTAATATAAGTTATTCTTCTGACAATAATACATTTACTGTAATTGTATGAACATTGTTATTTTGTACTATTTAGTAAATGTTTGTTTTTATTTTTTATAAATGCACACATCACAGCATCCCTTGCCACTACAAGCATTTCTTCAACTGAGTCTCAAACATCAGCTTCTACAAGTGAGTATTTTTTCATGTATAGTTGATGTAACGAATCAGCTCTTTGGAATATTAGTAATCAATAATAACTTGTTATTATTAATTATGAATATTTGGGTAAGTTAATTGTATTAACTTGATGTAGCTGAATTAATATTACAATCAATTAATGAGTTCGTCCAACGAACTCTTTGATTATTCATTTATTCTAAGAAAAAGGTACCTTCCATGGCCAGAGAAGAATAATTATTTCTTAGCTTGTAATTGTACAGCGCTTTGAGCATGTAGCTAAATCAAAATCGTAAAGGTACTCCATATTGCAGCAAATCAGAACCAAATACATATTATGTACAAGTTTTATTAACTAAATCATAAATACACATAAACTAAACAACGTACACACATAAATAAAATAAATAGGTGAGTGATAGGACGGAAACTGAACTATTGAGCAATTCCATGTAACTATGAGAAGAAACATCAGCATTTCATTTTCAAAGCATCAAATCAAAAGTATACTTGCATGCCTGGGTAGCGTACACTATTATCAAAGTTGTTGAAAACTGAAGTTGTTGATGATTCTGCGAGTGTCAAATGTTGAAGTCTCAATCATTTTCTTCTTCGTTGGATGAAGAAGATATGATGAACTTGCATGGTTGGTTTGACTCTGTTCTCATGGCTGGAGTGCAGACTGTGGCCTGCCAGCCCTGGTCCGGGGAGGACACGCAGAGTAAAGGGTGTGAGTTGCGACGGACTTCTTCTGCCTTAGGAGAAGTCTTGTGCCAACACTCCTGAGGTTCTCCTTTCCAGTTGGTAAGGTTGCAGTTTCTGGATTGAAGAAAAGACAGTCTGACTCCCTTTTGGGAGCATGAAAGCATGGCCGATGGTGCTCACGGCCTGGTGGGCCTAGGGCCCCCAGGGAAGGAAGGGAGCTGGGTGGACCCGGTGGAGATGAAGGAGCCAGGGAGCTGGGCAGAACCAGCGGAGACAAAGGAGTTAATGGAAGGGGAAAGGCTTGGGAACAAGTAGGAACTGGCGAGTCCCTGGAATAGAAGGGGATTCATTCTACCTCGTTATGGGGACATGGGTGGGACTCTGCTCCAGGATGTCCAATATAATTATTTCTCCTACTGGGACAGACATGACTGTTGGCTGTAGCCCCAGGACAGACTTGTATGCTCAGGCTCAGGGTCTGTAGAGCGGTCGGGGTAATGGGTCTGATACGCCAGGTCTAGGGACTCACTGATGTGGTCCCCAAAGGAGCAATCATCCTGGGTGCAAAATCATCCAAAAAATCCTAAATTATTTACTGTTTGTCATGTTCTTTTAATAGTAATCGTTGTAGTACAGTATGTCATAAAATATATATGTTATTATATATCCTTGTAAGCATGAGAAGAATTGCTCATTGAAACTGTATTCTTTCTTTCTATTTCAAAATATTCCAGCAGCCACTGCCACTACAATCTCTTCTTCAACTGAGTCTCAAACATCAGCTCCTACAGGTGACTATGTTTATTCATGGACATTTGAGTAAACATGATGATAGTAAATTATATCAGTAGTTTATTCACATGCTCATGCTCAAGTAATATTCATGTACAGTTGTCTAAATACTTCCTTAGAAAGTTATTTTGTTTTACTGTTACTCGTAATAGGTACTTCTATATTTCAAATCACATCCTGAGTATCAAATATCAGCACCAAAAAAAAAAAAAAAATGTGTACAGATTTACGCCTATATTATATATTTGTGTGATAATAATTCTTGTAATGGAGAATTTCATTGTATTCGAAAAAAGTCTTTGTAAACAAGAATCGACAAATATTAGAAAAATTCTAATAAGAATTGTACTTATTTCATGTCACTTCCTGAGTATCAAACATCAGTGCCTACCACCAGTTCAAACGTTTATAATGTAATATGATATAAGTTATTCTTCTAAAAATAATACATTGATTGTAATACAAACATTTATTGTATGAATATATGCCATTGTTAGCTTGTAAGTACTATTTCGTAAATGTTTACGAATGCAAATGTTTGCGGAAGCAAATGGCTAGAAGATGCATTTATCTTCTCTAGCCGCTGTATTCTGTTATGGCAGTCGAAGGAAGAGAGATAGAGGTGGATCCAATAACAGCGGTTTCACTTTACTAATGAAACAAAACAAAGAAAACAAACCAACACAGAACAAAATTTAGCACAAGAGATAATCAAATAGCTAGATATCAAACAAAGACAATACAGTTCATTGAACTGAACAAAACAGAGGGCTTAAATGCCCACAGGATGAAGAGAAAATTAACAAGACAAATGGTCACCAAGGAAATAAAGTTAACCCAGGGTGAAACATGAACTAACAAACAAAATTATTTACTGTTTGTCATATTCCTTTAATAGTAATTCTTGTAATACAGAATGTTATTGTATTAAAAAAACAACCAAAAAATAAAACAAGATACATATATATATATATATATATATATATATATATATATATATATATATATATATATATACTTGTAAGCATGACAAGTAATGTACAGTGAAATTATATTATTTATTTATATATCAAAATTTTCCAGCAGCCACTGCCACTACAATGCATTCTTCAACTGAGTCTCAAACATCAGCTCCTACAAGTGAGTATGGTTTTTCATGGACATTTGAGTCAGCATGATAATAGAAAAAATTATATCAGTAGTTTATTCACATGCTCATGCTCAAGTAATATTCATGTATAGTTGTCTAAACACTTCACGAAAGTTCTACTGTTTTACTGCTACACGTAATAGGTACTTTGGTTTTTCAAATCATATCCTGAGTGTCAAATATCAGCACTGAAACAAAATAGGTGTAATTTTATGCTTATTATATATTTCTGTGATAATAATTCTTGAAATGCAGAATGTTATTGTATGCAAAAAATATTAAGACAATTGTAATATAATTGTATTTATTTCATTTCACTTCCTGACCATCAAACATCAGCGCCTACCAGTGAAATAATTTATAATGTAAATAATATACGTTTTTCTGCTAACAATAATACATTGATTGTAATACAAAATGTAATTGTTTATACGTATGCCATTGTTAGGTTGTAAGTACTATTTCGTAAATGTTTGTTTTAATTTTCTTTAGTACTTATATTATTTCTTTATATGTCCATATATCACAGCATCCGCCGTAACTACAAGCATTTCTTCAACTGACTCTCAAACAACTACTGAAACAACTTCTACAAGTGAGTATTGTTCATTGTGCAACTGTGTAAACTAATAGCTGTATTTTATTCCCTTTTATTACTAATGAAGTTTTATTATGATAATTTTGTCAAACAGCAGCACCTACGATATGTAATTAATATAGATAGACAATTATGACATTTCAGTTGAAAAAACTGTATTAAGGCAGTTTACAGATGCTGTCATATCATCTTCTTTTAAAAGGTTTTGCAAGGAAGAATGTAAATTTATACAGAAATGTCCTTTTAGGCATGTCAACAAATATTACTTGCATTGTGTTTCTATTCATACATCTAAATATTTTAGCACACCCTGCCACTACAAGCTTTTTATAGTGAGTAATTTGTATTTATGGACAATTGAGTAAAAATGTTAATAGGAAAATTAGATTAGCAATTAAGCTGTTAATGTGGTAAATAATAAAATATATTAAAATAACTATACAGGACAATAAACTGAACAAAACACAGTACTTAAAATACACACAGGATAATGAGAAACTAACAAGCCACAGATGAACACAATCGGTAACCAAGAGAACAAACTAACTGAGCTTAGACATAATCCTGAGGGAGGGGGAGGTATATTCCATACTGGGGTGGGCAGGAGGGCCAAGACACCCAGGCAAAAGAGTCCATGGAGGGACCAGTGGAGAGAGAAACCAAGGAAATCAGCAGTTAAAATGTTTATAATGTAATATAAGTTATTCTTCTAACAATACTATTTTGATTGTAATACAAAAATGAATTGTATGAACATATGCCATTGTTAGCTTCTAAGTAATACTTTGTAAATGTTTGTTTTTGTTTCTTTTTTTATCTCCATATTTTACAGCATCCCCTGTCACTACAAGCATTTCTTCAACTGACCCTCAAACATCTACACAAACAACTTCTACAAGTAAGTATTGTTCATGTGCAAACTAATAGCTGTATTTTATTAATTTGTATTACCAATGAAGTTGTATTATGATAATGGTGTCAAACAGCAGCACCTTTGAGATGTAATTAATATAGATAGACAATTATGACATTTCAGTTGAAAAAACTGTATTAACGCAGTTTACAGATGCTGTCATATCATCTTTTATTAAAAGTTTTTGCAAAACAGAATTTAACTTCATTCAGTAATGTCATTTTAAGTATGTCAATGAATATTACTTCCATAATGTTTCTATTCATACATCTAAATATTTTAGCACACCTTGCCACTACAATGAGTAAACATGTTAATAGGAAAATTATATCAGTAGTTTATTCATTTTATTGTCAATGTGGTAAATTGCAATAATAATTACATTAATAATAATAATTCATTACATTTATAGAGCGCTTTTCTCGGCACTCAAAGCGCTTTACATAGAAGGGGGGAATCTCCTTAACCACCACCAATGTGCAGCATCACCTGGATGATGCGACGGCAGCCATATTGCGCCAGAACGCTCACCACACACCAGCTTACTGGAGGAGAGGAGATGGTGATGAAGCCAATTAGTAGTACTGGGATTTTTCGTGACCACAAAGAGTCAGGACCTCGGTTTAACGTCTCATCCGAAGGACGGTGCTCTTTGACAGTATAGTGTCCCCGTCACTATACTGGGGCGTTAGGACCCACACAGACCACAGGGAGAGCACCCCCTGCTGGCCACACTAACACCTCTTCCAGCAGCAACCTAGTTTTCTCATGAGGTCTCCCATCCAGGTACTAACCAGGCTCAGCCCTGCTTAGCTTCAGTGGGCAACCAGTCTTGGGCTACAGGGTGATATGGCTGCTGGCTAAATAATAATACTGGATAATGAACTGAACCAAACACATGACTTAAAATACACACAGGATAATGAGGAACTAAACAAGACACAGGTGAACACAATTGGTAACCAAGGGAACAAACTAACTGAGCTTAGACGTAACATTACCTCATCCACCCCTGAGTTGGTTGGAGGGGGAGGTATAATCCATACTGGGCCAAGACACGGTTCATGGAGGGACCGGAGAGATAAACTAAGGAGTGGCTGGAGGGGGATGAACCATGGAGGGAAGAGAATCCCCCTTAGAATGGGGAAGAGGCCTCTGTGAACACAGTGAATTCACTTCTGCTGATGATGCTAGAGGGCTGAAGGTCCACGGCCACTTCAGTGGGAACTGAAGACTGAGAAGGAGTTGGGTGGGCTGGATACCAAAGTGCAGATGGAGGGATGAAGGACCAAAGTGAAGCTGAAGGCACATGGATCCAAGGTGGAACCAGAGGGTCTGAGGACTGAGGCAGAGATGAGGGATTAGGCTCAGAAGACAAAGTCAAAGGAGGAGCCGGGGTGGGACTCTGCGCCTGGATTTCCAAATGAATTAGTGCTCCTACTGGTACGGAAATGGCAGATGGCTGTAGTTCAGGGTCAGTAGCAGGCGTGGGCTCAGGCTATGAGGGTGAAGCCAGAGAATCCAATGAAGCCAGCAGAGGGGGTGGAGCCAGGGAGCTGCGCAGAACAAGTGAAGACGAAGGAGCCAGGGAGCTGGGTGGACCCGGTGGAGATGAAGGAGCCAGGGAGCTGGGCAGAACCAGCGGAGACAAAGGAGTTAATGGACGGGGAAAGGCTTGGGAACAAGTAGGAACTGGCGAGTCCCTGGAATAGAAGGGGATTCATTCTACCTTGTTATGGGGACGTCCAGGATGTCCAATTGAATGGGTGCTTCCACTGGGACAGACATGACTGTTGGCTGTAGCCCCAGGACAGACTTGTATGCTCAGGCTCAGGGTCTGTAGAGCGGTCGGGGTAATGGGTCTGATACGCCAGGTCTAGGGACTCACTGATGTGGTCCCCAAAGGAGCAATCATCCTAGGTGCAAAATTATCAAAAAAAATCCTAAATTATTTACTGTTTGTCATGTTCTTTTAATAGTAATCGTTGTAGTACAGTATGTCATAAAATATATGTGTTAATATATATCCTTGTAGGCATGAGAAGAATTGCTCATTGAAACTGTATTCTTTCTTTCTATTTCAAAATATTCCAGCAGCCACTGCCACTACAATCTCTTCTTCAACTGAGTCTCAAACATCAGCTCCTACAGGTGACTATGTTTATTCATGGACATTTGAGTAAACATGATGATAGTAAAATATATCAGTAGGTTATTCACATGCTCATGCTCAAGTAATATTCATGTACAGTTGTCTAAATACTTCCTTAGAAAGTTATTTTGTTTTACTGTTACTCGTAATAGGTACTTCCATATTTCAAATCACATCCTGAGTATCAAATATCAGCACCGGAAAAAAAAATGTGTACAGTTTTACGCCTATATTATATATTTGTGTGATAATAATTCTTGTAATGGAGAATTTCATTGTATTCGAAAAAAGTCTTTGTAAACAAGAATCGACAAATATTAGAAAAAATCTAATAAGAATTGTACTTATTTCATGTCACTTCCTGAGTATCAAATATCAGTGCCTACCACCAGTTCAAACGTTTATAATGTAATATGATATAAGTTATTCTTTTAAAAATAATACATTGATTGTAATACAAACATTTATTGTATGAATATATGCCTGTCACAAGAACAGGACGGAAGCAATTGCAAGTAAACTCAATTTATTAAGGTCAGAAGACACATGTCACGGTGCGTGGTGTGGAATAAATCCGTGGATTCAAGTGCAGAGTGAAAAGTATTTAATAAGGACCAAAACATAAAATAACCAAAAGAAAACTACAACGTACAAACTTAATCCAGAACAAACAAGGCAGGGCAGGAACAGAACTCACACGACGAATACACGTAACAAATACAACGAACGAGCACAGGACAGCAAACACAGGAAGACTAAATAGAGAGGCAAACAAAGGAGGGTAACGAGACAGACAGGTGGAGCAAATAAACCAATAATCAGATAACAAGGGGGAGGGATCAAACTAAGACAAGAGCACATGGCTCAACATAACAAACACCCATGTGCATCACAAGACAGGACAGACATGTGACATTACCCCCTCCCTACGGAGCGGCTACCAGACGCTCCATAAAACCGGGGCGGGAGCGGAAGGAAACACCAGGGCGGGACGGGAGGGACCGACCCGGGCGGGACGGGAGGGACAGACCAGGGCAAAACACAGAGTCCATCGGGCGGCCAGGGCGGTGATGACCCCTCGGGCGGCCACGGCGGTGAGGACCCCTCGGGCGGCCACGGCGGTGAGGACCCCTCGGGCGGCCACGGCGGTGAGGACCCCTCGGGCGGCCACGGCGGTGAGGACCCCTCGGGCGGCTCGGGAACAGACACTGGAACTGGCTCCGGCTCGGGAACAGACACTGGAACTGGCTCCGGCTCGGGAACAGACACTGGAACTGGCTCCGGCTCGGGAACAGACACTGGAATTGGCTCCGGCTCGGGAACAGACACTGGAACTGGCTCCGGCTCGGGAACAGACACTGGAACTGGCTCCGGCTCGGGAACAGACACTGGAACTGGCTCCGGCTCGGGAACAGACACTGGAACTGGCTCCGGCTCGGGAACAGACACTGGCACTGGCTCCGGCTCGGGAACAGACACTGGAACTGGCTCCGGCTCGGGAACAGACACTGGCACTGGCTCTGGAACAGACACTGGCACTGGCTCCGGCTCGGGAACAGACACTGGCACTGGCTCCGGAACAGACACTGGCACTGGCTCCGGCTCGGGAACAGACACTGGCACTGGCTCCGGCTCGGGAACAGACACTGGCACTGGCTCCGGCTCGGGAACAGACACTGGCACTGGCTCCGGCTCGGGAACAGACACTGGCACTGGCTCCGGCTCGGGAACAGACACTGGAACTGGCTCCGGCTCGGGAACAGACACCGGCTCGGGAACAGACACTGAAACTGGCTCCGGCTCGGGAACAGACACCGGCTCGGGAACAGACACTAGGACAGACACAGTCACAAGGACAGATACAAACACAGACACAAACACTGGGTCCGGAACCGACATGAGTTCCAGCTCTGGAACAGGCACTGGCTCTGCCTCCGGCTCCGCCTCCGGCTCCACCTCTGGAACAGGCACCGGCTCCGCCTCTGGAACAGGCACCGGCTCCGCCTCTGGAACAGGCACCGGCTCCGCCTCTGGAACAGGCACCGGCTCCGCCTCTGGAACAGGCACCGGCTCCGCCCCTGGAACAGGCACCGGCTCCGCCTCTGGAACAGGCACCGGCTCCGCCTCTGGAACAGGCACCGGCTCCGCCCCTGGAACAGGCACCGGCTCCGCCCCCGAAACGCCAAACACCAGCTCCGCCCCTGGAACAGGCACCGGCTCCGCCCCCGAAACGCCAAACACCGGCTCCGCCCCTGGAACAGGCACCGGCTCCGCCCCCGAAACGCCAAACACCGGCATGTCCAGAATCCGGGCCAGACGCTCCAGATAGTCCCAGCTCAGGAAGGCCGACGGAGCGCCAACGGTCTCGGACTGGTCAGACGGAACGTGAACATTCTCTCGCTGTGCAGACAGGACATGAACAGTCTCTCTCTGGGCAGACGGGACGTGGACAGTCTCTCGCTGGGCAGACGGGACGTGGACAGTCTCTCGCTGGGCAGACGGGACGTGGACAGTCTCTCGCTGGGCAGACGGGACGTGGACAGTCTCTCGCTGGGCAGACGGGACGTGGACAGTCTCTCGCTGGGCAGACGGGACGTGGACAGTCTCTCGCTGGGCAGATGGGACCTGAACTGTATCTGACTGGGCAGACGTGACGTGAACACTCTCTAGCTGGGCAGACGTGACCTGAACAGTCTCTGGCTGGGCAGACGTGACGTGAACACTCTCTGGCTGGGCAGACGTGACGTGAACAGTCTCTGACTGGGCAGACGTGACGTGAACAGTCTCTGACTGGGCAAACGTGACGTGAACAGTCTCTGGCTGGGCAGACGGGACGTGAACACTCTCTGGCTGGGCAGACGTGACGTGAACACTCTCTGACTGGGCAGACGTGACCTGAACAGTCTCTCGCTGGGCAGACGTGATGTGAACAGTCTCTCGCTGGGCAGACGTGACGTGAACAGTCTCTCGCTGGGCAGATGTGACGTGAACAGTCTCTCGCTGGGCAGACGTGACGTGAACAGTCTCTGAATGGACAGGCGCAGGTCTCCTCCTCCTCCTCCGTCCCTTCTGAGGAGAGACCAGTGGAGAAGACTCTACTGCCCTCCTCTCCTCATTCCTTTGAGCGCACAGGGAGAAATATTTTAAAAGAGAAATCCCATTCTCCCTTTCTGCAGGACAAAGTTCGCTCCGCTGAATCCACATAAGGGCTCGTTCGTTCTGTCACGGTGCGTGGTGTGGAATAAATCCGTGGATTCAAGTGCAGAGTGAAAAGTATTTAATAAGGACCAAAACATAAAATAACCAAAAGAAAACTACAACGTACAAACTTAATCCAGAACAAACAAGGCAGGGCAGGAACAGAACTCACACGACGAATACACGTAACAAATACAACGATCGAGCACAGGACAGCAAACACAGGAAGACTAAATAGAGAGGCAAACAAAGGAGGGTAACGAGACAGACAGGTGGAGCAAATAAACCAATAATCAGATAACAAGGGGGAGGGATCAAACTAAGACAAGAGCACATGGCTCAACATAACAAACACCCATGTGCATCACAAGACAGGACAGACATGTGACAACACAAAGACAATCTCAGGGAATAAGCACAGCAGATGGTGGCGCAGGGACTCAGTGGTCAGCGTGCAGGTGATGGTGAATCCAGTGCGGGTGACGGTGATCCAGTGCAGGTGAACATCCAGACGAGACAGGACACGAAGACACCAAACAGGAACTCAAACTGGAACAGACTGCAACAGGGACACGAAGCACGAAACAGAGGACACCAAACCAACGATCTGACAAAGAGAGGAGATTGTGATGAGTCTTTAGAGAGGTGAATTGGCAGCAGCTGGCGCTGATGATGAGATCAGCCGGTGCGCTGATCAGCTGAACGAGCAGTAACGCCCACTCACACGCGCTCATACTCACAGAACAACAATAACACGAGCCATGAAGGAAACAGTGAATTCATGAATCGTGACAGTACCCCCTCTCCTAGGGACGCCTCCTGGCGTCCCCAGACTCCCTTACCTGTCGATTGTAATCATCAATAAGGGAGTGATCCAGAATGTCTCTAGCAGGAACCCAACTTCTCTCCTCCGGACCGTAACCTTCCCAGTCCACCAAGTACTGGAACCCGCGTCCCCTCCGCCTAGAGTCCAGAATACGATGAACCGAATATGTGGTATCCCCGTCTACGAGTCGCGGCGGTGGAGGAACCGGGACAGGCGGATTAATACGAGAACGAAAAACTGGCTTAATTTTGGATACATGAAAAACGGGATGAATTCTCCTGTACACTGGAGGAAGGTTGAGGCGGACTGCCACCGGACTAATGATCTTGGTGACAGAAAACGGGCCAATGAATTTGGGAGCAAGGTTATTCGAAACGGAACGGAGAGGAATGTTCTTGGTAGAAAGCCACACTTTGGAACCGACGACGTATACGGGAGGCCTCCGCCAGTGGCGATCGGCTTTGGCCTTGGTGCGCGCTCCCACTTGGAGTAGAGTCTCCCAGGCTCTAGTCCAAGTGCGATGACACCTCTGGACAAAGGCGTGAGCAGAGGGGACCGCGACTTCGGGTTCTAGACTGGGAAAAATTGGTGGCTGGTACCCTATGCTACACTCAAACGGAGATAGGCCCGTGGATGATACTGGTAATGAATTGTGGGCGTACTCCACCATTGACAGTTGTTGGCTCCATGAGGAAGGATTCTTGGCAACCATACATCGCAACGTTCTCTCCAAATCCTGGTTGGCTCTCTCAGTTTGGCCATTGCTCTGGGGATGAAACCCTGAGGACAGACTAACAGTCGCCCCCAGTAATCTACAAAATTCTTGCCAAAATTTGGACACAAATTGGGGACCTCTGTCAGAAACCACGTCTGTCGGGAGGCCATGTAACCGAAAGACGTGGTTAACGACTGTTACCGCTGTCTCCTTGGCTGAGGGCAATTTGGGCAAGGGGATAAAGTGAGCCGCCTTCGAGAACCGGTCCACCACGGTTAAAACTACCGTGTTACCCTGAGAGGGTGGGAGGGCGGTGACAAAATCTAGAGCGATGTGGGACCAGGGTCTCGAAGGGACCGGCAGCGGTTGAAGGAGCCTATCTGGGGGTCAATTGGAAGTCTTACCAGTGGCACAAACTGAGCAAGCCAAAACAAAACTGTGAACGTCGCGAGCCATACGTGGCCACCAAAATCGTTGCTTGACTAAAGATGTAGTGCGGCTAACTCCTGGATGACAAGCCACATTGGAACAATGCCCCCACTGAATGACGTCGGACCGTAATTCCTCAGGCACAAATAAGCGGTTCGGTGGGCAACCGACCGGAGGCGCTACCCCTTGTAAGGCCGTCTTGACCTTCGATTCGACCTCCCATATGAGTGTAGAGATAATTAGAGTCTCTGGAAAAATGCACTCGGGAGTAGACGGGCGATCGGAACGGTCAAAAATGCGCGATAAAGAATCGGGTTTGATGTTCTTGGAACCCGGGCGGTACGAGAGAGAAAAGTCAAAACGTCCGAAAAAAAGTGCCCACCGAGCCTGCCTAGAGTTCAATCTTTTAGCAGTTCTAATATATTCCAAATTCTTATGGTCTGTCCAGACGACAAAAGGTACCCCCGACCCTTCTAACCAGTGGCGCCATTCCTCCAATGCCAACTTGACTGCCAACAACTCTCTATTACCAATATCATAGTAACGTTCGGCAGGGGATAATCGATGAGACAAAAACGCGCATGGGTGCATCTTGTCGTCCGTGAGAGAGCGCTGGGAAAGCACTGCACCTACCCCCACCTCTGACGCATCGACCTCCACCACGAACTGACGTGATGAATCTGGGGTAACCAAGATGGGGGCTGAAACAAAGCGGCCTTTCAGTTTGGCAAACGCAGCTTCCGCTGTGTCTGACCACCTGAACGCCGTTCTGGGGGAGGTCAAGGCAGTCAGAGGCGAGGCTAGTTGGCTGAAGTTGCGAATAAACCGCCGGTAAAAATTGGCGAACCCCAGAAACCTCTGTAGGGCCTTACGGGAATCTGGACTTGGCCAATCTACCACAGCCTTAACTTTCTCAGGATCCATACGCACTCCCTCAGACGACACAATGTACCCAAGGAAAGGAACAGACTGTGCATGAAAAGCGCATTTCTCCGCCTTGACAAAAAGCCCATTCTCTAGCAGTCTCTGAAGCACTCGTCGAACGTGCTGCACGTGATCCCGGAGAGAAGAAGAAAAAATCAATATGTCATTCAGGTAGACATATATGAATTGGTCGACCATATCTCGCAGCACGTCATTGACGAGTGCCTGGAAGACTGCCGGGGAGTTGGACAAGCCGAAAGGCATGACCAAGTATTCAAAGTGCCCCCTGGGGGTATTAAAAGCAGTCTTCCATTCATCCCCCCTCCTGATGTGGACCAGATGATAAGCGTTACGTAAATCCAATTTTGTGAAGATAGATGCTCCCTGCAACCTCTCGAAGGCTGAAGACATCAACGGCAAAGGATAAGCATTCTTTACCGTGATGTTGTTCAGCCCCCGGTAGTCAATACAAGGTCGCAAAGACCCATCCTTCTTCCCCACAAAAAAGAACCCCGCCCCCGCTGGAGAAGAGGATGGACGGCTGAACCCCGCTGCTAGAGAATCAGAAATATATTTCTCCATAGCCTCCCTCTCTGGGACCGAAAGTGAATATAACTTGCCCTTAGGCGGAGACGTACCTGGCAATAACTCTATAGCACAGTCATAGGGACGATGCGGAGGGAGAGAAGCAGCACGAGACTTACTGAACACCTCCTTCAGGTCCAGGTACTCCGTGGGCACGTTTGACAAGTCCACTGCTTGCTCCTGAAACGTACAAACAGAAACAGACGGACAAGCAGACACAAGACAGGACTCATGACATTTACTACTCCATTCAGACACTGATCTTAGCTGCCAGTCTATTTTGGGGTTGTGTTTGATGAGCCAGGGATGACCTAAGACAATGGGTGCCAGGGGGAGTCCAGGATATAGAAGGAGATGGTTTCAGAATGGTTGCCGGATACACTGAGTGTGAGAGGTCCAGAGGTATAAGAGATAGTGGGGAGGACTTGGCCGTTGAGTGCGTGTACAGCGATGGTGTGGTTGAGGGGTAGAAGGGGAACCTGAATCCTGAGTGCAAACGTGTAGTCCATGAAGTTACCCTCAGCCCCGGAGTCCAGTAGTACTTGACAGTCGTGAGTGTGAGCTGACCACCTGAGTCTTACCGGGAGGAGCGTAGATGTTGATGAGGTCTTCTCAGCGGAGATCCCACCCGACAGTAGCCTCGGATTTACTGCCGGGCTTGCCCTTTTACCGGGCAGTTGAAGGCAAAATGTCCTGCCACGCCACAGTAAAGGCAAAGGCCCTGGGACCTCCTCCTTTCCTTCTCCTCCCGGGAAAGCCGAGCTCGACCGACCTGCATGGGCTCGTGATCGTAGACTGGGCTGACCGCGCCCACGCTGTTGAGTCTCGGCGTCTCCACCGCTCCGAAACCCCGAGCTGGTCCCTTCCGATGTTCAACTCGGGAGAGCCGAGAGTCTACACGAAGTGCCAGATCGATCAACTCATTGAGGGTAGTGGGTAAGTCCAGCGCATAAATCTCCTTCTGGACGCGGTCAGCCAGCCCATGCAGGAACATGTCCCACTGCGCCTCCTCGTTCCAGTTACACTCCGCCGCCAAAGTCCGGAACTCGATAGAGTAGTCAGATACTGATCTTTCGTCTTGCTTGAGATCCACTAGCATCCTAGCTGCCTCCTTTCCAGCGACTGATCGGTCGAAGACTCCTTTCATGGCGGCGGCGAGTGTCTGGAACGAGGCACAGCATGGATCTTGGTTCTCCCACACCGCCGTCCCCCACAGAGCTGCCCTTCCAGTCAGGAGCGTGAGCACAAACGCCACTTTGCTTCGTTCAGTGGAAAAGGTCCTGGGTTGCAGGGAGAAATGCATTGAACAGCGTGTTATAAATGCTCTGCAAAAGTTCGGCTCACCATTGTAGGCTTCAGGAACTGGTAATCTGGGCTCTGACTGGAAGGCGCCCTCTGGTGGTATGGGAGGATCGGCCGGTGTGGGTGGCGCAGTGGGGACCCGTAAAAGTTGGACCTGCTGGGTGAGCTCGGACACCTGCGCCACAAGAGCTTGAATAGCCCGACCCGACTCGTTCATGTTCCTATCCTGGGTATCCATTCGTGCAATGCTGGCCTTGACAAAATCCTCCCAGGTAGTTGAATTTCCGCTTGCTGCTTCCATGGGTGGTCAGATCGTTCTGTCACAAGAACAGGACGAAAGCAATTGCAAGTAAACTCAATTTATTAAGGTCAGAAGACACAAAGACAATCTCAGGGAATAAGCACAGCAGATGGTGGCGCAGGGACTCAGTGGTCAGCGTGCAGGTGATGGTGAATCCAGTGTGGGTGACGGTGATCCAGTGCAGGTGAACATCCAGACGAGACAGGACACGAAGACACCAAACAGGAACTCAAACTGGAACAGACTGCAACAGGGACACGAAGCACGAAACAGAGGACACCAAACCAACGATCTGACAAAGAGAGGAGATTGTGATGAGTCTTTATAGAGAGGTGAATTGGCAGCAGCTGGCGCTGATGATGAGATCAGCCGGTGCGCTGATCAGCTGAACGAGCGGTAACGCCCACTCACACGCGCTCATACTCACAGAACAACAATAACACGAGACATGAAGGAAACAGTGAATTCATGAATCGTGACAATGCCATTGTTAGCTTGTAAGTACTATTTCGTAAATGTTTACGAATGCAAATGTTTGCGGAAGCAAATGGCTAGAAGATGCATTTATCTTCTCTAGCCGCTGTATTCTGTTATGGTTTAGGCAGTCGAAGGAAGAGAGATAGAGGTGGATCCAATAACAGCGGTTTCACTTTACTAATGAAACAAAACAAAGAAAACAAACCAACACAGAACAAAATTTAGCGCAAGAGATAATCAAATAGCTAGGCATCAAACAAAGACAATACAGGCCATTGAACTGAACAAAACAGAGGGCTTAAATGCCAACAGGATGAAGAGAACATTAACAAGACAAATGGTCACCAAGGAAATAAAGTTAACCCAGGGTGAAACATGAACTAACAAACAAAATTATTTATACTGTTTGTCATATTCCTTTAATAGTAATTCTTGTAATACAGAATGTTATTGTATATATATAAAAAAATCATATATACAGTGAAGAAAATAAGTATTTGAACACCCTGCTATTTTGCAAGTTCTCCCACTTAGAAATCATGGAGGGGTCTGAAATTGTCATCGTAGTGCATGTCCACTGTGAGAGACATAATCTAAAAAAAAAAAATCCAGAAATCACAATGTATGATTTTTTAACTATTTATTTGTAAGATACAGCTGCAAATAAGTATTTGAACACCTGAGAAAATCAATGTTAATATTTGGTACAGTAGCCTTTGTTTGCAATTTCAGAGGTCAAACGTTTCCTGTAGTTTTTCACCAGGTTTGCACACACTGCAGGAGGGATTTTGGCCCACTCCTCCACACAGATCTTCTCTAGATCAGTCAGGTCGCTGAGAAACACGGAGTTTAAGCTCCCTCCAAAGATTATCTATTGGGTTTAGGTCTGGAGACTGGCTAGGCCACGCCAGAACCTTGATATGCTTCTTACAGAGCCACTCCTTGGTTATCCTGGCTGTGTGCTTCGGGTCATTGTCATGTTGGAAGACCCAGTCTCGACCCATCTTCAATGCTTTAACTGAGGGAAGGAGGTTGTTCCCCAAAATCTTGCAATACATGGCCCCGGTCATCCTCTCCTTAATACAGTGCAGTCGCCCTGTCCCATGTGCAGAAAAACACCCCCAAAGCATGATGCTACCACCCCCATGCTTCACAGTAGGGATGGTATTCTTGGGATGGTACTCATCATTCTTCTTCCTCCAAACACAGTTAGTGGAATTATGACCAAAAAGTTATATTTTGGTCTCATCTGACCACATGACTTTCTCCCATGACTCCTCTGGATCATCCAAATGGTCATTGGCAAACTTAAGACGGGCCTTGACATGTGCTGGTTTAAGCAGGGGAACCTTCCGTGCCATGCATGATTTCAAACCATGACTCTTAGTGTATTACCAACAGTAACCTTGGAAACGGTGGTCCCAGCTCTTTTCAGGTCATTGACCAGCTCCTCCCGTGTAGTTCTGGGCTGATTTCTCACCTTTCTTAGGATCATTGAGACCCCACGAGGTGAGATCTTGCATGGAGCCCCAGTCCGAGGGAGATTGACAGTCATGTTTAGCTTCTTCCATTTTCTAATGATTGCTCCAACAGTGGACCTTTTTTCACCAAGCTGCTTGGCAATTTCCCCGTAGCCCTTTCCAGCCTTGTGGAGGTGTACAATTTTGTCTCTAGTGTCTTTGGACAGCTTTTTGGTCTTGGCCATGTTAGTAGTTGGATTCTTACTGATTGTATGGGGTGGACAGGAGTCTTTATGCAGCTAACGACCTCAGGTGCATCTAATTTAGGATAATAAATGGAGTGGAGGTGGACATTTTAAAGGCAGACTAACAGGTCTTTGAGGGTCAGAATTCTAGCTGATAGACAGGTGTTCAAATACTTATTTGCAGCTGTATTTTACAAATAAATAGTTAAAAAATCATACATTGTGATTTCTGGATTTTTTTTTTTTAGATTATGTCTCTCACAGTGGACATGCACCTACGATGACAATTTCAGACCCCTCCATGATTTCTAAGCGGGAGAACTTGCAAAATAGCAGGGTGTTCAAATACTCATTTTCTTCACTGTATATATACTTGTAAGCATGACAAGTAATGCACAGTGAAACTATATTATTTATTTATATATCAAAATATTCCAGCTGCCACTACCACTACAATGCATTCTTCAACTGAGTCTCAAACATCAGCTCCTACAAGTGAGTATGGTTTTTCATGGACATTTGAGTAAGCATGAGAATAGAAAAAATGATATCAGTAGTTCCCTATCAGGAACATCGAGCTGCGTGAACGCCTCCTGCGTTGTGCGTCGTGAAGCACGTATGGAATCAGCCCAATGGCGAGACGGAACGTCACGAGTGACGTCATCGACCAGGAAACTATAAAGCACACCCATGAACACATTGGCGACAACTTCTGTTGTCTTCAGCAAGCGCTCTGTGTGAATCTGTCCCTGTGTTTTTGTCTGTTCTTAGTGATTGCTAGGCAGGAGTTAAAAAACTCTATATATATTCACATATATTATAATGACGAGGGAGCATTAATATAGAAAGTGTGAAAGCTATCCAGTTCTGAGGAGCTGGATGTTGTTGTAACGGTCACCAGCTGGAGTGCCCTTGAGAGACACCAGAGGGCACTCCACACCAGACGATCATGTTTCACTCACAAACTACATTTCCCATAACTCACTGCCCGGACTCATCATCACTGATCACATTCACCTGTACCTCATTCACTGATTCCATTCACCTGTGTCATCCTGTTAGTCTGTCTATTTCTACCATGTTCACTCATTCTTTCACCGCGAAGTCTTGTTTTACTGTTGGTTGCAATTCTGAGCGTTATTTCCCTGAGTTTTATTCCTGTGTTTGATCTTGGATTGTTTATCGTTGCTGACCCTTCTCTGCCTGCCCTGACCCCGGACTGTTTACTGGACTCTGATTCTTCTCTGCCTGCTTCGACCCTTTGCCTGTTTTCCTGGTTTGTCTCAGCCTAGCCTTCTCTATTCTGTTTGCCACTGTTGGACCCTGCCTGTTTTGATTTTGCTAATAAATGCTGCAAATGGATCCTCCTGACTCCGCCTCTTCACAACAGTTGTCAGCATTGATACAGGGGAACTTGAGGATTCGTCACCTCATTCCCCTGAACATGAGGAGCTTGTGGAGGTGCTCACTCGTGCTGTTTCAAAATTAAGCATTGAGTGGCCTGCTGTTAGTTAGGAGTATGTTTCAAAAAGTAAACTTGATGAACAATTTGTGCCTTCCCGTGTTCAGCCTCCACGGAGGTGCCTACCATTTTTTCCCGATCTCCCCACTGATGTGTCCAGGTCGTGGAAGAGACCCGCCTCTTATCGTGTATTTAGTCCCCAATCATCTACATATTCCAATATTTCCGGGGCTAAATTGTATGGTTATGGGGCGATGCCCAAGGCGGAGGAGACTTTAGCTAGCCATCTTTCTGCTGAGTCTTCCTCTTCTCTTAAGGCACCAGCTTTACCCACCAAGCCTCTCAGAAATACTTCGGCTTTGGTGGGTAAGGCTTATTTGGCGGCTGGTCAGGCTTTGGCGTGTCTGCATACTATGTCAATATTGCAGGCATACCAAGCCGATCTTTTAAAGGATGTGAGTGAGAGTGAGGAGGTCAGCACTGATGTAGTTCACGAACTACGTCAGGCTGCAGATTTATCTCTGCGTGCCACCAAGGAGTCGGCTAGATCAGTGTTTCTCAATCTTTTTGGAGTATTGGACCCCCATAATATCTGAAACCAGCCTCATGGACCCCCCTAACCCTGTTCTCACCCGCCATCCACTGTTTTCTTTCCAATTTTCACAGTTAAACGCTATGAATGCAATATCAGTGAATGCAAGTTAAGTAATTAATATATTTTTTTAATGACTGGCAACTAGAATTGCATCTGGCCATTTAATTTGATTTCATTGAAATGGCACAACACATTACACAATCAATCACAACAACATTGTCAATTTCAGAACAATATTCTACTGGATTCTGTAAAACATCACATGTCCAATTTGAGATTAATATTTTAACAACGTCCATTTGACTGTTACTTTCTCTCCCCTATGCGACCGTTCTCTGACTGAAATCAACGCGCTGTAAACGTACTGGATTGAGTAAAATGGCATATCGCGGCAAAAATAAAAACGCACATGAGGTCATTTAAAATAATTTGTCATTTCAACTAGGGCTGCACGATTTGGGGAAAATGTCATTTTGCGATTATTGAGGTCAATATTGCGATTTCGATATAATAAACATGGTTTCATGAGTCAACTTGCTTGGTTCTAAAGCAAAATGCACACACAGATTAGTGATACTTCTGTATATTAATGTGCATTTCTCCACTCAAATTAGCAACAACAACTAAATTATTGATAACACCTTTAATGATCAATAAACCATTGATGTCTGGATAAAAATGTAATTACAAGTGAAAGCTCTAATTTTTGTAAAAACATTTAATAGGCTTCAAAAAATATAACAGCTTTTAATTTAAGTGAACTTCAAAAAAGTCCTCACATAAACCCATAATAAATGTCATATTTACCTGTGCCTTTCCAGTCTGACAGGTAGGACATAATACAAAAATTGAATGAAGTTATCAAAATAGTCTGCATAAATTATAGACTAGGCCCTAATCCTTATTAAAACTGCAAAAGTTCTTTAGTCAAGAGCACAGAGTAATTTTCTCTGTTCAATTTGTTCTTTGATTAACTTTACTGACAGAGCTTTATTGGATGCTGGCGCTTTAAGAACACCCGCTGTTGACAGAGGGATCTCACACGCGCCTCATTCTCTCACAACTCTTTACGTCCATCATAAGACTGCTCTTATGTTATGAAGATACTCGACAAAATGATATTTTGGCATAATTGTCTGTGTTATTGTTCGTTCAAGCGCGAAAGAGAACTGTATTCTGGCGTGCAGTCTGTGTGTCACAGTCAGGACATTCACAGGCAGCGCGCTCTTTTTTGACTTGTCGTGCAAGGTTTAAACAAGGCATTCGCACGAATAAGAGCGGGATCACGTAACACTAGCCAAAGGATGACAAACAAATAACAGATGCTGCTTTAACAGCTCTAATTTGTTTATTTCATATAAAATCGCGGCATTTGCATGAGGCTTGACATCGCGATTACGATTGTGATATGATTAATAGTGCAGCACTAATTTCAACCTTGATTCTGGTTTTAGTAATACTAAAGTAAACATTAAAGCTAAAAAATTAATTTAGGATATTTAAAAAAATATATTTTTAAATGGTTTTTCGGACCCCCTGCAATTATGCCACGGACCACTAGGGGTCCGCGTACCCCCGGTTGAGAAACACTGGGCTAGATTAATGGGCCGTACTATGGCAGCCCTGGTGGCCGCAGAGAGACATTTATGATTAAATCTCTCTTAAATAAAGGATAAAGAAAAAGTTTTTCTTCTAGATGCTCCCCTTTGTCCTTCTGGTTTATTTGGTGACGCGGTTGATACGGTCATTGATAAATTTAAGGAAGAAAAGAAACAAGCTGCGGCTTTTCAAAAATTCCTCCCACTTAAAGTGCATATCCCAGGGTCTGCTGGGCGAGGGCAGACCAAGCCGTCGACAATCTCCTCACATAGGGCGCAACAAAAGCAGAGTGTCTCTCAGGCGAAGCCTTCTGGTGGTAAGACTGATCTGAGGACAGTGATTATGGCTAAGAAGGCTTCGTCTAAGAAGAAGTCCTGACGCCGAAGGCGAGGGTGGGTGGTGAGGGTGGTCCCCACCGTGAGAGGAAGGTGTTCACCGCATCAGATGGTGCCCGTTCTCTCACGGTGCCCTCAGGGGTCCCTTCTGCCAACCCCGCCTTCGTGTCAGGGCGTAGACGGGCCCAGCGAGCGCTTTCCCGAGGGATGCTCGCCCCCTCTGAGGAGGGGTTTAGAGCAGTCAGACCAGTTGTTCCCTGCTGGTGCGCCGTTACAGGGCGCTGTGTCTGCTGCTCGAAATATTCCAGAGGCCAGCCTCGAGAGTCTGGTACCCTTAGTAGATTTTCTGGCAGAGTGGAAAAGTCTCCCAAAAATATCTCAGTGGGTTCTGCAGTCGATAGAGAGGGGTTATGCAATTCAGTTCAGATCTCCTCCTATTCGATTCAACGGGGTCCTGCCCACCGTGATGGGCCCCAAGCAGGCTCTGGTAATGGAACAAGAGGTGAAAACGCTCCTTCAAAAGGAGGCTATTGAACGGGTTCCTCCTCTCAGCAAGGAGTCAGGTTATTACAGCCGATATTTCATCGTTCCAAAGAAGGATAGGGGATTTTAGATCCAATTTTAGATCTGCGCCTGTTAAATCGCTCAGTAGCGAAGCTCAAGTTCAAGATGCTCACGCTAAAGCAAATCATGTCACAAATCAGATCCGAGGACTGGTTTGTCACGATAGACCTGAAGGACGCATACTTCCACATCTCCATCCTTCTGCAACACAGGAAGTTCCTGAGGTTCGCTTTCGGGGGCGAAGCGTACCAATATCGTGTTCTTCCTTTCGGCCTAGCTTTATCTCCCCGCACATTCACGAAGTGCATGGACGCAGCGCTAGTTCCGCTGCGACTCCAGGGCATTCGTATACTGAACTACATAGACGATTGAGTGATTCTGGCTCAATCGCAGCAGCAAGTGACTCGGCATCGAGATGTCGTCCTTGCGCACATAAAAAAATTGGGGTTGAGGCTGAATGCCAAGAAGAGTGTTCTATCTCCATCACAGAAGACATCTTTTCTGGGTTTATTATGGGATTCAGTAGCAATGCGGGCTCGCCTGTTGCCTGCCCGCATCACTTCGATTCTCTCAGCTGTAAAACGAGTAAAGCTAGGCCAGTTGCTCACTGTAAAGCAGTTCCAGAGACTGCTGGGTCTGATGGCAGCAGCGTCCAATGTTTTACCTTGCGGCCTGCTGTACATGAGACCATTACAGTGGTGGCTCAGAACCAAGGGGTTCTACCCGAGGGAAACCCCCTCCGCATGATCAAAGTTACGCGGCGTTGCCTACGTGCTCTGGTCATGTGGAGGGATCCTTGGTTTCTGTCCTAGGGACCTGTGCTGGGAGCTCTTTGTCGTCGTGTAACACTAACGACAGATGCTTCCCTCACAGGCTGGGGGGCAATCATGAGTGGTCGCCCAGCCCAGGGTCTGTGGCAGGACCATCATCGATTATGGCATATCATTTGTCTAGAGATGTTGGCAGTGTTTCAGGCTCTGAAACACTTCCTACCAGACCTGAGAGGTCATCATGTTCTTGTCCGGTCCGACAACACATCGGTGGTCTCTTACATAAATCATCAGGGGGGTCTGCGCTCTCGCCCGTTATACAATCTGGCTCGCCAGATCCTTCTATGGTCCCAGGGGAAGCTCCTCTCATTGAGGGCGATTTATCTCTCGGGGTATTTAAATCAGGGAGCGGACATCCTGTCGAGGCAGGGGCCGAGGCCCGGGGAATGGAGACTCCACCCCGAGGTGGTGGAGCTCCTTTGGATGCAGTACAGTCGTGCCGAGGTATACCTATTTGCGTCCAGGGAGACATCACACTGTCCACTGTGGTTCTCTCTCAGTCATCCAGCCCCGCTGGGGTTGGACGCTATGGTGTAGGCGTGGCCGAGGTCACGCCTGTATGCCTTTCCCCCGATTGCTCTGCTCCCAGGAGTTCTGGAGAGCGTTCGGGGTCAGTCTATTATTGGTAGCCCCGTTTTGGCCGGCCCGAGTATGGTTTGCGGACCTAGTGTCTCTCCTGGACGGCTCTCCTCTGGAGATTCTCTCCTGGACCTTCTCTCTCAGGCGAGCGGGTTGATTCATCACCCTCGCCCAGAGTTGTGGAAGCTATGGGCTTGGCCCCTGAGGGGGCCCAGCTCGTAGGTGCTGGTCTCTCAACCGAGGTTGTTGAGACCATCCTTCCACCAGAGTTCCTTCCACGAGGAGGTTATACGCCTTGAAGTGGAGGCTCTTCACTTCTTGGTGTGGAGAACACCTGTTGGACCCAGTTAACTGCCCAGTGGGTGCAGTGCTGGAGTTCCTGCAGGAGCGTTTCTCCTTAGGGCTATCCCCCTCCACACTAAAGGTGTATGTGGCGGCACTTGCTGCTTACCATGTCCCTTTCAGTGGAGTCTCTTTGGGGAGACACCCATTTATAACTCGCTTTCTTCGTGGTACTTTGAGGCTGAGGCCTGTATTCCACACGAGGGTGCCAGCATGGGACTTGGCCATCGTTCTAGAAGGTCTCTCCCTAGCTCCTTTTGAGCCTATTGAAGAAGTTTCTGAAAAGTTTGCTACTTTAAAGACTATTTTTCTCCTTGCCATTTCTTCTCTTAAGAGATATCCAGGCTCTCTTGGTTGCTCTCTCGTAACTGGAATTTTCACATGGGATGGTGAAGGCCTATCTCCACCCCAGGCCAGGTTATGTCCCTAAGGTTCCTACCAATGTGGCCAGACTTATAGTTCTGCAGGCCTTCTGTCCTCCTCCTTTTATATCGTCTGATCAGGAAAAACTCAATCTGCTCTGCCCTGTTCGGGCTCTAGATGCTTATGTCCACAGGACTGTGGAGGAAATCAGAACAGCTGTTCGTTTGTTTTGGACCACCTAAGAAGGGGTCTCCAGTGTCTAAGCAGAGGATGAGCAAGTGGGTGGTTGAGGCCATCTCACTTGCCTATGAGTCGGCTGGTCAGCCTTCACCTTTGGCTGTCCGAGCTCACTCTACCAGGAGTATGACGGCTTCCAAAGCCTTATTGTCAGGAGTTTCTCTCCATGACGTTTGTGATGCGGCAGGCCTCACCGAATACTTTCGTCAGGTTTTATGACCTAGACCTTAGCTCCACCCCTTGGTGCTTTCGGCTGAATTTAATGCTTGATTCACACAGTCTGTCACTTGCTCTTATGGCGACGTGGGTATTAGCGATCCCGCAGCGTTTCACGCAGCTCGACGTTCCTGCAAGTGAACGTCCCGGGTTACGTATGTAACCCTAGTTCCCTGAAGGAACGAGACGCTGCGTGTCGTTGCCATACTCCCGGCATTCCCTTGATCGTCTTGCTTCAGACTTTTTCCAGAAGCTGTCGCCAATGTGTTCATGGGTGTGCTTTATAGTTTCCTGGTCGATGACGTCACTCGTGACGTTCCGTCTCGCCATTGGGCTGATTCCATACGTGCTTCACGACGCACAACGCAGGAGGCGTTCCCGCAGCGTTTCACGCAGCATCTCGTTCCTTCAGGGAACTAGGGTTACATACGTAACCCGGGACGTTTATTCACATGCTCATGCTCAAGTAATATTCATGTACTTCACGAAAGTTCTACTGTTTTACTGCTACACGTAATAGGTATTTAGTTTTTTAATCACATCCGGAGTATCAAATATCAGCACTGAATTTTTTTTTTTTTTAATTTTATGCCTATTTCTGTGATAATAATTCTTGAAATGCAGAATGTCATAGTATGCAAATTTTTTTTAAGACAATTGTAATATAATTGTATTTATTTCATTTCACTTCCTGTGTATCAAACATCAGCGCCTACCAGTGAAATAATTTATAATGTAAAATAATATACGTTTTTCTGCTAACAATAATACATTGATTGTAATACAACATGTAATTGTTTGTACGTATGCCATTGTTAGGTTGTAAGTACTATTTTGTAAATGTTTGTTTTAATTTTCTTTAGTACTTTTATTATATTATAATATATACTAATATTATTTCTTTATATGTCCATATATCACAGCATCCCCTGTAACTACAAGCATTTCTTCAACTGACTCTCAAACAACTACTGAAACAACTTCTACAAGTGAGTATTGTTCATGGACAACTGTGTAAACTAATAGCTGTATTTTATTCACTTTTATTACTAATGAAGTTTTATTATGATAGTTTTGTCAAACAGCAGCACCTACGAGATGTAATTAATATAGATAGACAATTATGACATTTCAGTTGAAAAAACTGTATTAAGGCAGTTTACAGATGCTGTCATATCATCTTCTTTTAAAAGTTTTTGCAAGGAAGAATGTCATTTTATGCAGAAATGTCCTTTTAGGCATGTCAACGAATATTACTTGCATTGTGTTTCTATTCATACATCTAAATATTTTAGCACCTGCCAATACAAGCTTTTTATAGTGAGTAATTTGTATTTATGGACAATTGAGTAAGAATGTTTATAGGAAAATTAGATTAGCAGTTAACTCATTTTAGTGTTAATGTGGTAAATAATAAAAAAATATTACAATCACTATACAAGACAATAAACTGAACAAAACACAGTACTTAAAATACACACAGGATAATGAGAAACTAACAAGCCACAGATGAACACAATCGGTAACC
The DNA here is from genome assembly GCA_031834385.1 of Semotilus atromaculatus. Taxonomy (NCBI): domain Eukaryota; kingdom Metazoa; phylum Chordata; class Actinopteri; order Cypriniformes; family Leuciscidae; genus Semotilus; species Semotilus atromaculatus. Next base: position 5,570,769 of record JAULUF010000027.1, on the reverse strand, counting down.
AAGAGAACAAACTAACTGAGCTTAGACATAATCCTGAGGGAGGGGGAGGTATATTCCATACTGGGGTGGGCAGGAGGGCCAAGACACCCAGGCAAAAGAGTCCATGGAGGGACCAGTGGAGAGTTATTCTTCTAATATTAATACTTTGATTGTAATACAAAAATGAATTGTCTGAACCACGCCATTGTTAGCTTCTAAGTAATATTTTGTAAATGTTTTATTTTTTTTCTTTATATGTCCAAATATTACAGCATCCCCTGTCACTACAAGCATTTCTTCCACTGAACCTCAAACAACAACTGAATCAACTTCTACAAGTGAGTATTGTTCATGGACAACTGTGTAAACTAATAGCTGTATTTTATAAATTTTTATTACCAATGAAGATGTATTATGATAATTGTCAAAGAGCAGCACCTATGAGATGCAATTAATATAGATAGACAATTATGACAAATATCCATACTGGACATATATATCCAACATCCAACTATTTCAGTTGAAAAAACGGTATTAACGCAGTTTACATATAAGATTGATTGATTTCCATTACACGAGAGTAGATGTTAAAACTGTCATGAATCAGTTTCTTTCCTCTCTAGTTTACCTAGTGTTACACGCACACACGCCCAGCTGTTACTCATTATCTCAGCCTTCGCGCTGCGCACACACTTAATTGCTCCCATTCATGGTTTTCCCCTATCTCTCTTCTCGCAGCTGTTTCCCATAGTAATTAACACTTACACTGATCCTGTCTCACCTGTGCTCGCTTCTTCTCTAATTTACTCGGCTACTTCTAGTCACTGTTTTCTCTGCTTCCTTGTCAGTTTATTGTTGTACGTCGAGCTTTCGCTTTGTCTCTTCGTTTACATATCTACCAACATATTTCTCTCACGAGAGAAACTGCATCCTGTCCTGTCCTGTCCTGTCTTATCCTGTCGAGGTGTTAGTATGTGTTTGGAGATTCATCACTGTTCTCTACCCAGTTAACCTGCAGTCTGAGGATTACCAGCTAACCTGCCATCTGTGAGTTTCCTTCATCGGACACGGGAAGTTTTCTCAGTTGCTGCTCGCCTCCCTGCCGGCGCTGATTCTACTATTGACTGGGACTGCATTATTATTTTCGTTGTCTACAGATCTGCGTCTTCTAACGGCAGTCTCCTTATTTCCAGTTTCTAAGAAATAAACTGTTATTGCATTACCTCTGCTTCTGGGTTCTCTGTTCGAACTGTGACAAAAACTTCATGCTGATTTGTACTCGGCTTTCGCCAAGATAAGCAACACTAAGACGTAGCTTTACAGTAAACTATGCTTCTCCATCCATTTACGCTTCTTTCCATATGAGGGTGTGACTCCCCTTCTGTCCGGCGTTAACGGCTGCAGTGTACTTGGCGCGTCAGCACACACGACGGCTGCAACTACAGTGTGGTCTCCCTAGTGGACCAGCACGACAACCGTCTGGATTAAGCCGAGTAGGGGACATCTCTAGGGTCTTCAAGTGGGCACCTTCCGTCCTCAGTGTTTCGTCGACTAGCCCACGACACCTCAAGAGGGCTCGACAGTGACTCTGGCGTCCCAGAGTCACCCTCCTCCGTCCCCCACTCAACTCAGCCCAGCTTACTGACCTCTACATCCCTCCTGCTGCTGAGACCTAACCACAATCTCACAATCTCTCCGCAACCCAACCATACGCGCCAACCCGTTTGACTAAGGCTGTCGAGCCCCACTGGTGCGTTAAAGCAGTTACAGTGGCAACGGTTCCGTATGGCATACCACCTACCGCTAAACACAATATCTGCCCAACCACCCGTCATTCTATACTATACAACCTATACTATACAACCTATACAAATAAACCAACAGACTCTTCAAGTTTTTCAAGAATTCTACGAAACCATAGAGTGGCGGCCTGTACACAGCCAGCTAGAATCTTTCCGTCTCAACCACAGCCAGTTGCTGCTCCTTTCTGCTGCTTCAGATAAGTTCTTTACTGTGCGACGCAACTCTTGGCCGCTGAATCCGACGTCTCTGAGGAACCGGGTTGTAGAGTGTGCCACAAAACCGCGACAACCCACTTCCACTGGATAAACCTGGACTCTCCATCCTCGCTGTTCTGCTTCAGTGGCCAAATGAGCATACCGCAGTTTCTTCCTCTCATATGCCTCATCTACAGCATCCTCCCATGGCACTGTCAACTCTATCAGTTGAACAATGCGTGCTGATCCAGACCACAAAACAATGTCTGGTCGTAGGTTAGTGGTGGCAATCTCAGGTGGAAAAATAAGCCGTTGATCAAGATCAGCCAGCATCTTCCAGTCCCTAGCAGCTTCCAGTTGTCCTGAGCGAGAATTGGTGTTAACACCTTTTCTTGGTGGTTGCTCGCCTGGGCGGAGGAATATTGTCTTCTGCGTGTAATGTTTTGCTAGAACAGGCGGCAACTTATTGGTCATACTACGCTTGCCTTCCAATGCTAAAGCCAAACATCGCAGTACTTGGTCATGGCGCCAAGTAAACCGACCTTGGCTAAGAGCCACCTTACATCCTGTCAAAATGTGCCTTAAGGTGGCAGGTGATGAACACAAAGGACAAGAGGGATCCTCTCCTACCCAGAGGTTTAGGTTCTGCGGTGATGGGAGAACATCATATGTTGACCTAATAAGGAAACTGATCCTACTCTCTTCCATTGACCAAAGGTCTTGCCAGCCCATCTTGCGTTGTTCCACACTCTCCCATCTCATCCACTCTCCCTGCTTGGCCTGGGAAATGGCCTTTATACTCCTCATCCTCTCCTCCTGCTTTCGCACCTCGTTGACTACCAGCTTCCTCCTTTGAGCTGGGCCTGCCTTGTGCCATTTAGGAGGAGCTAAACTGAGCCCAAAACCCCCTCTTCCATGCTGTACCTGTCCCACGATATCCCCAATTTGAAGGTCAGCCTTTGCCTCTACTACAGATTTCTTTGCTGACCACTTTTTTAACACAGGGGCTGCCTCCCTTACACATTTGTCACGTGACTCTACTAATGTCATTTCCAGCCTGACCTTGGCACACTTAAACTCCTAGGTTAAAGCAGAGACCGGCAGCTGCAATATTCCTTTACTATAAAGTCCCACTCTGCTGAGGCAGCGTGGAACTCCCAACCATTTCCTGATGTATGAACTTATTAACGCTTCCAGCTTATCCACTGTTGTCAAAGAAACCTCGTACACAGTCAGTGGCCACAGCAACCTCGGCAGTAGACCAAACTGAAAGCACCAGAGTTTTAGTTTGCCTGGTAGAGCACAGCTGTTTATGCTCTTCAACCCTTCCACTGCTTGTCGTCTAACTTCTCCCACTCGAACTGTGTCCTTTAAATCTCCATCTTACCATCTCCCAAGACTCTTCACTGGCTTCTCAGAAACTGTTGGTATTGCCTCACCATTAATGAAGAATGTTTTATCTACTACCTTTCCTTTAACTATCGAGATGCTCCTTGATTTAGAGGGCTTAAATTGCATTCGTGCCCATTCAATATTATCTGTTAACTTCCCCAATAACCGATTAGTGCAGGCTACTGTTGTAGTCATGGTTGTCATGTCGTCCATGTATGCTCTGATTGGTGGTAGTCGCATCCCAGAAGCCAAGCGCTCTCCTCCTACTACCCATCTTGATGCCCTAATGATTACTTCCATTGCCATGGTAAAAGCCAGTGGAGAAATTGTGCATCCTGCCATTATTCCAACCTCTAAGCATTGCCATGCAGTGCTGAATTTTGGAGTTGAGAAACTAAATAGCAAATCTCCAAAATAGGCTTTCACTAAATTTGTTATTGACATTGATACTCTGAAAAAATCAAATGCTGCCCAAAGAAGCTCATGTGGCACTGAACCATATGCATTAGCCAAATCCAGGAATGTCACATGGAGCTCCTTCCTCTCCTTTTTAGCTGACTGAATTTGTTGCCAGATAACATTGATGTGTTCTAAGCATCCTGAGAACCCTGGAATGCCCGCTTTTTGAACTGAAGTGTCAATGAAGCCATTCTTTAATAGGTAGGTGGACAATCTCTGGGCAATAATGCTGAAGAAAATCTTACCTTCAACGTTTAATAGTGAAATAGGACGAAACTGACTGATGCTTGTAGCATCTTTTTCTTTAGGTATAAAGACTCCACCTGCTCTGCGCCATGCTCTAGGTACAACCTGTTTTTCCCATGCCACTTTTAACAATTTCCACAGAATTCGCAGAACTCCTGAAGCACTCTTGTACACTCTGTACGGAACTCCATTAGGCCCTGAGATGATGAAGCCCTTGCCTTTCTCACAGCCTGCTCTACCTCTTTCCACTTAGGTGCACAGACCTCCATTTGGTATTCTGGTGGGTTGATAGATGGTATGTCTGATGGAATTGACATATGCTCATGCCTTTTTGCATCTGTATGCGTTTCCTCCAAATATCTCTCTAGCTCAACTCTAGATGCTTTTAAAGTGCCATTCTTCTCACTGGTGAATAACTTCTTTACGAATTTGAATGGGTCTTTATAGAAATTAGCCCTCGCACGTTCCTTCTTTTTGTAGCGTTTCCGTAGACGCTCAGCTCTGCGTAATGTTGCCAGCTTATCTTTTATGTCCCTTTGTAAGAGATTGAGTCCCTCCTTCTTACTTTGTTCTGCTCTTTTCCATTGCTTCCTCAGCTGTCTCCTTTCTCTAACTAACCCTTCAATTTTCTGCTGCCGTCTAGACATTCCAGGAGCAGTTTGTACTTTTTCCTTCCTTTTTTCCACACCAAACCTCTCACTTCCATATGCGTAAATGATATCCCCAAATTTATCCAGCTTCTTTTAAACTGTACCAGTTAATCTTTCCAATGCAAAGCATAGATCTGTGTTTACTGTGTCCCATGCAGTTTTCTCACAAGCTCTTGGCCATCTAACTCCAGGCCTATGCCCGTTGAGGTTCTTTTCTCTCTTATGCTGGTTAGTCTGACCGGTTTCACAAGTATGAATATGTTCATCACTAACTGTGCAAGCCCTCCTCTCCTCTATGACAGGGGTGCTGATATCCTGCGAGCTGTGGTTTGCTTCCTGTCGCTGGATTTCATTCGACTGACTTAACTGACTTCGTAAGAAGTACTGATCAATGCGAGGCCCTTGTCCCTTCTCCCTCAAGCATTTCATTTTCCCTTGATGAACCTTCAAACCCCTGACCGTTGTCGCCTTGCTCCAGCCACAGACACAAACTTGGAGTTCAATGACTTTACTAACTGCAGATCTTGAACTAGTCTTACTCTCCATACTCATATCCGTTTCCATTCCTAAGTCGTTAACCATGTTGTCCAACATCGAGTCATCTTCCGCCCCCGCTCTCGCAGACTCTAGGGGTATTTTTGTCTTTAATTTCTTAGAAGCCTTGGGCGGGTGTCTCCAGCATCCTGTAAACACGAAGCTGGATACTGCCGACAAGGGTAGCTAACCCTTACCAGCCCCATTGGGGTCTCTTTCCTCCTGTCAGCTGTCTCTCCAGGCTGTCACAAGGTCTTTCCCTTGTTGCCAGCAGCACTATTCACCGCAGTCACTGGACGTATCCAGATCTTCATGATTTCCATTACACGAGAGTAGGTGTTAAAACTTCATGCTGATTTGTACTCGGCTTTCGCCAAGATAAGCAACACTAAGACGTAGCTTTACAGTAAACTATGCTTCTCCATCCATTTACGCTTCTTTCCATATAAGGGTGTGACTCCCCTTCTGTCCGGTAATACATACTAAGTGTTGAACAGTGCAGTCTGCTGGCGAAGGACACGATGTGGCCTCTTCCTCCAGCCAATATGAAGGCCGGGTTCTATAAGCCTGTACTTCATTGTACCCTAGAGAGGTGGGTCATGACCATCTTGGTCCTGTGTTAATTGAAACGGGCCTCCGTTTAATTTGTTTCATAGAGATGCATTTCCAAATGCTCCGTCCCTAAGACTGGTCTGCAGCTTTCGACCTGAGAGACATCTGCTTCAGATCTCTATCCTTCCGCACCACAGGCCATCCTGTGTTTGTGTGTCCGAGGGGTGTGAAGTATCAGTACAAAGTCCTACCCTTCAAGTGCTCATAGCCAGTTGGGTCCTCGGGTCAACTGGGAAAGAGTAAACTCGTCCCCAGACTGAGGATCTCTTTTCTAGTTTGGAGATGGATTCGGCCACCGCATTCCTAAGAAAAAATGAGTGTGTGGATGGTTAGTGCTCTTCATAGGCGCCTGGGGCATATGGTAGATGCAGCCACTCGGCTTCCTACATATGAATACCGCTTCAGCACTGACTTCACGGCCGAGTCCCGAGGTGACCGTGGCAGAGCGGCATTCTCTGTGTGAAAGCACCCTGGCCTGCTGCCAAACCTTCAGTCCGTAACAGACTGGTTGTTTCTCCGGACAACGGTCCTTAGAACGAGTGTCCATCAATACCGACTGAGGAGCCACGTACAAAGGGCTTGCATCATTCCGCTTCATTCCACTATTTCTTCCAGCCTGCTCAATCATGCCGCCAACAAGCCTCACGACAGCCTATGGCCAGGGAGAGTGGAGACCTCATCCCCAGGTGGTCCAGCTGGGCAGGGACCACTTCGGGGACGCACAGTTACATCTGTTTGACTTTCCGGTTTCATTCCTCTGCCAGTTGTATTTTTCTGTCCAAGCAGACATCCCTTGGACAGACACTGGCTCTCAGCTGACTCTGGGTCCCTGCAGAAATGCGTTCCCCAGCGAGCCTTCTATGCGATTCATTGTTCATTGGCCCCCTCTCAAGTCAGTGAATTCCATCACACTCAGGTGTTGAGCAGAAATGGTCCTGAAGCTCAGTGATATTCTTCACACCTAGTGTTGAGCAAGGCTCCTGTCTGGTGCATGCATGCCGCTTGCGCGTACTGTGCTTGGTCAGAAGTGGAGCAGGTCTTGATAGTTACCCCTTATTGGCCCAACGATACAGAATACAGAAGTGGATGCACGCACTAGTTGCCTTTCGCTGAGGAGCCGATCGGCCCTCGGAGTCAGCGGTGGTCCAGCAGTAGTGGCGAGGGACTGCGTCATCCGTTCCATCCTTCAGGGAAACGTGGGTTGCATACGCAACCAGGACGTTCCCTTTCATTCGAGAACATCAGACGTAGTCGACGTCGACTGAATGGGGATCTATTTGAAAACGCCACTAGTGCTGCCACCATCCAGTGTCTAGACCAGTGTTTCTCAACCTCTCCTGCAGGGACCCCCTGACAGGCCATGTTTCTGTTTTAACTCTGAAATGGCACACCTGATTCAATTAATTAAAGGAGAGGTTGAGAAACACTGGTCTAGACAGAGCCACCTGATCTCCCCGATTTAAGGTAAAGGGACAGGGCTTAGGCCAGGGAAGTCACTGCTGTTCCTGCAGGATCACTGGGAAAGCGTTCCCTGTACATGGAACGAAGGAGACGCTGCATATGCCACATCCTGCCCAAGGAGTAACATGTGGAAAATACGCATATGAACTGGATGGATGAGCAGGCAGTACAACATATGGAAGGTCATTGTGGTGGCTCCAGCCTATGACAGGGGGAGACTCAACCAAACAGTGACGGCAGAGCAGGCTCTGCCAAGGGAAGACACGGGCTCGCCGCAGGAAGCCGTACCGTGGAAGAATACACATAATGGGATCGCCGTAGGGATTACAACATATGGACCCAGCCTAACACAGGTTCCACCAGTGATTACGAGTGATAGGCCTGGCTTCAGACGTTCTGTAGCCAAAGGGTATGGAGGAACTCGACAGGGTTCTAATAAGGAGAACTCTACTGGAGCAAGAATTGCGCACATATCCAATCCATAGAAGGGGAATGGCGCAGCAAGTCGACACTTTGAACCGGGCTCACGGTGAACTGGCTTCATAAGAAGGGAGCCCACGGGAAGCAACGGTTCGACTATCTGGTGTCGCCCAGCACCCAACTCTAGAATATCTGTCAGCGAAGCACTCTATGTCAACGCCTAGGCGGAAGCACACACTCACTTCAGAGGAGCTCACCACCCAAGTGGACACGTGCATCTCAGAATTTCCACCAAGATGAAGGCAACCAATAATTGAATGGGCCAACCTCACTTGGAAACGGCCTTAGCTTTTCCGCTGATTTCCCCTACAGACAAGAGCTTTTCTGAGGTCCTAAGCTTAGGCTCTGTGCAAGTATAACCGCAATGAACCGGATAGACAGAGAAGCCTGGGCTGGGTCTGCCTCCTCCGGGGCAGCGCTTGCAGGCTCACTACCTGGTCCCACCTTTAGGGAGAGGTAGGAAACATTGGCACATATCCAGGCCCATCACACATGGGTGTGACTCTGCTCCAGGATGTCCAGTTTGATTAGTGCTTTTACTGGGACGGACATGGCAGCTGGCTGTAGCTCCGTGACAGACTTGTATGCTCAGGCTCAGGGTCTGTAGCAGGCGTGGGCTCAGTCTATGGGTCCGTGGCAGGCAGGTGGTAATCATACGCTTCCTGCACCTCACCCAGAGAGAAAGGGGAGCCAATCTTTCTAAGAACTAACTCTAGAAAACCTATAAAACCTCCCTCAAGGACCAAACATGGGCAGGGAAATAGTTGTTTTAACATGTCACTAAGTCCAGTCCAAAAAAGGTGATCAGTAAGTGGTCATGGTAATGGGTCTGATATTTTATGTCTAGGGTCTCACTGATGTGGTCCCCAAAAGAGCGATCATCCTGGGAGAGGAGGAAGCTGCAAATATCTGGAAGATGTGTTTATTTTCTCTTGCCGCCGGATTCTGTTATTGTTTAGGCAGGCGAAGGATGAAAGGGAGGGGTGGATCCAAAAACACCCGTTTCACTTTTCTAACAAATAGAAACTAAACGAAGAAAACAAACCAACACGGAACAAAATGTGGCGCAAGAGATAATCTAACAGTTAGGCATCAAGCATAGAAAATACAGGTAATTGAACTGAACCAAACAGAGGGCTGAAACGCACACAGGATAAAGAGAAACTAAACAAGACACGAGTGAAGACAATCTGTCAGCAAGGGAATAAAGTAGACCCGTGGAAAACAGGAACTAAAAAACATTGGAAAATGTTGTTGGAAAATTAAACTGTTTTGACAAAATTATTTACTGTTTGTCATGTTCTTTTAATCGTAAAACTTGTACTGCAGAATGTTATTGTATTACATAAAAATATCCTTGTGAGCATAACAAGTATTCACCATTGAAACTCTATTCATTCTTTCTATATTAAAATATTCCAGCAGACACTGCCACTACAATCACTTCTTCAACTAATTCTCAAACATCAGCTCCTACAAGTGAGTATGTTTATTCGTGGACATTTGAGTAAACATGATAATAGGAAAATTATACCAGTAGTTTATTCACATGCTCATGTTCAAGTAATATTAATGTACAGTTGTCTTTACACATCCTTAGAAGGTTCTTCTGTTTTACTTTACGCTTAATATGTACTTTGGTATTTCAAATCACATCCTGAGTATCAAACATCATCAGCACCTAAAATAAAATATATGTACTGTTGTATGCCCATATTATATATTTGTGTGATAATAATTCTTGAAATACAGAATTTCATTGTATACAAAAATGTTTTTTAAACATGTCAACAAATAAGACTTTTTTAAAAAGAATAATTCAACTTATTTAATGTCACTTCCTGAGAATCAAACATAAGTGCCTACCAGTTCAAATGTTTATAATGTAATATAACATAAGTTATTCTTCTAACAATAATATTTTGATTGTAATGCAAAAAATGAATTGTATGAACATGTCATTGTTAGCTTCTAAGTAATATTTCGTAAATGTTTGTTTGGTTACACTTTATTTCGATAGTCACTTTAGACGTTCTACTAATTATAAGTAACTTTTCAACTACATGTCAACTAACTCTCATTAGAGTATTAGTATATTATAGTAGACTGTCAGTAGACTGTTAGGTTATGGTTAGGTGTTAGGGTTCGGGTTAGTAGAATAAGTTGACTTGTAGTTGCCAAGTTACTTTGAGTTGGTACCTCAAAGTTGGTACCTTTGAGTCAGTTGAATGTCTGTTGGGGGACCAACAAAATAAAGTGTCAGCAGATATTATGCTGACAGTCTACTAATACTCTAATGACTGTTAGTTGACATGTAGTTGAAAAGTTACTTGTAGTTAGTAGAATGTCTAAAGTGGACTATCAAAATAAAGTGTTACCGTTTGTTTTTATTTCTTTATATCTCCATATTTTACAGCATCCCCTGTCACCACAAGCATTTCTTCAACTGACCCTCAGTCATCTACTGAAACAACTTCTTCAAGTGAGTATTGTTCATAGACAACTGTGCAAACTAATAGCTGTATTTTAATAATTTTTATTACCAATGAAGTTGTATTATGATAATTGTGTCAAACAGCAGCACCTACAAGATGTTATTAATATAGATAGACAATTATGACATTTCAGTTGAAAAAACTGTATTAACGCAGTTTACAGATGCTGTCATATCAACTTTTATTAAAAGTTTTTGCAAAACAGAATTAACTTTCATGCAGTAATGTCATTTTTAAGTATGTCAAAGAATATTACTTGCTTAATGTTTGTATTCATACATCTAAACATTTTAGCACACCCTGCCACTACTTCTTCAACTGACTCAAAAACATCAACTTTTTCAAGTGAGTATTTTTATTCATGGACAACATGTTAAAAGGAAAAGTTTGTCAGTAGTTCATTCATTTTAGTGTTAATGTGGTTAATTTCAATAATAATAACAATACGACACTAGACAAGGAACTGAACAATACACAGGACTTAAAAAGCACACAGCTTGACACAGTATAATCAGAAACTAAACAAGACACAGGTAAACACAATCATTAACCAAGGGAACAAACTAACTGAACTTAGACGTAACATTAGAACCGGTGGAGACGAAGGAGCCAGGCAGAACCTGACCCTAGGAAGTAGCCTATTATTTCACATGACTTTAATTTTACATTATTGACATTGTCATTTCCGGATAGCCTTCTTGATTATCTGATTTGCAAATGGGCTTACTGCACTAATAATTCTTTTTTTTAATGGTGTTACCTTTGAGTGGCTAAGATAAAAAAAAAAAAAAAAATTCTTGTATAGACTGACGTAGGGCCCTATCTTGCACTCAGCGCAAATGACTTTGTACACTGACGCATGTATCATTCCTATTTTGCACCCGCGCAAAGCGGACTTTTCCCTCCACAGACACACGTCGGTTAACTAAGAAATACACTTGCGCTCCCCGGGGCGGTTCAGCGCAGAGAGGAGGCGTGTTCCGGCGCAAACTTTCCCTCATGCTATTTTGCAGTTCCAGAAAACAATTGCGCCACTGGCCAGAAAAAACCTAGTCTAAAGTCACTGGCGCGTTGCGCGTACATTCAGATGCTATTTTAAGCGCGCGTGCTTGGTCATAATACAGAGTGTGAACAACGCGCATACACTGTAGATGATTCTCTCATCTACACAGATGCATTTTCCTTTTTGCAAATGATACATTATTATAAGGAAAAATATTAAAACACGAGGGAAATCATTGTTGTCCAGTCAAGTCAAGTATATTTATATAGTGCTTTTCACAATAGAGATTGTATCAAAGCAGCTTCACAGTATTAATATGTTGTGTCCATGACGATCGGAAAAATAGGCATAAAGCTTAGGCCTACATATTTACCCAAATTATTATATGCATGTATAACCGAAGCTGATTTGGGTGGGTTTGTCCCATCTCCAATGTCACTTCTCTTTCTTTTACGGCCCTGACGAGAACATCGATCTCCTCGGCTGTGAACCGATTCTGAAGCGCGCCTGGTAAATGCGCGTTATAATAGTATTGCGCCATGGAACAAGCGCACCTCGTTCATCACGCTCTTAAAGGGAATGTGATATGACGCTCTGATCGGTTTATTTCACGTTACGCCCAAACCACACCTATGAATAATGAAGCTACTTCAGACCAACCCCTTTTAGATTTGCGCCAGGCGCAAGAGGCATTTATCCCGCCGGGAAAATAGCAACAGCGCCGGGATCCGCCCACAAAGTTACTTGCGCTTTGCGCTTTGACACTTGCGTTTCAGATCGTGCGCTGAGTGCAAGATAGGGCCCGTAGTGTTTTTGTATGATTTAATAGCTTTGCTACCATAGGTGGTGTTGCTATGCAGCTTTCCCTGTTTAATATACAGATGGGGGATTTATTATTTAAAAAGTGTAGAAAACTCAGAAGCGAAGACCAGGAGAATCGGGTTTGTATCTTAAATTGGATTTCTTTATTGAGCACACAAGCTGGCGTTGGTGTAGTCTTTTCGAAGCGTCGTCGCGAGTCTGACTAAGGAAAATGTTTCGTTGCAATTTATAAAATTTTAAGGGGAGGGATTTTCAAAGCATGTAAATGATGTAAACAGGTTTAGGAAAACCAGTTCTAGACTGAGAATGTTACCAATCCTAATCCAATCAGCATGACTATTCATACAGTGAGACTCAAGAACAGGACCATGAGTTTCAGTAATCTGCTTACAATAGAGAGAAACAGGAATGTCAGGAAAAAGTATCAGTAATCTGACAAATACAGAAAACATACTCGGTTACTGACGTAACCTCGGTTCTCTCTAGAGAGGGAACGAGTATTGCGTAAGTTTAGCTTACGCTACGGGGAAAGATTCATCTTCTCGAGATATTGAAGCCAAAAAATTATCCTTAATTTTGTATTCATTGTCAACGCAGTGCAGCAGCTAGCAGATCTAGAGCAGGCAGTCTTGCGTGCTCATTGGCTGCCCTGCGGGCATCTGCTGCAGCCTACCAGTGAGCCCTGCGTGACGTCATGCCCAATGAAGGGCGCCCGCGCCTTCATAGCGTCATAGCCCGCCAGAATGGGCGTGGCTTAGCGTATAAGAGAAGGGGCTGTAGGCTGAATTCCCTGGTTTTCGTCGACTGAAGCGAAGTCGCTCGTGGCGCGAGCACGGCCGGTTACGCAATACTCGTTCCCTCTCTAGAGAGAACCGAGGTTACGTTAGTAACTGAGTACGTTCTCTTACAAGAGGTTCTCTCGTATTGCGTAAGTTTAGCTTACGCTACAGGATCTTTTTGTCAACGCCGTGCGCGCCAAGCAACCACCCATGAGTCGCCGAGGTTTCTCGGTGTTCATCACTCTTTCTGGCAGGGCAACGAGTACCCGTTGATCAACCATGCGTGCAGAGACCAGCCGAATAGGCGCCACAGTTTCTGGACTGTTTGGGGGTGCAGGGACCATTCCCCTGGGGGAACATTGTCCCTGGACAGTTTGTCTGGGCCGTCGTTCAAATGGCCAGGCACATGAGCCGCCCTCAGCGAGCGCAGGTGCATCTGGGACCAAATAAGGATGCGTTCCGTCAGATTGCAGAGGTTTCTGGATCTGACACCGCCCTGACGGTTTACTTAGGAAACCACAGACATGTTGTCTGAGCGGACGAGAACATGTTGGTCCTGTATGAACGGGAGGAAGCGCTTCAGCGCGTTCTCGACCGCTATCATTTCCAGACAGTTTATGTGAAAACACTTCTCTTGGTCTGACCAGAGTTCTCAACGGGCCTGAAAATTGCAACCCGACCCGACCCGGCCCATGGCTTTTAAAGCCCGGACCCGATGTAACCCGACGCATCAACATGAATTATCTGTCCGAACCCGGCCCGCGGCCTGACGCCGCCGCCTTTTTTTCCCTTTTTTTTATACACGTATTATCATGACCAGCAGACGGGAATTCAAATTCAATCAAATGTTCACGCCTTTTAACAATACAAACAATACAAACAACTGAAACAATAAACTTTAAATATATAAATAGGCTATATAAATATGCCTTAAATAAAAATCTTCACACAATAATAATAAGGCTGGACGACCCTGTTTTTTTGCTGTCATATTTCATCAGCACCTTGCATTTTGAGCATTGCACATAACCTGTAGAATTTCCATCAGAATCCAGCACCACTCCAAACACTCTCCAGACCTCTGATTTTCCCACTCCTGTAGTAGCGACGGTGAATTCACATGCGGAAGTTTACTTTTCATCAACTCCATCTTCTTCTCCAGGCTAAAGGCGTACACGCAGCGTCTGCCCCCGCGATGCCTGTTGCACGCAGCAGCCAGACTTCCTTTACGGTGAACAGCAGCGATGATTAATACATTTATTTTACTTTTTTTTCACCGAGCGGAAAAAATTAAGCTCGAGGTCCGACCCGACCCGAGTCATTTGCTAATATTTTTGACCCGAACCCGGCCCGAACCCGCGGGTCCCGTCGGGTTTGTCGGGCCGACCCGACCCGTTGAGAACTCTAGGTCTGACCACTGGCCAAAGGCCGGTCTGCCTTCGAACAGCGCGCCCCAACCCGAGTTGAACGCGTCTGTCGAAATGACTTTCCGATAAGAGATGGTTCCCATCATCACTCCCTGCTGGTACCAGTTGGCTACTAACCAGGGCTGCAGAGCCGCTATGCAGGTCTGAGTCACTCTGATTTTCTGGCCGTGAAAACGTTTTCAAAGGGAGAAAGCTGCCCTTCTGGAAAGATGCGGCTAGGCGGCGAACACGGCGCGCGCGCTGTCGACAAACGAGCCGTCATGGCCACAGAATTCAGTTCTATTCCTAAAAAGGAAATTGACTGACTGGGCATTAATGAGCTCTTGGTCCAGTTGACCGTGAGACCCAAGCTTTCCAGGTGACTGAGAAGCACTGTTCTGTGAGATAACAGTTCCGTCTCTGACTGTGCCAATATCAGCCAATCGTCCAGATAGTTCATTATTCGCAGCCCCTGAGTTCTCAGGGGGGCGAGCGCCGCGTCCATGCGCTTCGTAAATGTACGGGGTGCTAGAGACAGGCCGAACGGCAGGACGGTGTATTTATATACCTGACCATCGAAGGCGAATCTCACAAATTGCCTGTGACGGGGTAATATCTGAATCTGAAAATAGGCATCCTTCAGATCTAGAGAAATAAACCAGTCCCTCGGGCGAACGTGCGCGAGGATTTTTCTGGTTGTAAGCATTTTGAACGGTCTTTTTGCAAGCACCTTGTTCAAATGTCTCAGATCTAGGATAGGTCTGAAAGCTCCGCCCTTCTTGGGTACGAGAAAATATCGTCTGTAAAAGCCTGACTCGCTCAGAGAAGGCGGTACTTTTTCTATAGCCCCTTTGCACAGCAGTTTTGCTATTTCTGCGTGAAGTAGGTGTGCTACTTCCGCATTCACTATCGTCGCGGTCCGGGCTCGAAAGCGCGGGGGACGGCGAATGAATTGAAGTGTATAGCCCTGCTTTATTGTGCTCAGAACCCATTCTGAAATCCCTGGGATAGTTTCCCACGCAGCTATGTGAGCCGCTAGGGGGCGAATGGCCTCCGGGTTCAGATCGCCACCATTTGCGGGCTTGTGAAACTGAGCCGGAGCCGAAAGCGCAGCACGCGCGCTCTCGGTTCTGGGCAATAGCTGCTCGCTGAAAGCCGAGACCGTTTGATTTATGTGAGGTGTCCTAATCATAAGGGATGGGGAACATTTTATTCTCACTTTTTGACGCGCGAGCAGCACTTTGGGCGGAAAAGCTTTCTGTAAGCGTGAGCGCGGGCACGAGACTTACAAGTGTATTTGACGCCCCGATCATAACGGATGGGGAGCGTCTTATCAATGCCCTGCGTTTTGTGATAACATTTAAACGTGCGGGCGGCGCCCGGGGGGAGGTGTGTGTTAGTAAGCGTGAGCGCTCTCCGGCGGGCACGAGACTTACATTCATAACCTGTTTTATTGACCGTGTAACAGATCGAACACGGGTCTCTGGGTTTAGCCACTGAGCCACAGGGGAAACAACGTAAGCTTTAGTTGGCGCGAGCAGATAAGAGAGAGAGAGCGTCATCACAGTTTTCGTGTGTGTGTCGGCACTGTTTGCAGGCGTGCGTGTTATAACAGGCTCACTACTGCAGTATAGACATTACCAGCCGCTCGAACTAGGAGGAGCTGGAAAATGTTTGAGAAAAAAAGAGGGGGGGTTTGTCAGGCCTCGGCGGGACAAAAAACCACACTCTTTCCTTCTTTTGCCGGTGACGCATGCACTCGGGTCGCGCGCTCGCTTTCTGTACGTAAGAAAGCTGGTCACGAGCTCAGAGAGGAGAGCTGCATAAATTTTATCTGCTGCGAGAACCGGGATCGAACACGGGTCTCTGGTGCGAAAGCTTAGAGTTTAGCCACTGAGCCTCGGGGGAAACAACGTAAGCTTAAGTAGCGCGAGCAGATAACAAAGAGCGCGCGGGGCGCGGTAGCTTCCTTGTAACGTAAAGGAAGCTAGCCGCGGTTACAACAGCAGTCCATTGTGGCGTGTCCCTCAGATACGATGGCAGTGAGGCTCGTGAGCGGCAGCTGCGCGTCGATGAAGGGAGGCGGGGAAGGTGAAAAAGCGAGGCTCGAGAGAGAGGCTTTCCGGCGAGCGCGTCGCTGTGGCTACAGGCTCCGGCTGCCTTTGGGAACGGCGCTTATCACTGCGCGGTCCCACAAAGGGCGGAGTGACTGCTTCTGCGGGGGCGCGGTAGCTTCCTGGTAACGTAAAGGAAGCTAGCCGCGGTTAGAACAGCAGTCCCTTGTGGCGTGTCTCTCAACCTCATCCTCAGACGCGACGGCAGTGAGGCTCGTGAGCGGCAGCTGCGCGTCGGTGAAGGGAGGCGGGGAAGGCGAGAGCGAGGCTCGAGGGAGGTTCTCCGGCGAGCGCGTCGCTGTGGCCACAGGTTCCGGCTGTCTCTGGGAACGGCGCTTCTTTTGCGCAGTCCCACAAGGGGCGGAGTGACTGCTTCCGCGCAGCCCCCGGCCACAGGAAGTGCGAGGCATCTTGAAAAAGACGCTCGCTGCTCTTTTAGGAGTAAGAGAATACAACAACAATGTAAAAAGGATACGTCGCCGGATAGCGTAGCTCGCACGGATGGCTGAAGGTGGTGAAGACGGCGGCTTCCTCAGCGCTGTCCTAAGCTGGCTGTTCGCTGTTCGACGGCGGCGGTGGCTTCTCTCAGATCCAGCGATGCGAAGAGCTTCGCTGAAGAGACAAAAATCAGGGAATTCAGCCTACAGCCCCTTCTCTTATACGTTAAGCCACGCCCATTCTGGCGGGCTATGACGCTATGAAGGCGCGGGCGCCCTTCATTGGGCGTGACGTCACGCGGGGCTCACTGGTAGGCTGCACCAGATGCCCGCAGGGCAGCCAATGAGCACGCAAGACTGCCTGCTCTAGGTCTGCTAGCTGCTGCACTGCGTTGACAATGAATACAAAATTAAGGATAATTTTTTGGCTTCAATATCTCGAGAAGATGAATCTTTCCCCGTAGCGTAAGCTAAACTTAAGCAATACGAGAGAACCTCTCGTAAGAGAACCAGGATTGGCCGGATTCTCTTGCTGGAAACTGTTTCACAGCTGATATCATTACCATCCTAACCTGAAATGCTAAATTCAACAAACACACCATTCTCAGTTTATATACTGTACTTTAGTATTGGAATCTAAATTAAACATATTCTTAAATGTGTAACCCTTCAATAGAAAATCAGTTGGATTTCATTTATTCAAATGTTTGTTTCTGAAGTCACAATTTAGCACAAGTAAAATTGAAAAAAAGAGTGAAAAAGGCAACTATCCATTGATAATGTAACTGGAAAACCAAGAAAAATTAATGCTTGGTTTCAATTTTTCATTTTTTCCTTTGCATTGTATGGTCTGAAAATTTAATTGTGAAGCATTACACGGACCGAAGACAATCTCTCACCAAGGGAATAAAGTAGACCCATGGAAAACCGGAACTAACAAACTAAGTCATTGGAAATTTGACAAAGTTATTCACTGTTTTTAATGTTCTTTTAATAATGATTCTTGTAATACATAATGATATTGTATTACATAAAAATATCCTTGTAAGCATAACAAGTATTTCACATTGAAACTGTAATAATTCTTTCTATATTAAAATATTCCAGCAGCCACTGCCACTACAATCTCTTCTTCAACTGATTCTACAACATCAGCTCCTACAAGTGAGTATGTTTATTAATGGACATTTGTGTAAACATGATCATAGGAAAATGATATCAGTAGTTTATTCACATGCTCATGTTCAAGTAATATTCATGTACAGTTGTCTTTACACATCATTAGAAGGTTCTTCTGTTTTACTGTTACGCGAAATAGGTACTTCGGTATTTCAAATCACATCCTGAGTATCAAACATCAGCACCTAAAATAAAAAAATATGTACTGTTTTATGCCTATATTCAGTGCTGTGCCTGAACGCGTTCATTGAACGATAGTTCATGAACTCGTTCATATTTTAGGTGAACGTGAACTGAACGTACTATTATTAATGCCTGATGAACGTTACTGTGAACTCGTTCATTCTGGTGTCTGTGAACGAACGCTCTCTCAGTTTAACTTCGTTCAATTGGGTGCCATATTTCTATAAAGCCTTCCAGGCAAAACCCGGCTAAAACCCACCATAAACAGGCCTTAATATGTAGCGAAAAAAAACACCCAATCTGGCAACACCAGCCACCAGAGTCGCACCGCCGCATGCGTCATCAAAACAAAAAGCAGCATGTAGTCGACAAAGCAGCGAGGACTGGATGCGTCGTACTGTAACGCCGGGATAGCTCACAGCCGAAGCCACTAGGCAGACAAACTCACGGAGGTGATTGCCATATCACAACATCTCGCGCTTTATTTCCCCAATCCAACTTGGGGAAACTGTTTGTCCCACGCTCCGTCCACAGCGTTACCAAACAAATCATAAACAGATCAAATAAAATGAGCACCACTACCCGCATACATCGAGGCGCACGGTACAATACCATACAGATATAGAGTGTGTTGACAGTTTAACAGGGCGCGCGCGCAGCTCTTAAAGGGGCCACACCTTATATCCACTCGTTACAGTATGATCATTTAAACGAGTTTTATGACAAGGTCGTGAGGATGGGAAAAATCTTACATTTCTGAGCAAACTTTGCCCGCCGATAAAATAATTGCTGTCTGTTGTTGTGGGCTGTGGCAATAATTGAAAAAAATAGCTCGCAACAAATTTATGGAAAAAAAAAAGAACTATGAACTAGTTCATTTTTTGAATTGTGAACTATGAACTGAACTAGTTCATTTTAAAATGTGTGAACTGAACTTTGAACTAGTTCATGTAGAAAGTGAACTTTCCCAACACTGCCTATATTATATATTTGTGCGATAATACTTCTTGAAGTGCAGAATTTCATTGTATACAAAAAGGTTTTTGTAAACATTTGTAAACAAATAAGACTTTTTTAAAATAATAATTGTACTTATTTCTTGTCACTTCCTGAGTATCAAACATCAGTGCCTACAGTTAAAACGTTTACATTGATTGATGTTAATACATCGATTGTAATACAATACTTAATTGTATTAACATATGCCATTGTTAGCTTATACTATTTCATAAATGTTTTTATTTCTTTATTCGTCCATATATCACAGCATCCCTTGTCAGTACAACCATTTCTCCAACTGACTCTCAAACACCTACTCAAACTTCTACAAGTGAGTATTGTTCATGGACAACTCCCAGCCATGTAGGATTGTCCGCATTTTACAATGGCCCCATTGTAACAGCAGAACCTTCATGTAGTCCAGTCAGGATAATTAAATAACTAATGTCTAATTGCGATGAATGATCTAACAACTGTGATTATTGCGCTATTTTATTATAGTACGAGGAGTCATACATAGAACAAAAGCAATAGACTAGCACCAGTTAAGTTTTTGTGCACTATAATCAAAGTCATCTAAAGCCATTCCATAGCTTAATGTGAGGGACAGAAGAATATTTACATCATTAAATCAGTTCACGAAACCTTGTCTTTCCTCCACTGCGGCTGTCAATCATTCTCCGTTTAGCATTCAAACAGCGTGTTCGGTTACGACACTCAGCACGGTAAAACTCTCTCCAATATGATATATTCCCATTATAATACTTGATCTGTAGATACAGGGATGTGGATTTATGTGGATTTGCATGAAATTAATTGTCCATGCTTGAGTTTATTGCTGTTTTTAAACGGTGTCGTAGGGAACTCACTACTGGGTGTCTGCTAAGATGAGTTCACATTGCAAGATTTTTAGTTGTCAGAATCACTGTGTGATTATCACTCGTGTGAACGAGCACCAGTTTGCTTCCGATTTCGGGCATTTGTCTGCGATTCCGTAAAATCTGTCACCGAGTGAATATCAGGGTAAAATAAATCATGCAGTTAGATTACACAACACAGGGAATATTGGCAGATATAATCTAACAGTTAGGCATCAAGCATAGACAAAACAGGTCATTGAACTGAACCAAACAGGGTGCTTGATAAAGAGAAACTAAACAAGACATGAGTGAAGACAATCTCTCTTCAAGGGAATAAAAAAGACCCATGGAAAACAGGAACTAACAAACTAAGTCATTGGAAAAGTAAACTGTTTTGGCAAAATTATTTACTGTTTGTCATGTTCTTTTAATAGTAATTATTGTAATACAGAATGTTTTTGTATATTAAATAAAAACATCCTTGTAAGCATAACAAGTATTGCACATTGAAATTGTATTAATTCTTTCTATATTAAAATATTCCTGCAGCCACTGCCACTACAATCACTTCTTCAACCAATTCTACAACATCAGCTCCTACAAGTGAGTATGTTTATTCATGGACATTTGAGTAAACATAATAGAACAATTATTTCAGTAGTTTATTCACATGGTCATGCTCAAGTAATATTCATGTACAGAAGTCACTTCCTTAGAAAAGTCTACTGTTGTACTGTTACACGTAATAGGTAGGCTACGGCAGTATTTCAAATCACATCCTGAGTGTCAAACATTAGCACTTTAAGTAAAAAAAAACGTCTCAGGTTACGACTGTAACCTGGGTTCCCTGAGAACAGGGAACGAGACAATACGTCAATTGACGCAATGGGGGAACGCTTCAGGCGTGACAGGTGTCTGAAATCAAATATCAACTCACAGCAATCATGTTGACCGGCGACAGCCCGTGCATCATCAGCTCGAATGATGAGCACGCAACCTGGATGTATAAAAAGGGTGCCTTAAAACCGTGACAACATCCTATCGTCTGAAGGGACTGTTGCAGGCAGGCCCCAAGGCATGGCAAGGAGACGTATTGTCTCGTTCCCTGTTCTCAGGGAACATAGGTTACAGTCGTAACCTGAGACGTTCCCTTTCGAAGGGAACTCAACAATACGTCAATTGACGCTATGGGGAACGAAATACCCACTCCGCCATGCTGAGGGGAGTGCATGCCCGGAGGCAGTGACAACTGTCAGAACCAGTAATTCAAAGGAACACTGAAACCACTCACCCTAGGTCACATTGGGCTGTCAGTGACATCACTCCCTACCGGTCATAGCCCAAGCTAATGAACCAAGGAAAGCCAGAACATAATTGATGGGGGGGTATATCTGGGCCAGCTCAAAGGCTTAGGACCACAACTTCCTAATAGAAGGGGTCACTTCTAGGGAGTGTGGCTAGGGGACCAAATGGACCCCCAGCCAGTCACTATTCAGGAGAACATGTCTCCTGAAATGCCCCCAGGCTGGCCTGGTGATCTATGCTAAGACACACAGTCTGGCCATTGCCTGTCTGTCTGAGACAGAGCCTCTGGAAATTGCCTTGGAAAGGCATCCAAAAAACCGAAGGCCTGGGAAGCTGGCAGAAACCATTCAGTTCCGGATCACAGAGACGGGATCCCCCGGAGAGTGTGACTCAATCTCAAGAAATGACGGAAGTCGTCCACTCAATCCACGGGTCTACCCAGTGCTCGCTCTGAACACTGAGGAAGTAAGAAAGGGATCAAAAACCAGGAAGGTCCACTGAGGCCTAAGACCTGATGACCCCCCAAATGGGGAGCTCCAGTACATGAGAGCTCATATCAGGAAGGCCGGACGGCCTGAAACCTGGCCACCACAGTAAGTGGGAGCTCGTACTCATTTACCTAGAAGCCACACAATGTGGAGCTACCTTCAAAAAGGCCCAATGAGGCCTGAAACCACAATTTGTGGGAGATAGCTTGACAGAGAGGTGCCTGTCGTAATATAATGCGACAAAAGACACATCTGGAGTGGGACCCAAGGTGAAGAACCGGAGTCTGAGCCACGTAAAAAAGGGGACGAAGCGGACAGCGCACAACCCCTACCATAAACACGGACAGTACGCCAACACGAAAGTGTGTGTGCTTTAGCCATTCTGAATCCAGGAAGGCCTGGTGAGGCCTGTGACCTGGCAACCACAGTAGGTGGGAGCTCATATTAGGAAGGCCTGAGAGGCCTGTAACCTGGCGACCACAGTGGGTGGGAGCTCGTACTCAGGAAGGCCGGTGAGGCCCAAACCTGGTGACCACAACCTATGGGAGCTTACTTTCAGGAAGGCCTGATAAGGCCTGTAACCTGACAACCAGGCGTCTGTCGTAGCCTACTTTGACGACAGGATGCATCTAGAGTGGGACCCGAGGTGAAGATCTGGGTCTGAGCCACATAGGAAGGGACCGAAGCGTACCGCGCAAGACCCTTACCATAAAAAATGGATTTTAGAAAGTACACAAGACGTCCTGTCGTGTGACTTACCATAAGTCTGGGTTTAAGAAGGTACGGAGCGTACATACCAAAAAAGAATGGATGAAGTAAAGGTACATGTACTTCATCACTCTATATTCAGGAAGGCCGATTTTGAGGCCTGTAACCTGGCAACCACAGCATGTGGGAACCCATAATCAGGAAGGCCAGACGAGGCCTGTAACCTGACAGTCACAATGAGTGGGGAGCTCACATTCAGGAAGGCCTGATGAGGCCTGCAACCTGACATGTGAAGGCTCACAACTACACCTTAGCGACCATAATCAGTAGGAGTTTCACATTCAGGAAGACCTGGTGAAGCCTTCAACCTGATATGCGATAACTCACAACAAGGAAGGCCGAAGAGGCCTGAAGCCTGGTGACCACTGAAAGTGGGAGCTTAATACTCAGGAAAGGCAGTGAGGCCTGCAGCCTGGCGACCACAGCATGTGGGACCTTACATTCAGGAAGGCCGGGTGAGGCCTGTAACCTGACATGTTGAAGCCCATCACCAAGAAGGCCGGATGAGGCCTGTAACCTGGTGACCACAGTATGTGGGAGCTCACATTCAGGAAGGCCGGATGAGGCCTGTAACCTGGCGACCACAGTATGTGGGAGCTCACATTCAGGAAGGCCGGGTGAGGCCTGTAACCTGGCGACCACAGTATGTGGGAGCTCACATTTAGGAAGGCCGGATGAGGCCTGTAACCCGATAGTCACAATGCGTGGGGAGCTCACATTCAGGAAGGCCGGGTGAGGCCTGTAACCTGGCGACCACAGTATGTGGGAGCTCACATTTAGGAAGGCCGGATGAGGCCTGTAACCCGATAGTCACAATGCGTGGGGAGCTCACATTCAGGAAGGCCAGGTGAGGCCTGTGACCTGACATGTGGGAGCTCACAACCAGGAAGGCCTGGTGAGGCCTGTAACCTGGCGACCACAGTATGTGGAAGCTAATAACCAGGAAGGCCCGGTGAAGCCTGTAAACTGACTACCGCAGTGTGTGGGAGCTCATAACCAGGAAGGCCCGGTGAGGCCTGTAACCTGGCAACCACAGTATGTGGGAGCTCATAACCAGGAAGGCCTAGTGAGGCCTGTAACCTGGCGACCACAGTATGTGGGAGCTCATAACCAGGCAGGCCTGGTGAGGCCTGTAACCTGGCGACCACAGTATGTGGGAGCTCATAACCAGGAAGGCCTGGTGAGGCCTGTAACCTGGTGACCACAGTATGTGGGAGCTCATAACCAGGAAGGCCTGGTGAGGCCTCTAACCTGATAACCACAGTATGTGGGAGCTCATAACCAGGAAGGCCTGGTGAGGCCTGTAACCTGGCGACCACAGTATGTGGGAGCTCATAACCAGGAAGGCCTGGTGAGGCCTGTAACCTGGCGACCACAGTATGTGGGAGCTCACATTTAGGCCGGATGAGGCCTGTAACCCGATAGTCACAATGCGTGGGGAGCTCACATTCAGGAAGGCCAGGTGAGGCCTGTGACCTGACATGTGGGAGCTCACAACCAGGAAGGCCTGGTGAGGCCTGTAACCTGGCGACCACAGTATGTGGAAGCTAATAACCAGGAAGGCCCGGTGAGGCCTGTAAACTGACTACCGCAGTGTGTGGGAGCTCATAACCAGGAAGGCCCGGTGAGGCCTGTAACCTGGCAACCACAGTATGTGGGAGCTCATAACCAGGAAGGCCTGGTGAGGCATGTAACCTGGCAACCACAGTATGTGGGAGCTCATAACCAGGCAGGCCTGGTGAGGCCTGTAACCTGGCGACCACAGTATGTGGGAGCTCATAACCAGGAAGGCCTGGTGAGGCCTGTAACCTGGCGACCACAGTATGTGGGAGCTCATAACCAGGAAGGCCTGGTGAGGCCTGTAACCTGGTGACCACAGTATGTGGGAGCTCATAACCAGGAAGGCCTGGTGAGGCCTCTAACCTGATGACCACAGTATGTGGCAGCTCATAACCAGGAAGGCCTGGTGAGGCCTGTAACCTGGCGACCACAGTATGTGGGAGCTCATAACCAGGAAGGCCTGGTGAGGCCTGCAACCTGGCGACCACAGTATGTGGGAGCTCATAACCAGGAAGGCCTGGTGAGGACTGTAACCTGGTGACCACAGTATGTGGGAGCTCATAACCAGGAAGGCCTGGTGAGGCCTGTAACCTGATGACCACAGTATGCGGGAGTTCGGCTCACCTTACAAAACATTACTTACCAAACAAGTTCCCCGGCTCTGTACAGGAGATGAGTTCTGAAAAAGAAGAGAAAAATTTAATTTGTGCCAAAAAGAACATTTTCACTCAACATAAAACCTGCAGCGTGCGAAATGAAGCACACCAGGACTCAGAAACTCAGTAACCTAAGTTCTACTGTTTCACAAGCCAAGGGAAGGCGCTCCTATCAACCAAGCTGAAGCGGGCCATCAGAGAATTCTTGAACTTATCATGGGCCCCGCCCCAGGCCTGATGTAGGAGGTGCCTGGGAGCGATGGTGATTAGGAGACAAGATCCATAGTGGTGATATCTAATGCTTAGCCTGAGACTGTTTCCTCTGGATCACCTCCCTGAGATCCTGCCTCCCGTGGGAGTAACGCCTCCTGCGCGCCCTGCTCCCCCTGCTGGGTGGAGGGGGTGCACGGGAAGCGACACTGGCCCTCTGGGTCTGTCTGTGATCCTCAGACAACGACGGACCAGGCCCTCCCGCCTGCCTGGGCTGGGCCGAGGACCTCCGCGGTATGCAGCTCTTAACCCTCTGGGGTCTGAGGTGTTTTCTGGGTCCTGGAGGTGTTCTGACATGCTCTGACATTTGTGCTTATTTCTGATACTTGTGACATTTTCATTGCTAAAGTCTGATTACACTGTATTCAGCACAAACTCTGCTACAGTAATATGTCAGCAGCATGTATGTAAAAGATTTTAGTTTTGAGATAATGACGTTTATGCTTGGTTTGTGAAAAAACAAAAAAACATTGTCACTGAAATAATGTCATAAAACCCATACTAATTATTTCTTCACAAGACTTTTGAAAATTGTATCACGTGGCCTAGAATATTTGCTTCAAAACTATGTGAAAATCATCCTGACTACTTATTCAGATAAGACAATATATTGACTTAAAATTCGTAAGACGTGTTTTGTGTAAGAAAGCTTTATGCGGAGGGGCGTTAACAACCCATTAATATATCGTGTTTTCACACCTGAGAAAGACAAAGGCCCTCCCCTAATGGCCCTATAAGGTGCTATCAGGTGCTATCATTGTGAGAAGCCTTGCACAAAGAATCAGGAGAGACTTAAAAAAGAATGGCTTTTAGATTGTTTGGATTTATTTACAACACAACCAAGTTATTTACAACACAACCAAAAAGATACACAACCAAAGACAAAAAAGCACATTAGTAAAACACACTGATTTAAAGACAGAGACTTGGACAGTCACACACCTTTGTGCCATTCCTAAAACATATAGGTTACATACCTGTCATCTCCAAGGTGTTTGATTTTTCACCATGTTCATGTACAGAGACTCACGTGAATGTCAGCTGGACTCATCAGTGCTGGTCCCTGTAAAAACATTTTTTAGAAAAAAAAAAAACAGCTGTGAACATGCTGATATCAGGAGAAACTATTTTAGATTTTTCTGGTTTAAATTATGAAATTTACTAAATACATACATACACTATATATATGAACTCCCAAGTGTGTTGTGCCTTAGGTATATGTGTTGGGCTGCATGAAATAATAACAATAGCCTATAGCAGGCAGCCTATAAATCACTAAAAAGTTCAGTAACACTACATTAGAGAAAACTATATGGATTATCATGTTACTTCAAACGTCTCCATTCGTTACGACGTTATGAAATGAGATTGCTGGAGTAAAACCATGAAGCCTATAATGTTTGTTTTGTTTTGCTTTTCAAACCCACAGCGCGCGTGACTCAAACTCAGCGCGTGCAAACATTTACTGAATGCGATCGAGCAAACTATGAAGCATTATTCTTACATAATTATACATATCTTCGTGTGAGCAGATATCCACATTCCACTAACACAGTATTTAACAATAAACACAGGTCTAAACATTATAATATTTACAATCATACAAGCCTTCTGTTATATCGTGCTGTGTTTAATTATCGAACATAAAAACATTCGTAACACGAGAATGTTTTTATGTATATACATTTAGCATTAGGCTTCATGTTTTACTCCAATCACATTTTATAACGTAGATTTTAGTCTGGCACCAGTTTAACTAGTAGCTACAAGTTTATGCAACAATAACATGCTGCTAACATGCTACAAACAATAACATGTCTTACCTTAGAAATCGTTCTCATAATCAAATTGTGTTCTTCTAACTCTTCTGAAGTAAATCCAAGATAAACAGCACAGTATTCCACACACATGAAAAGCAGAGCAGGACTGAAGACTGAAGTCGCGGATTATCTGTTTTGAGGTCGTTAACAGTTTGCGTTCCTCCACGTGGCTCATTAGTATGCGAGCAGCTGTTG
Source organism: Semotilus atromaculatus (assembly GCA_031834385.1). Classification (NCBI taxonomy): domain Eukaryota; kingdom Metazoa; phylum Chordata; class Actinopteri; order Cypriniformes; family Leuciscidae; genus Semotilus; species Semotilus atromaculatus. The sequence continues at coordinate 5,543,620 of JAULUF010000027.1, read as the reverse complement.
CGCGTGGGCGTGGTCACATTAACGTTAATGAGCTCAGGCTGGAGAAACTGTACATGTCATTGCTTTCATACGAATTACTTTAACAGAGAATATTTGTTTTTGATATGATTTACATCATTTAAAAATAGAGACTCAAAGCGTTGTAAAGACATACGTTTCAGGTCTGTGTGACAAACATTTACTGAGTTACAGATAATTTACTCTCGCGTTTCAGAATGAGCTTCACATTGAGAGAGACGGCAGAACGCACATCATGTTTATTTTCTTTATTTTACGAAAAACAACATTTTGTTTTTATTATGAGTGTACACAAATAAAAGAAGACATGTAACAGTTTTGAATGATGTAAAACACTTGCCTGTATGACAAAAATAGACAGAGTTATTTGAGTCTATTTTGCACTGATAAGAAAAAAAGCGAGACAATCGCGCCGGCGCGATAGCCGACCCCAGAGGGTTAAACGCCGCAGAGCGTGCCCTCGCCTCCCTGAACTTATCGACCACGTCTCAACGGAAGGTCCGATCAGCCTGGTTGAGCCACAGATGCCTCTCCGTGGCCACCATAGCTGCCATCGCACGACCGATGGAGACAACTGACTGCTTGGTGGCCCGGAGGGCCAAATCCGTGGTGCGGCGCAGCTCTGCGACCGCGTCAGGGGACAGGCCGGCCCCCTGTTCGAGGTCCCGCAGCAGGTCGGCCTGGTAGGCCTGAAGGACCACGAGGGTGTGCAGAACCGCACCTGCCTGACCTGGTGCCGTGTACGCTCTGCCATTCAAGCGTGACGTTGTTTTGAGCGGCTTGGATGGCAGGGTCGGAGCTCCCAGTGAAGAAGACCGACCAGAGGCGAGATAGTTAGCCAACGTCTCGTCCACTGGCGGCATCGACACATACCCGTGCTCCGCGGCTCCCTCCACAGCAGCGAAACTAGCCCGCTGATGCAGATGGAGACGCGCGGAGAGCGGGTTCTTCAATGCCTTCTCGATCTCAGAGTGGAGGTCGGGAAGGAATGGAAGGCTCGTCCGGGCTGGTGGCTTACGGGTGGGGAGGAACCGCTCGTCTAAAATACCACGAGCCGGTTCCTCCCGGACGCGCCACCACTGCAGCTGCAATCTGTTGGTGCCGCGTCCCATAACGTCCACCAGCTCAGCGTACACTGGGCAGGAGGGCTGAGATGGTTCGGTCTCAACCATACTGACATCATCAGCAGCAAACTCCTGCCCGGCCCGAAGAGAACCAGTTACAGATCCATCAGAAAGAGTCAAAACCTCCTCAACATTGACCTGTAACTCACCCTCGTCAGCTGGCAGATCATCCGCGAGGTTAACGCCCCTCTCCAGATGATCTGCCAGCTCCATCTGAGAGCCCCACGAGCTCAAGCGCCACTGAGCCTCAGCCCGAGCGGGACCGAAACCGCGGGGTTCAGATGCCACGTCCACTTCCCTCGAGAAGTGGGACAGACGAGAGCGGAGAGTTCTGATAGGAAAACTCTCACAGTTTGCGCAGAAAGCTCCCTCGAGAGCTTCCCGCGCGTGCTCTTCTCCCAGGTAGAACACGCACAGATCGTAAGAATCCTCCGGTGTCAAATATCTAGGACACGGATCGGCACACTTGCGGAAGGTACTTTCTCGCTTCTCTGTACGCTTCATTCTCCTGCTTTCTAATATAATCGAACAGACAAAACAGTCCCTGAAGACGAAAAGGATGTTGTCACGGTTTTAAGGCGCCCTTTTTATACATCCAGGTTGCGTGCTCATCATTCGAGCTGATGATGCACGGGCTGTCGCCGGTCAACATGATTGCTGTGAGTTGATATTTGATTTCAGACACCTGTCATGTCTGAAGCGTTCCCCCATAGCGTCAATTGACGTATTGTTGAGTTCCCTTCGAAAGGGAAATTGTATTATTCACACGACTCAAGGACTATTGGCATAACACGCACAATAGCTGGAATTGAAAACTCTGAAAAAACAAATGAACAATAAATTGTTGTATAAAATATGCACTAGGATTTGTGCGCTTAACATTTTTTATCTTTGTGCCGTGAAATTTTATTAATTCTTTCTATATTAAAATATTCCAGCAGCCACTGCCACTACAATCACTTCTTCAACCAATTCTACAACATCAGCTCCTACAAGTGAGTATGTTTATTCATGGACATTTGAGTAAACATAATAGAAAAAATATTTCAGTAGTTTATTCACATGTTCATGCTCAAGTAATATTCATGTACAGAAGTCACTTCCTTAGAAATGTCTACTGTTGTACTGTTACACGCAGAGGTGTAGTGGTAAAAAAAAGAGGTGGGTAAACGATAAGGGGGGGGGGGGGGGGGGTATTCTCCTTTCTAGAAACAGGACCCCTGTAGATCAGAATCAGAATGCTGATTGTGATTGCACACGCAATCCGCAATCCTCGCTCGATTTCCCTCACTTCTCTTCCATGCACGCTACGTGGTTTTGAGCGCAGTCTCTGTCTCGCATGCACGCTCGCTCTAGACTCCGGGAGATAAAACTAATTTGCGGTATAATAACTAGTCGATCACGAGTGGCTCAACAGGTAGATCTATAGATAAACTCATCTTTCAGGCATGTGACACTTCAGTGTGGGAAATCGGGGGTGTGGCGTGTGAGCGTGTGAAACCACTAATTCATGGACATTTGTGTAAACATGATAATCGGAAAATTATACCAGTACTTTATTCACATGTTCATGCTCAAGTAATATTCATGTACAGTTGTCTTTACACATCTTTGGAAGGTTATTCTGTTTTACTGTTACGCGAAATAGGTACTTCGGTATTTCAAATCACATCCTGAGTATCAAACATCAGCACCTAAAATTAAAAAAATGTGTACGGTTTTATGCCTATATTATATATGTGTGTGTGATAATAATTCTTGAAATACAGAATTTCATTGTATACAAAATGGTTCCCTTTCAAGGGAACTCGAGCTGTGTGAGACATGGTGGGAACACCCCTGTGTAATTGCATCGTGAAGCACGTGTATAATCAGTCCAATCGAAAGATGAGATGTCATAGGCGGGTGACGTCATCGACCAGGAAACTATAAAGCACACCTGAAAACAGACCGCGTTAGCTTCTGTGCCTTCAGCAAGCGCTCTCTGTATACTGTCCCTGTCTATTTATTGTTGTCTGCCATTGCAAGCACAATATTTCACCGAAAAATATATATATATATGTAAATATTGCTTGCATACTATGTCTATTTTGCAAGCATACCAGGCTGATCTGCTTAGGGACATTGATGATTGTGAGGAAGTCAGCGCTGACGCAATTCGAGAATTGTTTCGCGCAACAGATTTGTCTCTCCGGGCCACCAAGTAGACTGCCAAATCAGTAGGCCGTTCTATGGCAACCCTCGTGGCAACAGAGCGACACTTATGGTTGAACTTACTGATATTAAAGAGAGAGACAGATCTGTTCTTTTGGACACTCCGCTTTCGGCTTAGTTTATTTCAGTGACACTATAAACACTGTCGTCGATAGATTTCAGGAGTCGAAAAAGCAATCAGCAGCGTTCCAGAAGTTTCTCCCTCGCCGATCTAATGTCCCTGAGACTGCTGGGCGGGAGCAGTCTCGGCCGTCTACAAGCTCGTCCGAGGAGGGGTCGATGAGGGTCGTAGAACAGTCATTTCGGTTGTTTCCTGCCGGTTCGCCGTTACAGTCCTCATTATATATTTCGGGGCATCTAAATCAGGGAGCGGATATCAAGGCGGAAGCGAAGGGTCAGAGGACTGAGGCGGAGATGAGGGATAAGAAGGCAGAGCTGGAGGCAGTGGGAGTGAGGACTAAGGAGAAGCTAGAGGGACGGAGGAGCCGGTGGAGCCAATAGGGTGGAGTGATGAGGCATAGCCAGAGGCAGAGCCGGTGTCTCAGGAAGATGAGGCAAGCCGGGGAAATGAGCAAAGCAGTGAAGGGTGTGGATCCACGGACCCAGCTGGAGCCAGCAGAGGGGTAAAGACAGAGAACCCAATGAATTCAGCAGAGGAGTTGGAGCCAGAAAACTGGATGGAGCCTATAGAGGGGGTAGAGCCAGGGAGCTGTGCAGGACAAGCCAAGACGAAGGAGTCAGGGAGCTGGGTGGAACCGGTGGAGATGCAGGAGCCAGGCAGAACCGCGGAGATGGAGTTAATGGTGGAGGAAGGTCTTGGGAACAAGAAGGAACTGGTGAGTCCAATATTCGAAATGGAATAGAAGGGGATACATTCTACCTCGTTATGGGGACGTGGGTGTGACTCTGCTCCAGGATGTCCAATTTAATTAGTGCACCTACTGGGACGGACATGGCAGCTGGCTGTAGACCCAGGACAGACTTGTATGCTCAGGCTCAGGCTGTGTAGCAGGCGTGGGCTCAGTCTATGTTTCCGTGGCAGGCTGGTGGTAATCATACGCTTCCTGCACCTCACCCAGAGTGAAAGAGGAACTACTCTTTGCAAGAACTAACTCTACAATATCTATAAAACCTCCCTCCAGCACAATAAATGGGAAGGGAAATAGTTGTTTTAACATGTCATTAAGTCCAGTCAAAAAAAGGTGATCAGTGAGCGGTCATGTTAATGGGTCTGATATGTTAGGTCTAGGGACTCACTGATGTGGTCCCAAAAAGAGTGATCATCCTGGGAGAGGAGGAAGCTGCAAATATCTGGAAGATGTGTTTATTTTCTCGAGCTGCTGTATTCTGTAATGGTTTAGGTTGGTGAATGATGAAAGGGAGAGGTGGATACAATAACAGCCGTTTCACTTTTCTAATGAAAATAACAACAACAAAAAAACAACACGGTGCAAGACATAATCGTCCCGGGTTACGTATGTAACCCTAGTTCCCCGAAGGGACGGACGCTGCGTGTAATCGCAGTGGGAACGCCCTCCAGCGTGAAGCGTCTGAATAATGAATGAAATCAGTCAATGGAGAGAATGAACGTACGGTGAGTGACGTCATCGACCAGGAAGCTATAAATATCCCCTGAGCACACAAGCCGCCAGCTTAAAGTTACTGAAGCAAGCGACCCAAGGGGATGCTGGGAGTATGGCAGGACACGCAGCGTCCGTCCCTTCGGTGAACTAGGGTTACATACGTAACCCGGGACGTTCCCCTTCAGGGACTACCGCTGCGTGTAATCGCAGTGGGAACGCAATACCCACATCCCCATACGACCAAATCCCCGTCGTGTGTCATTAGGAGACACAAACCGACGAGAGAACCTGAGCCCCGGGAGTGGAGCTAAGGTCAAGGGAATAAAACCTGACGAAAGTGTGCGGTGAGGACCAGCCTGCCGCATCACAAACGTCCTGAAGAGAAGCTCCTGAAAGAAGAGCTGTAGAGGCAGCCATACTCCTAGTGGAATGAGCCCTTATAGCCAAAGGTGAAGGCTGAACCGTAAGCAAGCGAGATGGCCTCGACCACCCACTTGCTCATCCTTTGCTTAGATGCAGGACACCCTTTCTTAGGTGACCCAAAACAGACAAACAGTTGTTCCGATCTCCTCCACAGGGCAGCTCTGTGGACGTAAGCATCTAAAGCCCTAACTGGGCACAGCAAATTAAGTTTCTCCTGGTCTGACGGCAGAAAAGGCGGAGGACAAAAAGCCTGCAGAACTATAGGTCTAACAGAAACAGTTGGTACCTAGGAACATAGCCTGGTCTCGGACAGAGAAAGGCCTTAACCATACCAGGAGCAAATTCCAGGCACGAGGGAGCCACTGAAAGTGCTTGAATATCTCCAATTCTTTTTAGAGATGAGATAGCGAGAAGAAGGATAGTCTTTAGAGTAAGAAACTTTTCCGAAACTTCCTCGATGGTCTCGAAAGGAGCTAGGGAGAGACCTTCTAAGACGATGGGCAGATCCCAAGCTGGTACCCTCGTGCGAACTGCAGGCCTCAGCCTCAAGGTGCCACGAAGGAAGCGAGATATAAGTGGGTGTCTTCCTAGGGAACCTCCACTTAAAGGGGTGTGGTAAGCAGCTAAGGCCGCCACATACACCTTCAGCGTGGAGTGGGATAACCCTGTGGAGAGACGGTCCTGCAGGAAATCCAGCACTGTACCAACCGGGCAGTTGACTGGGTCCTGCTGGCGCTCTCCACACCAAGAGGTGAAAAGTTTCCACTTCGCGGCATATAACTTCCTCGTGGAGGGAGCTCTGGATTGGAGGATGGTCTCAACGACCTCAGTCGAGAGACCAGAATCTATGAGCTGGGCCCCCTCGGAGGCCAAGCCCACATTCTCCATAGTTCTGGGCGGGGGTGAAGAATCGACCCTACCGCCTGAGAGAGTAGGTCTCTCCTGATCGGTATCTCAAGAGGAGAGCCGTCGAGGAGAGACACTAGGTCCGCAAACCATACTCGAGCCAGCCAGAACGGGGCACTTAGCAGAAGACTAAGCCAGTCCCGGCGAACCCACTCCAGAACTCCCGGGAGCAGAGCGATCGGGGGAAATGCATACGGACGTGACCTCGGCCACGGATGTACCATTGCATCCAACCCCAGCGGGGCTGGATGGCTGAGAATGAACCACAGCGGGCAGTGTGATGTTCCTCCAGAAGCAAATAGGTCTAGCACGACCAAAATGTTTCCATTGGAGTTCCACCACCTCGGGGTGAAGACTCCATTCCCCAGGCCTCGGCCCCTGTCTTGACAGGACGTCTACCCCCTGATTTAAATACCCCGGGAGATAAATAGCTCTCAGAGAAAGAATTTCCCCCTGGGACCATAGAAGGATCTGACGTGCCAGTTTGTAAAGTGGGCGAGAACGCAGACCCCCCTGATGGTTGATATAAGAGACCACCAATGTGTTGTCTGTCCGGACAAGAACATGGTGGCCCCTTAGGTCTGGGAGGAAGTGTTTCAGACCTAGAAACACCGCCAACATCTCTAGGCAGTTTGTGTGCCACAGACGATGATGGTCCTCCACGGACCCTGAACCGGGCGACCATTCATGATCGCCCCCCAACCCGTGAAAGAGGCAACTGTCGTTAGCATAACGCGACGACAAGGAGCTCCTAACACAGGGCCTTGGGACAGAAACCAAGGATCTTTCCACATGATCAGGGCGCGATGACACCGTCGCGAACTCACTATCATGCGAAGCGGATTTCCCCTCGGGGAGAATCCCTTGGTTCTGAGCCACCACTGCAACGGTCTCATGTGTCAAAGGTATCACGTTGGATGCAGGTGCCATGAGACCTAACAGTCTCTGAAACTGTTTTACAGTGGATGACTGGCCTAGCTTGACCTGATCTACTGTGGCAAGAATCGAAGCAATACGAGCAGGTTACAATCGTGCCTGCATCGTCGTCGAATCCCACACTACCCCTAGAAAAGTGGTTCTCTGTAATGGAGAAAGAACACTCTTCTTGGCGTTAAGCCTCAGTCCCAGTCTCTGGATGTGGGCCAGAACGACATCTCGATGCCGAACCGCCTGTAGTTCTGATTGAGATAGTTAATTTTTCCTCAAGAACATGGTGGCCCCTTTAGTAGTAGTAGTAGTAAAAATCTTTATTTGTCCCTTTACAGGGCAATTTAAGTAGCTTCAACCTCATAGACATACTAATTTACAAAAGACATTGAAACATCACCATTAAACGTCACCAACATCATCATTGAAACGGACATGTAAAAAAAAAACATTGAAACATCACAACAACCCCACAAACTCACGAAACCCCGGGCAATTATAAATCTTCATATAGCTACTATTTAAAAATTCACATTACCTTTTCTTTGTTTCAAATAAGTATTTACACTCATCACTGCGTTTGAAACAAAGGACTTAGAGGCTCTAGTGGTCTTCCACTTGGGCACTCTGTATCGCTTTCCAGAGGGAAGCAATTCAAATTCTAAAAACAAAATGTGGGATGTATCCTCTAAGATAGTTAAAGACTTTCTAAGAACATTTCTCTCACACAAAGCAGACAAACCCAACTGAACAGATCCTGTAATCTTTGACCCTAAATTAATAATGTGCTGCAGCTGGGATCTGCTTTTAACATTTAATCCATAAAACCAACAGATCATAGCAAAGGTTAAGACACTTTCAATGAAAGATCTATAAAACATTGTTAAAATAGATTTATCTACTTCGAAGGACTTAAGCTTCCTCAGTAAATATAATCTTTTTTGTGCTTTCGATACAATAAAATTTGTGTGTTCCACCCACCTTAGTTTATCATCAATCAATGTACCCAGATACTTATATGTACTGACCTTCTCAACCTCTTTACCAGCAATAACTACTTTCGATTGTGTTCCGACAGAATTATAAAATTCTATAGTCATATCCTTAGTTTTGGATGCATTAATTTGTAGACAAGAACTTTCACACCAATCCAAAAAATATTTCAAGATGGGCCCATGCTCTGTGTCACCTTGATTTAACAGACTCAGCACCACTGTATCATCGGCATATTTAATAATATGTCTGTCTGGATACTGACTTCTACACCTATCTGTGAATAAAATAAATAACAGAGGTGAAAGAATACAACCCTGTGGGCAGCCCACTGATGAATGCAGCTCCCTGGAGTATTCTCCATTCACCCGTACAATTTGAGACCTTCTGGTCAGAAAATCTAAAATCCAGGCAACCAAACACTTTGGGACATTAAATTCCGAAAGCAAACGTTCAGCTAAAAGGGTTGGTCGGATAGTATTGAACGCTGCAGAAAAGTCTATAAATAATAAACGAGCATGATGCTTACCGATGTCCACGTGTTTATATATATAATTTAAGAGTGTGAGAGTAGCATCCTCCACACTCCTATTTCTCCTTTAGGCAAATTGCAGCGGATCCATCAGCTGACTAGTATGCTCAATGAGCCAAGATTTAACGATTCTCTCAAAACACTTCATTAATAACGATGTTAAGGAAATTGGTCTAAAATCATTTATTTGTTTGGCATTGGCCTTTTTAGGAATTGGTACAATGATTGATTTTTTCCACACTGAGGGTACTCTATGTAATTTCAGTGAGGTCTGAAAAATAAAATGACTAATATCACAGAGCTGATAGGCACAGCTCTTCAAGACTCTCCCACTGACATTATCTAGCCCAGGGCTTTTATTTTGTTTGGTGGTCTGTAAAACCCTCAAAACAGAAGCTTTATCAATTTGTATATATTCCTCCGTTTTCAAACTAGAATATAAATCCCCACTCATTTCACTAAAATCATGTGTGTCAAATCGTCAAAAAAAATCATTGAATTTATCAGCAGTCTCTCCCTTTCCTGTCCTAGACTCAGGCAAAATAGTTACAGTTGATTCTTTATTTTTTACACCAGCCATTTCTTTTATTCCTTTCCAAGCTGACTTAATATTTCCCTTAATAAACTTCTCCTCCGTTGATTCCCTATATTTCAATTTTACCCTCCTAATTTCCCGCTTCACTTCCTTATTAACCTGCCTCTTTTCCAAAACTGTTCCTTGGTAAAAAACCAGTTTCTTCTCATTTAAAACATGTTTTAGTGATTTTGTCACCCAAGGCTTATTATTTGAATAGATTCTTACAGTTTTCCTAGGTATCACAGACCTACTATTCTTTAGGTCTGGGAGGAAGTGTTTCAGAGCCTGAAACACTGAAACAGCCTGAAACACCGCCACCATCTCTAGGCAGTTTATGTGCCACACACGATGATGGTCCTCCCACGGACCCTGAGCCGGGCGACCATTCATGATCGCCCCCCCCCCAACCCGTGAGAGAGACATCTGTCGTTAGCATAACGCGACGACAAGGAGCTCCTAACACAGGGCCTTGGGACAGAAACCAAGGATCTTTCCACATGATAAGGGCGCGATGACACCGTCGCGAACTCACGATCATGCAAAGCGGATTTCCCCTCGGGGAGAATCCCTTGGTTCTGAGCCACCACTGTAACGGTCATGTGCAAGAGGCCAAAAGGTATCACGTTGGACGCAGGTGCCATGAGACCTAACAGTCTCTGGAACTGTTTTACAGTGGATGACTGGCCTAGCTTGACCTGATCTACTGTGGCAAGAATCGAAGCAATACGAGCAGGTGACAATCGTGCCTGCATCGTCGTCGAATCCCACACTACACCTAGAAAAGTGGTTCTCTGTAATGGAGAAAGAACACTCTTCTTGGCGTTGAGCCTCAGCCTGATTAAGCTAGAATTAACCAATCGTCTATATAATTCAGAATACGGATGCCCTGCAGCCTAACGGGGCTATAGCAGCATCCATACACTTCGTGAATGTTCGGGGTGACAGTGCTAGGCCGAGCGGAAGAACCCGATATTGGTACGCTTCGCCCCCGAAAGCGAAACCTCAGGAAGACCCGTTCTCTATAGTATTCAGGACTCACTGAGAAACATTGGGGAGAATTTTCCATACCGCCAGGAACTCTACTAAGGGAACCAGCCTCTCGAGGCTGGCCTCTGGATGAACATCCCGAGTGACAGACGCAGCGCCCTGTAACACACTGGCAGGAAACAGCTGGTCTGGGCACTCCACGACCCTCCTTGGAGGGGGCGAGCATCCCTCGGGAAATCGCTTGCCGAGTCTCTCTATGCCCTGTAAAGGCAGGGTTAGTAGAGCAGACCCCTGAGGGCATCGGGAAAGACAGGGCACCGTGTTCTTGTGCAGTGAACTCAAGTCTTTCACGATGGGGACCACCCTCAGAGTCCTGACGTTCAGCACGTCAGGATTTTTTTTTCTTTTCTCTTTCGACGCGGCCTTCTTGGCGATAATGACTGTCCTCAGATCAGCCTTACCGCGAGAAGGTCGCGCCGGAGAGCGCCCCGCCTCGTCCCTCCAGTTTCTCCGCGGGGGGGGCACGAGACGCGACACTTCGTTTCTGCTGCGCTCTCTTTGAGGTACTCGGCGACTGGGACTGCCCTTTCGCTCAACAGCCCCAGCGACACGCAATTTAAGGGGCATACATTTCTGAAAAGCAGTTGCCTGTTCCTTCTCTACCAGGAACCTCTCCGTGACAGAATGAAGAGCGTCACCAAAGAGGCCCAAGGCGAAACTGGAGCATTTAAAAGGAGAGTCTTATCTTTTTCCTTCATAGAGGTCTGACTCAGCCACAAGTGTCTCTCTGTGGCCACCATGGCTGCCATAGACCAGGAGAGTGAGATCAGCAGACTGCCTGAGCTCATTAATCATTTCAACAGAAAATTCCCCCCCTTTACACGCATCTTTAAGCAGGTCAGCCTGGTAAGCCTGCATAATGGCCATACCGAGTAAACCTTCCCCACTAACACAGAAGTATTCTTTAGTGGTTTAGAGGGCAGAGCCGGTGCTTTAAGTGAAGACGATGAAGCTGGAGAGAGATAGCTCGTGAGCGTCTCCTCCGCCTTCAGCATCACATAACCAGCAGATTAGCACCAACAATGTTACCATAAGCATTGGACTGATTGTGTATATTCTGCTTGAAACCGGTCTAACCCAGGTCTTTGAAACCTCAGCATGAAGATCTGGGAAGAACGGTAAGCACCGGCGAGAAGGTTGAGGTCGTGCAGACAGAAATCTATCATCTAGGTTACTTTTATCACTAGACTCCTGTCTATCACCATCAAACCTTCTTCATTTGCAGTATAATGTGACAATTTTTTATTTATTTATTTTTTACTAGTTGAAAACTCACGACATCCAGCCCCTCAGAACTGGATAATCTTAATTCAACATCATATGTGCCTCCACCCGGGCAGAAGTAACCGCCGCAGCGCGTGCTTCCAGAGCCGGGTGAGAGGCGCTAGATCTCGCTGGAGATAGCTGAGATAGGGCGGAGCCCGTCTCAACGTCGCCAATGAGATCCATCTGCGAGCCCCAAGACACGCGCCGCCGCTCTGCCTCAACAGAAGCGGGACCCGAGCCTCGGGGAGCTCGCACCAAACCACTCTCCTCGAAGAGCGATCGCCGCGAGCGCAGAGTTCTCAAGGGAAAACGCTCGCAATGCTGACAATCGACTCCCTCGAGAGCCGACTGGGCATGCTGCACTCCCAAACAAGCCACACATAGCTATACTGCTCGCTCATATTGTTTTTTTTATATATAATATATATATATAGTGAGAAACTCCTGTCTAAAAACAGACAAACACAATCGATAGATTTCAGACACACACAGAGCTTGCTGAAGTAAAAAAAAGCTGGCGGCTTGTGTGCTCAGGGGATATTTATAGCTTCCTGGTCGATGACGTCACTCGCCGTACGCTCATTCTCTCCATTGACTGATTTCATTCATTATTCAGACGCTTCACGCTGGAGGGCGTTCCCACTGCGATTACACGCAGCGGTAGTCCCTGAAGGGGAACTAACAGTTAGGCATCAAGCAGAGACAAAACAGGTCATTGAACTGAACCAAACAGAGGGCTTAAACGCACACAGGATAAAGAGAAACGAAACAAGACACGAGTGAAGACAATCTCTCACCAAGGGAATAAAGTAGACCCATGGAAAATCGAAACTAACAAACTAAGTCATTGGAAATTTGACAAAGTTATTCACTGTTCAACTGCAATAATTCTTTCTATTTTCAAATATTCCAGCAGCCACTGTCACTACAATCTCTTCTTTGACTGATTCTACAACATCAGCTCCTACAAGTGAGTATGTTTATTAATGGACATTTGAGTACACATGATAATAGGAAAATGATATCAGTAGTTTATTCACATGCTCATGCTCAAGTAATATTCATGTACAGTTGTCTTTACACATCATTAGAAGGTTCTTCTGTTTTACTGTTACGCGAAATAGGTACTTCGGTATTTCAAATCACATCCTGAGTATCAAACATCAGCACCTAAAATGAACAAATGTGTACTGTTTTATGCCTATATTATATATTTGTGTGATAAAACTTCTTGAAGTGCAGAATTTCATTGTATACAAAAAGGTTTTGTAAACAAATAAGACTTTTTTTAAATAATAATTGTACTTATTTCTTGTCACTTCCTGAGTATCAAACATCAGTGCCTACAGTTAAAACGTTTACATTGATTGATGTTAATACATCGATTGTAATACAATACTTAATTGTATTAACATATGCCATTGTTAGCTTATACTATTTCATAAATGTTTTTATTTCTTTATTCGTCCATGTAACGAAGAGGCTGAGTCGAGCGGATCCATTCGCAGTAACTTTTATTGACAGACAGTAAACAGAGAGCAAACAGTGATAAGCTGTAGTGAAGGGCAAATCCAAACTCAGAGACGATACCAGGCTGGGGTCGGGGCGGGCAGCAGACAATACTCGGTAGACCAGGAGAGCAGGCAAGGATCAGGAAACCAGGATAAACAATGGAACGTAGAATGCTCAGAAGTGTAGGCAATAGCTGATACAAGACTTCGCACTGGTGTAGTGAGTGGAAGGGGTTTATATGTGTGTGTGAATGAGATGCAGGTGTGTGTGTAATCAGCACAGTGCAGGTGTATGGTGTAATCAGTCCAGGGAGATGTATGATGGGAAATGTAGTTCAGTACTCGGGAGACTGAGATCTTTGATGACTAGGGAGGGGCGTCGAAGAGCGATCTATGACAGAGCCCCCCTCCTGCGAGCGGCTCCCGAAGCGAGGACCGGTGCGCCGACGAGGTCTCCCACGAGGTCTAGGAGCAGGTTTCTCTGGGTGGTTCTGGTGGAAGGTGGTGGTGAGAGCTGGATCCAGAATGTCTTGAGAAGTTACCCAGGATCTCTCCTCAGGACCAAACCCCTCCCAGTCAATGAGATACTGCAACACCCTGCCTCTGCGTCTGGAATCGAGTATCTCCTTCACCTGGTAGACCCCCTCGTCCTCGATGATGATGGGGGGAGAGTCCTCTGCTGTGGTCTCCTCCTGATTACCCTCTCTCCTCGGCGCAGCTGCAGGTTTAAGCAAAGACATGTGAAAGGTGGGGGAAATGCGGTAAGAGGGTGGTAAGGCTAATCGAAATGACACCGGAGTGATCTGTCTGAGGATCCTGAAGGGACCCACGAATCTGGGGCTTAACTTCTTACTGGGGAGTCGGAGGCGTAGATCTCTTGTGGAAAGCCAAACCCACTGTCCGGGCGCATACCTGGGACCCCCTCTCCTATGACGATCTGCCTGTTCTCTGACTCTGCGCACGGCACGTTGTAGGTGGACATGAGCATTGTTCCAAGTCTCCTCGCTCCTCTGTAACCAGGCGTCGACAGTAGGGAGGTCAGTGGGCTCACCTGACCAAGGAAATAGTGGAGGCTGGAAACCTAATACACACTGGAAAGGCGTAAGACCAGTCGAGGGTTTGCGCAGGGAATTCTGAGCGTACTCAGCCCAGACAAGGAAGCGACTCCAATCCTGCTGGTTTTGGTGGCAGTAGGTGCGTAGAAAGCGCGTGAGCTCCTGATTCAACCTCTCCACCTGTCCATTAGCCTGTGGATGATAGCCTGAAGTCAAGCTGACGTTGATGTTGAGTTGCCCACATAATGACCGCCAGACCCGGGAGGTGAATTGGGGACCTCTGTCAGAGATGATGTCCTCTGGTAAACCGTACAAGCGAAAGACATGTTGTAAAAGGGCCTCCGCCGTCTGTAACGCTGTGGGTAACCCGACTAAGGGAATAAATCTGCAGGCCTTAGAAAAACGGTCAACCACTGATAGGATAGTAGTGTAACTTTGAGAGGGAGGTAGATCAGTAACAAAGTCGACCGCGATGTGGGACCATGGCCGCTGTGGTATAGGTAGGGGTTGTAGCAGACCAGCTGGCTTGAGATGGGAGGACTTGACCATATTACATGTGGTACACTGCTGGACGAAGGAGATCACGTCAGCTTGGAGCGAAGACCACCAGAAGCGGCTGGAAACCAGATGTGTGGTCGCAGAAATCCCGGGATGTCCTGCACTTGGAGTGTTATGTACCCATTGTAGGAGTCGGGTGCGGAGGCATTGAGGCACAAAGGTGAGGTTGGGTGGACACTCGGAAGGCGGCGGATTCTCCCTCAGAGCAGAAGAGATTTCGGTCATTATGTCCCACTGGACAGGAGCAACTATGAGAGACGAGGGTAGGATGGGTTCGGATGTTGGTGGAACAGTGGAGCTGTCAAACTGGCGGGACAGGGCGTCCGCTTTACCATTCTTGGAGCCAGGACGGTAGGTTATCTTGAAGTCGAATCTGGAGAAGAAAAGAGACCATCTGGCCTGTCTGGGATTTAAGCGTTTGGCGGACCTGATGTACTCCAGATTACGATGATCCGTTAGAACAGTGAAAGGCTGACGAGCTCCCTCCAGCCAATGTCGCCACTCCTCTAGTGCCGCCTTCATAGCCAAGAGCTCCCTGTCGCCCACGTCGTAATTTCGCTCAGCCGAAGAGAGTTTGCGGGAATAGTAAGCACAGGGAAACATTTTTGCTGGGTCTCCATGCCGCTGAGACAGAATAGCACCGATGCCCGTGCTGGAAGCGTCCACTTCTACAAAGAATTCACGCTCGGGATCAGGATGGTGGAGGATGGGAGCGGTGGTGAATCTCTCCTTTAATTGGTTGAAGGCAGATGAACTCTCAGGCGACCACCTTAATTGATGTCCCCCTCCCCGTAGAAGGGATGTGAGTGGAGCTGCGGTGGTGCTAAAGTTTCAGATGAACCGTCTGTAAAAATTAGCAAAGCCCAGGAAACGTTGCAGCTCCTTAACGGTGTTGGGTTGTGGCCAGTTAACAACGGATCGAACCTTGCTGTCATCCATGGTAACTCCCTCTGCACTGATGATGTATCCCAGAAAGGAGATCTGAGTTTGATGAAACTCGCATTTCTGCACTTTGGCATACAGGTTGTTCTTGATGAGGCGTAGGAGTACCGCTCGCACATCCCGCACATGAGACTCAAGTGTGTCAGGGAAGATCAGGATGTCGTCGATGTATACTATTACCTTCTGGTTGAGCATGTCGCGGAAAATCTCGTTTACAAAGGCCTGGAACACAGACGGACTGTTGGAGAGCCCGAACGGCATGACCCGATATTCATAGTGCCCTGTTGTTGTTGAGAAGGCGGTCTTCCACTCATCACCTCTTCTAATACGGACCAGGTTGTAAGCATTGCGTAGATCCAGCTTAGTGAAAAATCTGGCGGTGCGGAGTTGTTCCAGGGCGGCCGGGACCAGGGGTAAAGGATAGCGAAACTTGACCGTGATGTCGTTGAGGCTGCGATAATCAATGCAGGGTCGAAGTCCGCCGTCCTTCTTCTTTACGAAAAAGAAACCGGCTGAAGCAGGAGAAGTGGAGGTGGTGATAAAGCCCTTGGCGAGTTGCTCATCAATGTAAGCTTTCATAGCGTCGGTCTCTGGTTGAGATAATGGATATACTCTACCCCGCGGGAGGGTGGCACCGGGAATTAAATCGATGGCACAGTCACTGGATCTGTGTGGAGGAAGTTGAGAAGCTCTGTTCTCGCTGAAAGCCAGGGAGAGATCATGATATACAATGGGTACCCCTTGGAGATCAGGATTTTCAGAACAGTGGTTTAGCAGAGTGTTACTGGTGGGAGTGTATAAGCATTTCTTCAGACAGGCATCAGACCACTGAATAATCTGTTTGTCGGACCACGAGATGGAAGGGTTGTGTTGTTCTAACCAGGGAAGACCCAGTATGAGGGGATGGTGAGGTGAGTCAATGGTGAAGAACTGAATGATTTCAGTGTGCTGAGTGTCCGTGATTAACGTGATTTCTTGAGTGGTGAACTGAACTTTGCCAGAACCTAGGGGGCGTCCGTCTATCGCTGCCACTGCCACCCGGGAGTCACATGGAATGAGAGAGAGGTTGTTAGATTTTGCAAAACACAAATCAATAAAATTCCCTGCAGCTCCTGAATCAATCAAGGCACGTGTTTTAATGACCTTCTTGTCAAAGTGGAGGGAGACGTTCAATACAAGAGATTTAGAGACATGAGGACTGTAACTCACCGCAGCAGAGTCTCGGGAAGTGGGTCTGATGGGACAGGTCGCCCTCCTGTGGCCGGGTTGGGCGCAGTAAAGACATAGATGGTTACGCATTCTTCTCTCTCTCTCCTCGGGAGTGATACGAGTGAAACCAATCTGCATGGGTTCAGATTCCTGACTCGCGGGAGGAGATTCGGCGACTCGGTGCCTAAGGGGTGTTCGTCTAGCTCGCATCAAGTTGTCCAGACGAATAGTTAACTCCATCAGTTGACTGAGAGTTCTGCCCTCATCCCGGCATGCCAGTTCCCCCTGCAGATCAGAGTTCAGTGGATGACTTCAATAATTTCAGTGGATCGTCACCCCAGCCTGTCTGTGCAGCGAGAGTGCGGAATGATAGGGTGTAATCAGCCGCGGAAGATCCTCCCTGGCGTAGCGACAGAAGCAGCTCGCCCGGCTCCTTTCCGCTGGCCGGGTGCTCAAAAACCTCTCTGAACTGGGTGAGGAAATCATTATAGGAAGGAAAAGTGAGGTTACCTCCTGACCAGAGCGCGGTGGCCCATTCTAGTGCTCTTCCTGTTAGCAGTGAACAGATAAAAGACACGCGACCGTCATCGTTGGAGAACAGGTTGGGTTGTTGGTTAATGTATAGAGTGCATTGGAGCAAAAATCCCTTACACGTTGCAGCTGAACCATCGTATTTATCAGGAAGGGACAGACGAGGATTATTAGGCGGTATACTCACGCTGGGAGGTGGCTGAACTGGTGATGCAATGGATTGAACAGGTGCGGCGGCTTGGGTTGAGAGAGACCGCATGGACCTCACTAACTCCTCAGTGAGTGAAGTTAGTTTCTCAAGCTGTTGTTGGTGTACAACCAGAACTGAGGCTTGATTGGAGACTTCAGAGGTTAGTTGTTGCAGGGCTGCTGGATCCTGAGGTGGCGAAGTCTTCTGTAACGAAGAGGCTGAGTCGAGCGGATCCATTCGCAGTAACTTTTATTGACAGACAGTAAACAGAGAGCAAACAGTGATAAGCTGTAGTGAAGGGCAAATCCAAACTCAGAGACGATACCAGGCTGGGGTCGGGGCGGGCAGCAGACAATACTCGGTAGACCAGGAGAGCAGGCAAGGATCAGGAAACCAGGATAAACAATGGAACGTAGAATGCTCAGAAGTGTAGGCAATAGCTGATACAAGACTTCGCACTGGTGTAGTGAGTGGAAGGGGTTTATATGTGTGTGTGAATGAGATGCAGGTGTGTGTGTAATCAGCACAGTGCAGGTGTATGGTGTAATCAGTCCAGGGAGATGTATGATGGGAAATGTAGTTCAGTACTCGGGAGACTGAGATCTTTGATGACTAGGGAGGGGCGTCGAAGAGCGATCTATGACAGTCCATATATCACAGCATCCCTTGTCAGTACAACCATTTCTCCAACTGACTCTCAAACACCTACTCAAACTTCTACAAGTGAGTATTGTTCATGGACAACTCCCAGCCAACATTTGTTTGTGGGGGCCATATGGGTATGAAATGGGCTGAAAAATGGGCCCCATGTAGGATTGTCCGCATTTTACAATGGCCCCATTTTAATTGCCCAGATGAATTTCATGTAGGATTGCACTTGGTACTAGGCAAGACCCAAGTGGGGAGCATGCACAAGACCCAGTTCGGTCCCAGGTGCCCATATTTGTAGGTGGGGCCCATGTGGGTTTGAAATGGGCTGAAAAATGGGCTCTGTATGGGATTGTCCACGGGTTCCATAATGGCCACACGTTAATTGCCCAGATGGATTTCATGTAGGATTGCACTTGGTACTAGGTGGAACCCAAGTGGGCAACTTGCACAAGACCCATCTCAGTCCCAGCTTTATAAAACTTAAAGCTTTTTTCCTTTTTATTACTAATGAAGTTTTACTATGATAATTGTGTCAAACAGCAGAACCTTCATGTAGTCCAGTCAGGATAATTAAATAACTAATGTCTAATTGCGATTAATGATCTAACAACTGTGATTATTGCGCTATTTTATTATAGTATGAGGAGTCATACATAGAACAAAAGCAATAGACAAGCACCAGTTAAGTTTTTGTGCACTATAATCAAAGTCATCTAAAGCCATTCCATAACTTAATGTGAGGGACAGAAGAATATTTACATCATTAAATCAGTTCACGGAAACTTGACTTTCCTACACTGCGGCTGTCAATCATTCTCCGTTTAGCATTCAAACAGCGTGTTCGGTTACGACACTCAGCACGGTAAAACTCTCTCCAATATGATATATTCCCATTATAATACTTGATCTGTAGATACAGGGATGTGGATTTATGTGGATTTGCATGAAATTAATTGTCCATGCTTGAGTTTATTGCTGTTTTTAAACGGTGTCATAGGGAACTCACTACTGGGTGTCTGCTAAGATGAGTTCACATTGCAAGAATTTCAGTTGTCAGAATTACTGTGTGATTACCACTCGCCTGAACGAGCACCAGTTTGCCTCCGATTTTGGGCATTTGCCTGCGATTTTGTAAAATCTGTCACCGAGTGAATATCAGGGTAAAAAAAATCATGCTGTTAGATCACACAACACAGGGACCATTGGCAGATATAATATAACAGTTAGGCATCAAGCATAGACAAAACAGGTCATTGAACTGAACCAAACAGGGGGCTTGATAAAGAGAAACTAAACAAGACACGAGTGAAGACAATCTCTCACCAAGGGAATAAAGTAGACCCATGGAAAACGTCTCGGGTTACGTCTGTAACCCTTGTTCCCTGAGAACTTGCTGCCACGCACCAAGAAGGCCTGCCCTAGAGTGAAACGAAACCGGCACCAACTAGGACGAGAGCACTCGCGCACCGGGCGTACTGGGGAGGTGCAGGCCATAAAACCTGATGAAAGTGTGCGGGGTAGCCCAACCGGCTGCCTCACAGATCTCCTGGAGGGCCACTCCCAATTGGAGGGCCCTAGAGGACGCCATGCCTCTAGTAGAGTGAGCCCTTACGGCCAAAGTTGAGGGCAAATTGCGCACCTTGTAGGCTGCGGCGATAGCCTGAACAATCCAATTACTAATAGTTTGCTTGGATGCAGGGAGCCCCTTCTTAGGTGACCCAAAACATACTAACAGTTGGTCCGACCTCCTCCAGGGGCCTGTTTCAGAAAGGAGGTTAAGTGAAAACTCTGAGTATGTTAACCCTGAAATGAGGGAAACTCTGGGTTTTCTGTTTCAGAATGGGAGGTATATCAAACCCGAGAAAGCAGAGTAAGTCAAGCCCGTTTCTGAAAGAGAGGTAACTTATACTCAGAGTCAGTTACCATGGTAACTTACTCTGTGAACCTAACCTGGTCGGGAGCAGGTTTTCTTCGGTAAACCCAGAGTTTATTTCGGTCTCCTCCCCTTTTTTAAAGAGGAAGCAGTGTTTAAACACCAACAATAATACTACAATTTATTGAAACATTATTTAAGGAATATATATATATTGTTTGTCTATGGTTTAACTGACTAAATCTGTTTTGCAGCACTTTGCCAAAAAATAAAAGGATTAAAACGTTTGCTAAACTTTTATTTGATTACCACCGTTTTTGATAATATATTTGTATTAAATCATAAAAATAAAAAAAAATCTGAATAAAAACATTTCATAGAACTCAATTATTTTTAAACATTTTAATAAGTTATTAATGAAACAAAATAAGTTGTTAATCTAATTCATAATCAATTATTGAAATTAGTTGATTAGATAGGTTTTATTGAACAAATGTTTAATTTATTTAACTGTCATTTTAACTGATGATAATAATAACCGTAATTTAATAGTGCAGTTTATATATTTAATAATTGTTTAATACCATAAACCGTGATATTTTTTGAGACGGTTATCATACTGTGAAACTCTCATACATTACAACCCTACATAGGAGAGTCGTTGAATAGAAGTACTTTTACTTGAGTAGATTTTTAGACTGGCTTCTTTTACTTGTACTTAAGTAAAATTTTTATCAAAGTAATAGTATTTTTACTTGAGTAAAATATTTTATTACTCTTTCCACCTCCGGTAGTTCTAAACAAATTCTACAAAATTAAACTGTGGCATTACACACTGAAGTGTGTCCCTACTATTTATGAAGTTTAGGCCTATTTGTCATAATTTCTGGTGTATTGAGTGTAGGCTACTTACAACTGCCTGGGGTTCTGTTGGGACAGGAGGCTCCAAAAGACAGATATTACCATCAGAATATGTTGGGACCAACGAAAAACCCAACCCAAAGTAAAATAAATGGAAATACCCTATATAAAAAATAACACATATGTAGACCTCTTACATTTTATGAAGGCTTGGATCTCCGGGAGTGACTGGCTCTGATGAAGGAATTCCCTCAGCCAGAAATGCTGCTGCACTGCTATATACTGGATGCTATTTAGTTATTTAATATGTCAAATGTTTGTAAAGTCAGGTAGCCTACACCCATGATATGCTCAAGCCCTACCTGATTGAATTATGTTTATATATTTTATTTTCAGCTGCTGCCACGTTCTTTTAATGCCTGCAGGATTGCACCTATAGCCTACATGAAAATTAAAATTAGGTTGAATAACATAGGCTACTGTTCTTCCAGTTTCACCTCTGATATTATAACAGTTTGGTAAGTTACTCTAAAATAGTTATTAATTACTACAAATGACATCTTCAACAGTGTAATTAGATTAATGTAATAATTACTATCTTTAGAATGTATTGGTCTACTTATTACTAATTACTAAATCCCATATCAACCTCAACCACTTGAACAATACAAGGAGAGACAAGAAACTGCACTTTTAATGCTTTCAAATTAACAATATACAATTGCATGAATTATTCTTGAATTGACCAAAGTGTGTAGAGGGAGAAGGTTACATTAAAAATATACCTTGTATTTTAAAAATGTATTTTAAATCCATTATTGTTTTATACTGAATTGTTCTATAGTCTCTACAGTATTTAATGTAATTACATCAGATTTTATTTTAAATTACAGAATTAAGAGTAATCCCTTTAATTAAATTACAATATTTAGATTACTTGGTAATTAATTAACTGTAGACCGTGCCAAGTTAGAAGGCACTTTGGGCACATAGCCAGGCCTCGGGTTCAGAATGGCCTTAACTCCGCCAGGGGCAAACTCCAAGCAGGCTGGCGTTGCTGCCAGGGCTTGGAGATCTCCTACCCTCTTAAGAGAGGTAAAAGCTAGAAGAAAAGCCATTTTAAACGTCAGATTCTTGGGCGAAGCCGACTGAAGGGGTTCGAAGGGGGCCAGGGATAACCCTTAGAGCACCACCGCCAGGTCCCAGGAAGGAACCCTGGACCTGGTTGTCGGTCTCATCCTCCATGTACCACGGAGAAAACGTATGACCAGTTGGTGCCTCCCCAAAGGCCCATCGCTCAGTGGTGCATGGAAAGCCGCAATGGCAGCCACGTACACCTTAAGCGTGGATGGGGAGAGACCCGCAGAGAAACGATCTTGGAGAAACTTCAGAACTGAAGCCACTGGGCAGTTAACTGGATCTAGCTCATTCTCTCTACACCAAGTGGAAAAGACATTCCACTTCAGGCCATATAATCTCCTAGTGGATGGAGCCCTAGAACTAAGTATGGTTTCAACGACCCCGGCTGATAGGCCAGCATTTAAGTACTGGGCCCCCTCAGAGGCCAGACCCACAGCTTCCACAGCTCCGGGCGAGGGGGGAAGACTGTGCCCTCCGCCTGAGTCAACAGATAGGCGGGCCTATCAGAAGTGCTATTATGTCTGAAAACCATATTCGGGCCAGCCACAACGGGGCTACCAGGAGAAGACCGATGCCCTCCTGACGGACCCTCTCTAGGACTCCCGGGAGCAGAGCGATCGGGGGAAAAGCGTACAGACGAAGCCTCAGCCAGGCCTGTACCATGGCATCCAACCCCAGTGGGACTGGATGAGTGAGGGAAAACCAAAGTGGACAGTGGGACGTCTCTCGAGACGCAAATAAATCCACTTCCATTTGTCCGAACCTCTGCCATATCAACTTCACCACATCTGGGTGAAGTCTATATTCCCCGGGCCTCAGCCCCTGCCTGGAACAGGATGTCTGCTCCCTGGTTCTGAACCCCCGGGACATATATTGCTCTGATGGATAATATTTTCCCCTGGGACCAAAGAATAATCTGATGCGCCAGTCTGCATAGAGGGCGCGATCTGAGTCCCCCTTGTCGGTTCAGATAGGCTACCACTGATGTATTGTCCGAACGTATCAAGACATGGTAGCCCTTGATGTCTGGGAGGAAGCTCCTCAGAGCCCTGAACACAGCCAACATCTCTAGGCAATTTGGTAACACTTTATTTGAAGGGGTGTGCATAAGACTGACATGACACGGTCATAAACATGACATAACACCTGTCATGAACATGAAGGAGTCTTTATGAATGTTTATGACTGTTGTCATTAAGTGTCATTCGGTAAATTATGACACTTTTAATGCAAAGTTGACATTGTTTAAAATGTCTTTGTTATGACAACTTGACATTAACAAAGACAAAAATGTCTTTGTTATGACAACTTGACATTAACAAAGACAAAAAATGTCTTTGTTATGACAACTTGACATTACCCAAGACAAAAATGTCTTGATTATGACAACTTGACATTAACAAAGACAGAAATGTCTTTGTTATGACAACTTGACATTAACCAAGAAATCATAACCTGTCAACCTGTCACAAATATGTCATAACAGGTCTAATTATCAAACTTAAAGCATTTGACAGTGTAATAACCCTTAATGACATCTTTATAACTAGTACAATGTGTTCCACTTTACTTGAGGACAAGTAAAATATTCATGACACAGTTATAATGGTGTCATGACGGCCAAAGTTGTGACAGATTGACAGGTTATGATTTCTTGGTTAATGTCAAGTTGTCATAAAGACATTTCTGTCTTTGTTAATGTCAAGTTGTCATAATCAAGACATTTTTGTCTTGGGTAATGTCAAGTTGTCATAACAAAGACATTTTAAACAATGTCAACTTTGCATTAAAAGTGTCATAATTTACCGAATGACACTTAATGACAACAGTCATAAACATTCATAAAGACTCCTTCATGTTCATGACAGGTGTTATGTCATGTTTATGACAGTGTCATGTCAGTCTTATGCACACCCCTTCAAATAAAGTGTTACCGGCAATTTATATGCCAAGAGTGATGATGGTCCTGCCACAGACCCCTGGCAAAGCGGCCGTCCATGACCGCGCCCCAACCAGTGAGGGAGGCGTCTGTCGAATTGACGCTCCTAACACTGGTCCTTGGGACAGGAACCAAGGTTTCTTCCAGATTAATAGGGAACGAAGGCAACTGCACGTAACCCTGATAGTGCGGAACGGATTTCCCCTCGGGGAAAACCCCTTGGTTTTCAGCCACCACTGAAGGGGCCTCATGTGGAGAAGGCCCAAAGGTATAATGTTGGATGCCACTGCCATGAGGCCCAGCAGTCTTTGAAATTGCTTTACAGTGATGGCCTGGCCTAGCTTTATCCCAGAGACCATAGTCAGGATGGACTCAATACGTGCGGGAGACATATGTGCCCGCATTGTAACCGAATTCCAAACCACGCCCAGAAACGTTGTTTTCTGGGCTGGTTCCAATACGCTCTTTTTCGTGTTGAGTCTCAACTCCAGTTTTTGAATATGGCCAAGGACGACATCTCAATGCCGAACTGCCATTTCTCGAGACTGGGCCAATATGAGCCAGTCGTCGATATAATTCAGAATACGAATGCCCTGAAGTCTCAATGGAGCCAGAGCTGCATCCATACACTTTGTGAACGTGCGGGGAGAGAGCGCTAGGCCGAACGGCAGGACCCGATATTGGTACGCTTCGCTTCTTTTGACATGGAAGGATGGAGACGTGAAAATAGGCGTCTTTTAGATCTATTGTAACAAAACAGTCCTCGGACCTGATTTGATTCACGATGATGGGAATCGTGAGCATCTTGAACCTGAACCTCCTCGGAGACCGATTCAACTGTCTTAAATCCAAAATCGGCCTTAGCCCGCCATCCTTCTTCAGAACTATAAAGTATCGGCTGTAAAACCCAGACTCTCTGTCTGGTAGGGGAACAACTTCTATGGCCCCTTTGACCAGCAGAGCCTGTACCTCTTGTTCCATAACCCGAGCCTGTTCTGGAACCACTGTAGTTGGCACCACCCCTGCAAACCTAGGAGGTCGGTGACCAAACTGCAGTCTGTACCAATTTTTTATTATATTCAGGACCCACATAGATATATTTGGAAGACATAGCCACCCCTCCACAAAATCTACTAAGGGAACCAGCCTCTCGAGACTGGCCTCGGATGTTTTTTGAGCACTGTTCTCGACCTTCTGAAACAGAGAACTGGCAGGAAGAGGACGAGAACGATTTTGTGACCATAGTCTGTGCTCTTTTGCAAGCTTTTGGGGCGAACGCCACGGTGTGTGTTCGCTGGAAATTGATGCGGCCAGGACGGCGGGATCACATCGGTTGTCCCACAACGGAGAGCACAGCCCTCAGAGGTCCTACCACTTCGGTTAGGACATCTTTCCTGAAGCCCGCTTAGCCTGAATGACGGCCCTCAAGTCTGGCCAGAGGACTTAGAGTGAGAGCGTTTCCTCTGTTGCCAAGCTCCCGCAGGAGGGGCTCTGGATTAAACGCTCTCCTTCTGCTCTTGGCGATAGGAGGAGCTGGTTGACGGCTGAGGCTGGCCACTTGAGCCAGCCCCCCTAGACCTAGACTTAGATCGGCGAGGAAGATATTGCTGGAACGCCGCTGATTGTTTTTTCGCCTCCTGAAACCTGACGACAACAGTGGCTACTGCGTCACCAAACAGGCCAGAAGGCGATAGCGGGGCATCCAACAGGAAGGATCTGTCTTTCTCTTTCACACCAGATAGATTCAGCCACAGATGCCTCTCCGTGGCCACCATAGCTGCGAGAGCGCGGGCCGTCTCTTTAGTGGCCCGGAGAGACAGATCTGTGGCTTTTCTCAACTCCGCAATATCCGTGGGAGTTGGTCCCTCACCCTCGTCTAGGTCTTTTAGGAGGTCGGCCTGGTACGCCTGCAAGATTGCCATTGAGTGCAGGCACGCACCAGCCCGACCAGCCGCCATATAAGCCCGGCCCACCAGTGCAGAAGTGTCCCTGCATGGTTTGCTGGGCAGCGCCGGGGCTTTGAGCGAAGATGCCGCTTCAGGAGAAAGGTAGCTCGCTAAAGCTTCCTCCATCCGCGGCATCTTGCCATAATCTGCCTCTCTCGCACCCACCACATTACTATAATCACATAACGTAGGTGATGAGATGCGAGAGGAGTACGGTTTTTCCCAGGATCTAGAGATCTCTTTATGGAGAGCCGGGAAAAGCGCTGAGGCTGTGAACGGTGCTGCAGGAATCTCTCGTCTAATTTACTGTGACAAGGATCATCCTGCTTATCTTGTGGCCAGCTGATATTGAGTCTGGCCACTGCACGCGTTACAACCTCTACCAACTCCTCATAAGCGGGAACATGAGCTGGCGAGCGTGACTCATGTTCCTCGCTCCCAGTGCTGAGCACATCTACTTCCTCGGAAGCAGATAGCTCAAGCACCGGGCACTCGTCACGGGCAGAAGAAGCCGCAGGGCGGGCTTCTGCACCGTGAGCGAGCGTTATAGAATCTGCAGATGATGAACGAGAGTGCCTCGGCAGTCTTGTTCTCATCTGCGAGATCCTTCTGCGATCCCCACGATCTGAGTCTCCGCGCTGCCTCAACAGACGCGGGACCAGAACCGCGGGGATCGCGAGCTTGGCCGTCATCTCTAAACACAGCCAAGCAGGAGCGCAGCACTCTTATAGGAAGTGCTTCACAGTGTTCACAGGCAGCTCCCTCGAGAGCTGCCTGTGCGTGCTGCACTCCCAAACAATTCACACATAACTGATGTGTGTCCCCACCCGTAATAAATCAAGGGCAGGGGTGCACACATCTAGTGAATAGTTCACTCGCCATAATACCAAACTCTTTCAACAGACAGACAACACCAAATATGACTGACAGTAACACAGAGCGCTTGATGAAGAGCGAAATCTGATGTGTATGTGTGCCGGCATTGCTTTTATCAGGATTGGATTAGTTTCATTCATACTTCAGAGGCGCACGCTTAGGGAGCGTCCCCAAAGAGTCGTTTTCAACGACGCAGTGTTGAGTTCCCTACGATAAGGGAACAGGAACTAACAAACTAAGTCATTGGAAAAGTAAACTGTTTTGACTAAATTATTTACTGTTTGTCATGTTCTTTTAATAGTAATTATTGTAATACAGAATATTTTTGTATATTAAATAAAAACATCCTTGTAAGCATAACAAGTATTGCACATTGAAATTGTATTAATTCTTTCTATATTAAAATATTCCTGCAGGCACTGCCACTACAATCACTTCTTCAACTGATTCTACAACATCAGCTTCTACAAGTGAGTATGTTTATTCATGGACATTTGAGTAAACATAATAGAACAATTATTTCAGTAGTTTATTCACATGGTCATGCTCAAGTAATATTCATGTACAGAAGTCACTTCCTTAGAAAAGTTTACTGTTGTACTGTTACACGTAATAGGTAGGCTATGGCAGTATTTCAAATCACATCTTGAGTGTCAAACATCAGCACTTTAAGTAAAAAAAAATTGCATTATTCACACGACTCAAGGACTATTGGCATAACACGCACAATAGCTGGAATTGAAAACTCTGAAAAAACAAATGAACAATAAATTGTTGTATAAAATATGCACTAGGATTTGTGCGCTCAACATTTCTTATCTTTGTGCCGTGAAATTTTATTAATTCTTTCTATATTAAAATATTCCAGCAGCCATTGCCACTACAATCACTTCTTCAACCAATTCTACAACATCAGCTCCTACAAGTGAGTATGTTTATTAATGGACATTTGATTAAACATAATAGAAAAATTATTTCAGTAGTTTATTCACATGTTCATGCTCAAGTAATATTCATGTACAGAAGTCACTTCCTTAGAAATGTCTACTGTTGTACTGTTACACGCAGAGGTGTAGTGATAAAAAAAAAACAGGTGGGTAAACGATAAGGGGGTGGGGTGGGGATATTCTCCTTTCTAGAAACAGGACCCCTGTAGATCAGAATAAGAATGCTGATTGTGATTGCACACGCAATCCGCAATCCTCGCTCGCTTTCCCTCACTTCTCTGCCATGCACGCTACGTGGTTTTGAGCGCAGTCTCTGTCTCGCATGCACGCTCGCTCTAGATTCCGGGAGATAAAACCAATTTGCGGTATAATAACTAGTCGATCACGAGTGGCTCAACAGGTAGATCTATAGATAAACTCATCTTTCAGGCATGTGACACTTCAGTGTGGGAAATCGGGGGTGTGGGGTGTGGCGTGTGAGCGTGTGAAACCAATCAAATGCGTGCGTCTCACGGCCAATGCGTGAGAGTGGCAGCTCTGGAATCTTGCTGCTTCCTGCTGACTATGAAAGACTTTGTCTTAGGTTTAGCAACCTATGAAACTAATAATGAACAATTTGAAAGTAAAACGACATAAGCTTAATTAAAAATGGCTTAGGAACTATAGGCTATTTAGCAACATCAGCTCTTACAAGTGAGTATGTTTATTCATGGACATTTGTGTAAACATGATAATAGGAAAATTATACCCATACTTTATTCACATGTTCATGCTCAAGTAATATTCATGTACAGTTGTCTTTACACATCCTTGGAAGGTTCTTCTGTTTTACTGTTACGCGAAATAGGTACGTCGGTATTTCAAATCACATCCTGAGTATCAAACATCAGCACCTAAAATTTAAAAAATGTGTACAGTTTTATGCCTATATTATATATGTGTGTGTGATAATAATTCTTGAAATACAGAATTTCATTGTATACAAAATGGTTCCCTTTCAAGGGAACTCGAGCTGTGTGAGACATGGTGGGAACACCCCTGTGTAATTGCGTTGTGAAGCACGTGTATAATCAGTCCAATCGAAAGATGAGATGTCATAGGCGGGTGACGTCATCGACCAGGAAACTATAAAGCACACCTGAAAACAGACCGCGTTAGCTTCTGTGCCTTCAGCAAGCGCTCTCTGTATACTGTCCCTGTCTATTTATTGTTGTCTGCCATTGCAAACACAATATTTCACAGAAATATATATATGTATATATTGCTTGCATACTATGTGTATTTTGCTAGCATACCAGGCTGATCTGCTTAGGGACATTGATGATTGTGAGGAAGTCAGCGCTGACGCAATTCGAGAATTGTTTCGCGCAACAGATCTGGCTCTCCGGGCCACCAAGTAGACTGCCAAATCAGTAGGCCGTTCTATGTCAACCCTCGTGGCCACAGAGCGACACTTATTGTTGAACTTACTGATATTAAAGAGAGAGACAGATCTGTTCTTTTGGACACTCCGCTTTCACCTTAGTTTATTTCGGTGATGCTATAAACACTGTCGTCAAAAGATTTCAGGAGTTGAAAAGGCAATCAGCAGCGTTCCAGAAGTTTCTCCCTCACCAATCTAATGTCCCTGAGACTGCTGGGCGGGAGCAGTCTCGGCCGTCTACAAGCTCGTCCGAGGAGGGTCGTAGAACAGTCATTTCGGTTGTTCCCTGCCGGTTCGCCGTTACAGTCCTCATTATATATTTCGGGGCATCTAAATCAGGGAGCGGATATCAAGGGGGAAGCGAAGGGTCAGAGGACTGAGGCGGAGATGAGGGATAAGAAGGCAGAGCTGGAGGCAGTGGGAGTGAGGACTAAGGAGAAGCTAGAGGGACGGAGGAGCCGGTGGAGCCAATAGGGTGGAGTGATGAGGCATAGCCAGAGGCAGAGCCGCTGTCTCAGGAAGATGAGGCAAGCCGGGTAAATGAGCAAAGCAGTGAAGGGTGTGGATCCACGGACCCAGCTGGAGCCAGCAGAGGGGTAAAGACAGAGAACCCAATTAATTCAGCAGAGTTGGAGCCAGAAAACTGGATGGAGC
Source organism: Semotilus atromaculatus (assembly GCA_031834385.1). Lineage (NCBI taxonomy): Eukaryota > Metazoa > Chordata > Actinopteri > Cypriniformes > Leuciscidae > Semotilus > Semotilus atromaculatus. The sequence goes on along the minus strand of JAULUF010000027.1, from coordinate 5,513,704 downwards.
CTATAGAGGGGGTAGAGCCAGGGAGCTGTGCAGGACAAGCCAAGACGAATGAGTCAGGGAGCTGGGTGGAACCGGTGGAGATGCAGGAGCCAGGCAGAACCGCGGAGATGGAGTTAATGGTGGAGGAAGGTCTTGGGAACAAGAAGGAACTGGTGAGTCCAATATTCGAAATGGAATATAAGGGGATACATTCTACCTCGTTATGGGGACGTGGGTGTGACTCTACTCCAGGATGTCCAATTTAATTAGTGCACCTACTGGGACGGACATGGCAGCTGGCTGTAGACCCAGGACAGAATTGTATGCTCAGGCTCAGGGCCTGTAGCAGGCGTGGGCTCAGTCTATGGGTCCGTGGCAGGCTGGTGGTAATCATACGCTTCCTGCACCTCACCCAGAGTGAAAGAGGAACCACTCTTTGCAAGAACTTCCAAGGTAAACATTTCTAGTATGCAGTTAATCCTCATACTGTATTTTCAGAAAGTTTTGGAATATATCCTCTCCTCAAATGTGTCACTAATAAAAAACAATAATATTAAGTTTTTTTTTTTTAAGTAGGCCTATAGCCTGGATTTTATCATTCATATTTCAAAGTTAAGGATTCATTAGTTTGATATAGTCTACATTGGACCAAAAACTATAATAACATCTTAGATTATGAGCTTATTTTTGACAAAACATTCTAACGTTATATATTTAACATATGAGCAGAAACTGGTTAACTAAAGCTTATTTGATGTCCATTTTAGAGTAAAAAACTTTATAATCTATCCTAAACTAGTCAACTAAATGTTGTTTTTCATATTTCGTCTGTAACAACAACAGTGCGAATTCGTGCCGTTCATTCATCACACAGAGAGAGACACGCGATTCATATTAAAACAGTATTCGCGATTAGAACAAAACACTTAAGAATAAAAAACTTACTATGATCCTCGCTGGATCCATGGCTCCTCGAAGTGAAATTAATCCAGCACTTCTGAGGTAAATTATCCAGAATTATTCCTCACAGCCTCGCAAAACGACACAGACTACCGGTACATTAATCTGAACTTGGTGTTTTATCGAGCTCGTGTGGGCGTTGGCAAGTTTCAGATCATTTGCGTTTGAATAGCGCGCGCTCTCTGTGGGCGTGGTCACATTAAAAGATAATTAGCTGAAATGAGAATGCCTGGCATCTCTCTCTTTTTATATAGATTACATAAACAGAATATTTGTTTTAGTTTTGAATTAGATAATTTAAAAGTACACACTTAAATGATTATAAAGATATATTGATCATGCCTGTGTGACTAGTATTCGCTGAGTTTTGTTTACGTTTAGAGACGTGCTCCAGTCATCCTGCCTGTCTGTACCTGTGAGTTACTTTGTAGTAAACTGTTTGCAATTGAGCTTTCGCCTCTGTGTCCTCCTTCACTCACACTACATCCCGTGACAGAACTACCAACCGCAAAATAACTGAAGGATGGACCACTTTTCAGCAGTCAAACTGCTTTGTTTAGAGCCGAAGGACCGATCCCTCAAGGAACATTTAGAGGAATTCCTCAGCCTCGTGCCAGCTACAACCTTCCCGGACAACTGCCTCTGCAGTTTCCTGCATGCCGGCCTCAACACCGCCACCAGAGAGCAGCTGTCCGGAGAGGGCTCCCAATGGAGCTTCTTATGTAGAGTGGGTACTGATTTCCTGTAAATCGCCGTTCACAGTGGGTCCTGTTGAAGCAGAGCCTGCACCGCTGGTTCCGTCCAGCCCAGCCAAGCCCTCACCACTGGTTCCATTCAGCCCAGCCAAAACCAGGCATCCAGTCAGTCCAACCAGGCCCGGAAAGGAAACGGTCCATCACCGCTCCGGACCCGTAGCTGAGATCACCTGGCCTAGGTCACGGAAGCTGGTGTCGAATAGCGCTGATCTGGCGTCGAAAAGGTTTGATCCAGCCATTATGTCTGTCCGTGAAACCCGCGCATTGTGCCAGCCCAGTCGAGCCTTCACTCCAGCCAGAGACCGTCCAGCCAGAGACCGTCCAGCCAGAGACCGTCCAGCCAGAGACCGTCCAGCCAGCCAGAGACCGTCCAGCCAGCCAGAGACGTCCAGCCAGCCAGAGACCGTCCAGCCAGCCAGAGACCGTCCAGCCTGAGCCGCCTTCACTGCAGGTGCACACTAGAGTTCTCAACGGGCCGGGTCGGCTCGACAAACCCGACGGGACCCGCGGGTTCGGGTCGAAAATATAAGCAAATGACTCAGGTCGGGTCGGACCTCGGGCTTAATCTTTTTTGCTCAGTGAAAAAAACAAAACATTTATTAATCATCCGTAAAGAAAGTCTGGCTGCTGCGTGCAAAGTGCATCACGGGTGGCTGGCTGAGGAGAACACGCCTCAGTCCATCCACTGTGGACGCATTACTGTTCCTCCACGATGCCTTATAAGCATACGATTATGTTTGTAGGCTATGCCTATTTTGTTTCAAAACTCGTAGCCCGCCCGCTGGCTGTTTGAGTTCTTTTTATTTATTATTGTGTTAATATTTTTATTTAAACAGGCATGGCGTTAGCTACTTTCCTTTGAAAATAGTTGGCAACACTGCACTTGCGTGCATTTCAGACGTGATAGTAGACGATGGAAAAAGCAAAGAAAACGCGGACGGAAAACTAAAAGGAAAAGAGAATCTGACCGCGTGAGAAACCGGACAGTCACTCGGTCGGGCTTTCACTCGTTGGCGCGAGCTAAAAAGCAGCACTGGATGCAACAGTGATGCTGACCTGGTGATCTTGTTGATGGACTAGTAAGTAAATCTTTCTAAGTTTGTGTGCAGTTTATTATGTGATTTCACCTGAATGAATAGAGAGTCACCGCGGCGATAGATTGAAGAGCTCGTCCGAGTCGGGCCGCGAGCTGGGTTCGGGCAGATAATTCATGTTGATATGTCGGGTTACATCGGGTCCGGGCTTTAAAAGCCACGGGCCGGGTCGGGTCGGGTTATAATTTTCAGGCCCGTTGAGAACTCTAGTGCACACCTACCCGCCAGAGACTAAGCACACCACACGTGAGTCCACTCAAGAGGACACTGCACTGATGGTGATGTCTGCGGCGATTCTGTGTGTGTGGGCTACACACACATCAGTTCTGGCCCATGCATCCAGCACAAAGCCCCCTTCACCGCTGGTTCCGTCCAGCCCAGCCGAGCCTTCACCGCTGGTTCCGTCCAGCCCAGCCGAGTCTTCACCGCTGGTTCCATCCAGCAGCCCTGCCGAGCCTGAGCTTCCCTGCAGCCCTGCCGAGCCTGAGCTTCCCTGCAGCCCTGCCGAGCCAGAGCTTCACGTCACGCCTGCCGAGCCAAAGCTTCACGTCACGCCTGCCGAGCCAGAGCTTCACGTCTGCCACGCCGAGCCTGCGCTTCACGTCAGCCGCATCCAGCCAGAGACTGTTCACGTCCCGTCTGCCCAGCCAGAGACTGTTCCCGTTCCTGTCCTTCTCCCCAAGAAAATTTTGGGGGGGGGGCTATACACCTCCGCCATGGCCGCCCGAAGGGGTCTCTCCGCCATGGCCGCCCGAAGGGGTCTCTCTGCCATGGCCGCCCGAAGGGGTCTTCACCGCCATGGCCCGAAGGGGTCTTCACCGCCATGGCCGCCCGAAAGGTCTTCACCGCCATGGCCGCTGGAAGGGTCTTCACCGCCATGGTCGCCCCAAGGGTCTTCACCGCCGTAGTCAACCCAGAGGGTCTTCACCGCCGTGGCCGCCCGAAGCGTCCTGCTCTGCCTTGGCCGCCTGCACGTCCTGCTCCTCTCTGTCCTCCTGCACAGCCTTCTCCGCCCTGGAGGCTTCCTGCTCCAGACCACGCCCTCCTCAGCCTCCAGGGCGCCCAACCCCCCCACCCCATTGTTGTTGTACGGCACGAGGACGTGCCTTTTTGGGAGGGGGCGTACTGTAACAGTTTGACTCTTTTGTTTTCCCCTTTTTCTTGTATTTTGGTTTAGTCATGTTCTGTTTTCCCGCCACTCACCTGTTACCATGTCTACCATTATCAGTTCATCTTCATCACCTGTGTCTTGTTAATCACCTTCTTCTGTCACCTGGTTTGGTTCATCAGTGTCTGTATTTAGTTTGTTCAGTTCTGTTTGTCTTAGTTGGTAGTTAAAGTTTCATGGATGTGTTTAATGTGTGTGTGATCCAGTCCGTCATCCTGCCTGTCTGTACCTGTGAGTTATTTTGGAGTAAACTGTTTGGAATTGAGCTTTCGCCTCTGTGTCCTCCTTCACTCACACTACAGTACTGTGCAAAAGTTTTAGGCAGGTAAGATTTTTTAAGTTTTTAAAAGAAGTCTCTTCTGCTCACCAAGGCTGCAATTATTTGATAAAAAATACAAAAAAAACCAGTAATATTGTGAAATATTATTACAATTTAAAACAGCGGTTTTAAATTGTAATAATATTTCACAATATTACTGTTTTAAAAAAAAATAAAAAATTCAAATAATTGCAGCCCTGGTGAGCAGAAGAGACTTCTTTGAAAAACTTAAAAAATCTTACCTGCCTAAAACTTTTGCACAGTACTGTACATCCCGTGACAGATATCAGTAGTTTATTCACATGCTCATGCTCAAGTAATATTCATGTACAGTTGTCTTTACACATCATTAGAAGGTTCTTCTGTTTTACTGTTACGCGAAATAGGTACTTCGGTATTTCAAATCACATCCTGAGTATCAAACATCAGCACCTAAAATGAGAAAATGTGTACTGTTTTATGCCTATATTATATATTTGTGTGATAAAACTTCTTAAAGTGCAGAATTTCATTGTATACAAAAAGGTTTTGTAAACAAATAAGACTTTTTTTAAATAATAATTGTACTTATTTCTTGTCACTTCCTGAGTATCAAACATCAGTGCCTACAGTTAAAACATTTACATTGATTGATGTTAATACATCGATTGTAATACAATACTTAATTGTATTAACATATGCCATTGTTAGCTAATACTATTTCATAAATGTTTTTATTTCTTTATTCGTCCATATATCACAGCATCCCTTGTCAGTACAACCATTTCTCCAACTGACTCTCAAACACCTACTCAAACTTCTACAAGTGAGTATTGTTCATGGACAACTCCCAGCCAACATTTGTTTGTGGGGCCCATATGGGTATGAAATGGGCTGAAAAATGGGCCCCATGTAGGATTGTCCGCATTTTACAATGGCCCCATTTTAATTGCCCAGATGAATTTCATGTAGGATTGCACTTGGTACTAGGCAAGACCCAAGTGGGGAGCATGCACAAGACCCAGTTCGGTCCCATCTGCCAATATTTGTAGGTGGGGCCCATGTGGGTTTGAAATGGGCTGAAAAATGGGCTCTGTATGGGATTGTCCGCGGGTTCCATAATGGCCACATGTTAATTGCCCAGATGGATTTCATGTAGGATTGCACTTGGTACTAGGTGGAACCCAAGTGGGCAACTTGCACAAGACCCATCTCAGTCCCAGCTGTATAAAACTTAAAGCTTTTTTTCCTTTTTATTACTAATGAAGTTTTACTATGATAATTGTGCCAAACAGCAGAACCTTCATGTAGTCCAGTCAGGATAATTAAATAACTAATGTCTAATTGCGATTAATGATCTAACAACTGTGATTATTGCGCTATTTTATTATAGTACGAGGAGTCATACATAGAACAAAAGCAAGGCAAGGCAAGTTTATTTATATAGCACATTTCATACACAGTGGTAATTCAAAGTGCTTTACATAGAAGGAATTTAAAATAATCAAAAGAAATATGAATAATTAAAACAGTTTAGAATAAAGAAATTAAAACAATCAACAGAAATAAGAATAATTAAAACAGTTTAGAATAAAAAATTAAATAAAATACAGTTCAAACAGTCGGACACATACAGTGGCACAGTGCTCATTCAGTAAATGCAAAACTAAACAGATGTGTTTTCAGTCTGGATTTGAATGTGACTACTGTAGGAGCACATCTGATCTCTTCTGGAAGCTGGTTCCAGCTGCGGCTGGCATAGTAGCTAAAAGCGGACTCTCCTTGTTTAGAGTGAACCATTGGTATTTCTAGCTGACGTGATCCTAATGATCTGAGTGATCTGTTGGGTTTATATTCAGTGAGCATATCTGCAATATATTGAGGTCCTAGGCCATTGAATGATTTATATACCAGTAATAATACTTTAAAATCAATCCTAAATGTAACTGGGAGCCAGTGTAAAGACCTGAGGACTGGCGTGATGTGTTCATATTTTCTTGTTCTGCTCAGAATCCTGGCAGCAGCGTTCTGTATGAGCTGCAACTGTCTTATGGTCTTTTTGGGAAGGCCAGTGAGGAGTCCATTACAGTAATCCACCCTGCTGGTGATGAAAGCATGCACTAGTTTCTCTAAGTCTTGACTGGAAACAAAGCATCTAATTCTTGCAATATTTTTCAGATGATAATATGCTGATTTAGTTATTGCTTTGACATGACTACTGAAACTAAGGTCTGATTCTAGAGACACACCAAGATTCCTGACTTGATTTTTAGTTGTTAGACCCCTAGAGTGAAGGTATGCATTCACCTTGAGAACTTCATCTTTGTTTCCAAACGCAATGACTTCAGTTTTGTCTTTGTTTAACTGAAGAAAATTTTGGCACATCCAACTGTTGACTTCATCAATGCATTGGCACAGGGAGTCAATGGGGCTGTAGTCGTTAGGCGATAGGGCTAAGTAGAGCTGTGTGTCATCTGCATAGCTGTGGTAAGAGATTTGATTCTTTCTTATTATTTGGCTCATTGGGAGCATGTACAGGTTGAATAGGAGTGGCGCAAGAATTGAGCCTTGAGGGACTCCGCATGTCATGGACGTCCACTCAGACTTATGGTCTCCTATACTCACATAGTAACCTCTCCCTTCTAAGTATGACCTGAACCATTTTAGGACTATCCCAGAAAGCCCCACCCAGTTTTCCAGTCTGTCAAGAAGTATGTTGTGATCGACAGTGTCAAATGCAGCACTGAGGTCGAGTAGTACCAGCACTGATAATTTGCCTTTATCAGTATTTAAGCGAATATCGTTTATTATCTTTATGAGCGCTGTCTCTGTGCTGTGATGCAATCGGAAACCAGATTGAAAATTGTCAAAGTGTCCATTCGAGCTTAAGAATTTGTTCAGCTGATTGAAGACAACTTTTTCAATGACCTTGCCTATGAAAGGAAGATTTGAGATCGGTCTATAGTTGCTTAATATAGTCTTATCCAGATTTCTCTTTTTTAGGAGGGGTTTGACAACTGCAGTTTTTAGGGAGTTTGGAAAACTCCCAGAGAGAAGTGAAGCATTTACCATTTCTAGAAGATCTGCTTTTAAGCTGTTTAACACACTTTTGAAGAAAGATGTGGGGAGTGTGTCAAGGGCGCAGGTTGATGTTTTAAGGTGCTGTACGATTTCTTCTAAAATTTTATATTGCAGGTTTTTTGGAGCCATGTATTTAGCCCAAGCAACCGTGAAAACCTGTTTGTTCCTCTTGCTGGGAGTGGTCCGCTGATGAATGTTTGAATTTTCAGTCTTTTAAGTGTTTCAAAAAGTTCATTGAAATCCTTCTTAAGGAGTTCTGACTGCTCTTTATGAATATAATTTTTCCCCACATGAATGATGAGTCGATTTGCAGTCTTATGTTTCATCAGAATGTTCTCAAGTTCCCTGTTTACATCAGAAGTTGTTGCTTGTGGAAGGCAGCATGTTGTTGTATCCCTGCTGCTAATGTTTCTGATTATAGAGTCCCCCACTATCAGAGTCCTTGGCTCGGCTGCGCTCTGAGCTGAGAGCCGCTGTCTGCTAGGCCTTGATCGCCGGTTAGTAACCGAGTAAATATCAGGGTAAAAAAAATCATGCAGTTAGATCACACAACACAGGGACCATTGGCAGATATAATCTAACAGTTAGGCATCAAGCATAGACAAAACAGGTCATTGAACTGAACCAAACAGGGGGCTTGATAAAGAGAAACTAAACAAGACACGAGTGAAGACAATCTCTCACCAAGGGAATAAAGTAGACCCATGGAAAACGTCTCGGGTTACGTCTGTAACCCTTGTTCCCTGAGAAGGGAACGAGACACTGCGTCGTTGAAAACGACTCTTTGGAGACGCTCCCTAAGCGTGCGCCTCTGAAGTATGAATGAAACTAATCCAATCCTGATTGGTGTTGCGTCATGACGTAACATGTGACGGCATAACCGGAAGTATAAAAGCAATGCCGGCACACATACACATCAGCATAGCGATGAAGCAAGACGCTCTCAGGCCTCGAGGGGCGTGGCAAGACAACGCAGTGTCTCGTTCCCTTCTCAGGGAACAAGGGTTAAAGACGTAACCCGAGACCTTCCCTTATCGTAGGGAACTCAACACTGCGTCGTTGAAAACAACTCTTTGGGGAACGAATGCCCACTATGCCACGCACCAAGAAGGCCTGCCCTAGAGTGAAACGAAACCGGCACCAACTAGGACGAGAGCACTCGCGCACCGGGCGTACTGGGGAGGTGCAGGCCATAAAACCTGATGAAAGTGTGCGGGGTAGCCCAACCTGCTGCCTCACAGATCTCCTGGAGGGCCACTCCCAATTGGAGGGCCCTAGAGGACGCCATGCCTCTAGTAGAGTGAGCCCTTACGGCCAAAGGTGAGGGCAAATTGCGCACCTTGTAGGCTGCGGCGATAGCCTGAACAATCCAATTACTAATAGTTTGCTTGGATGCAGGGAGCCCCTTCTTAGGTGACCCAAAACACACTAACAGTTGGTCCGACCTCCTCCAGGAAGAGGACCTCTCAAGGTAAATGTTTAGAGCTCTGACAGGACAGAGCAAATGGAGCCTCTCTTCTTCTGCCGACACATGAGGTGGAGGATGAAAAACCTGCAGAACTGTAGACCGTGCCAAGTTAGAAGGCACTTTGGGCACATAGCCAGGCCTCGGGTTCAGAATGGCCTTAACTCCGCCAGGGGCAAACTCCAAGCAGGCTGGCGTTGCTGCCAGGGCTTGGAGATCTCCCACCCTCTTAAGAGAGGTAATAGCTAGGAGAAAAGCCATTTTAAACATCAGATCCTTGGGCGAAGCCGACTGAAGGGGTTCGAAGGGGGCCAGGGATAACCCTTCGAATGCCACCGCCAGGTCCCAGGAAGGAACCCTGGACCTGGTTGTCGGTCTCATCCTCCATGTACCACGGAGAAAACGTATGACCAGTTGGTGCCTCCCCAAAGGCCCATCGCTCAGTGGTGCATGGAAAGCCGCAATGGCAGCCACGTACACCTTAAGCGTGGATGGGGAGAGACCCGCAGAGAAATGATCTTGGAAAAACTCCAGTACTGAAACCACTGGGCAGTTAACTGGATCTAGCTCATTCTCTCTACACCAAGTGGAAAAGACATTCCACTTGAGGCCATATAATCTCCTAGTGGATGGAGCCCTAGAACTAAGTATGGTTTCAACGACCCCGGCTGATAGGCCAGCATTTAAGTACTGGGCCCCCTCAGAGGCCAGACCCACAGCTTCCACAGCTCCGGGCGAGGGTGGAAGACTGTGCCCTCCGCCTGAGTCAACAGATCCCTCCTCAGAGGAATCTGCCACGGCGGGCCTATCAGAAGTGCTATTATGTCTGAAAACCATACTCGGGCCGGCCACAACGGGGCTACCAGGAGAAGACCGATGCCCTCCTGACGGACCCTCTCTAGGACTCCCGGGAGCAGAGCGATCGGGGGAAAAGCGTACAGGCGAAGCCTCGGCCAGGCCTGTACCATGGCATCCAACCCCAGTGGGACTGGATGAGTGAGAGAAAACCAAAGTGGACAGTGGGACGTCTCTCGAGACGCAAATAAATCCACTTCCATTGGTCTGAACCTCTGCCATATCAACTTCACCACATCTGGGTGAAGTCTCCATTCCCCGGGCCTCAGCCCCTGCCTCGACAGGATGTCTGCTCCCTGGTTCTGAACCCCCGGGACATATATTGCTCTGATGGATAATATTTTCCCCTGGGACCAAAGAATAATCTGATGCGCCAGTCTGCATAGAGGGCGCGATCTGAGTCCCCCTTGTCGGTTCAGATAGGCTAACACTGATGTATTGTCCGAACATATCAAGACATGGTAGCCCTTGATGTCTGGGAGGAAGCTCCTCAGAGCCCTGAACACAGCCAACATCTCTAGGCAATTTATATGCCAAGAGTTATGATGGTCCTGCCACAGACCCCTGGCAAAGCAGCCGTCCATGACCGCGCCCCAACCAGTGAGGGAGGCGTCTGTCGAAACGGTTTTTCGGCGACATGACGCTCCTAACACTGGTCCTTGGGACAGGAACCAAGGTTTCTTCCAGATTAATAGGGAACGAAGGCATCTGCGCGTAACCCTGATAGTGCGGAACGGATTTCCCCTCGGGGAAAACCCCTTGGCTTTCAGCCACCACTGAAGGGGCCTCATGTGGAGAAGGCCCAAAGGTATAATGTTGGATGCCACTGCCATGAGGCTCAGCAGTCTTTGAAATTGCTTTACAGTGATGGCCTGGCCTAGCTTTATCCCAGAGACCATAGTCAGGATGGACTCAATACGTGCGGGAGACATATGTGCCCGCATTGTAACCGAATTCCAAACCACGCCCAGAAACGTTGTTTTCTGGGCTGGTTCCAACACGCTCTTTTTCGTGTTGAGTCTCAACCCCAGTTTTTGAATATGGCCAAGGATGACATCTCGATGCCGAACTGCCATTTCTCGAGACTGGGCCAATATGAGCCAGTCGTCGATATAATTCAGAATACGAATGCCCTGAAGTCTCAATGGAGCCAGAGCTGCATCCATACACTTTGTGAATGTGCGGGGAGAGAGCGCTAGGCAGAACGGCAGGACCCGATATTGGTACGCTTTGCCCCCGAAAGTGAACCTCAGGTACCTCCTGTAACATGGAAGGATGGAGACGTGAAAATAGGCGTCTTTTAGATCTATTGTAACAAACCAGTCCTCGGACCTGATTTGATTAACGATGATGGGAATCGTGAGCATCTTGAACCTGAACCTCCTCGGAGACCGATTCAACTGTCTTAAATCCAAAATCGGCCTTAGCCCGCCATCCTTCTTCGGAACTCTAAAGTATCAGCTGTAAAACCCAGACTCTCTGTCTGGTAGGGGAACAACTTCTATGGCCCCTTTGACCAGCAGAGCCTGTACCTCTTGTTCCATAACCCGAGCCTGTTCTGGAACCACTGTAGTTGGCACCACCCCTGCAAACCTGGGAGGTCGGTGACCAAACTGCAGTCTGTACCAATTTTTTATTATATTCAGGACCCACATAGATATATTTGGAAGACATAGCCACCCCTCCACAAAATCTACTAAGGGAACCAGCCTCTCGAGACTGGCCACGGATGTTTTTTGAGCACTGAACGATTTTGTGACCATAGTCTGTGCTCTTTTGCAAGCTTTTGGGGCGAACGCCACGGTGTGTGTTCGCTGGAAATTGATGCGGCCCGAAGCGTCCAGGACGGCGGGATCGCATCTTTTTCCAGAGGGCTCCGCTGTGAAAACAACCTCGGTTGTCCCACAACGGAGGGCACAGCCCTCAGAGGTCCTACCACTTCGGTTAGGACCTCTTTCCTGAAGCCCACTTAGCCTGAATGACGGCCCTCAAGTCTGGCCAGAGGACTTAGAGTGAGAGCGTTTCCTCTGTTGCCAAGCTCCCACAGGAGGGGCTCTGGAGGAAACGCTCTCCTTCTGCTCTAGGAGGAGATGGTTGACGGCTGAGGCTGGCCACTTGAGCCAACCCCCCTAGACCTAGACTTAGATCGGCGAGGAAGATATTGCTGGAACGCCGCTGATTGTTTTTTCGCCTCCTGAAACCTGTTGTCAACAGTGGCTACTGCGTCACCGAACAGGCCAGAAGGCGATAGTGGGGCATCCAACAGGAAGGATCTGTCTTTCTCTTTCACACCAGATAGATTCGGCCACAGATGCCTCTCCGTGGCCACCATAGCTGACATAGAGCGGCCAAGAGCGCGGGCCGTCTCTTTAGTGTCCCGGAGAGACAGATCTGTGGCTTTTCTCAACTCCGCAATATCCGTGGGAGTTGGTCCCTCACCCTCGTCTAGGTCTTTTAGGAGGTCGGCCTGGTACGCCTGCAAGATTTCCATTGAGTGCAGGCACGCACCAGCCCGACCAGCCGCCATATAAGCCCGGCCCACCAGTGCAGAAGTGTCCCTGCATGGTTTGCTGGGCAGCGCCGGGGCTTTGAGCGAAGATGCCGCTTCAGGAGAAAGGTAGCTCGCTAAAGCTTCCTCCATCTGCGGCATCTTGCCATAACCTGCCTCTCTCGCACCCACCACATTACTATAATCACATAACGTAGGTGATGAGATGCGAGAGGAGTACGGTTTTTCCCAGGATCTAGAGATCTCTTTATGGAGAGCCTGGAAAAGCGCTGAGGCTGTGAACGGTGCTGCAGGAATCTCTCGTCTAATTTACTGTGACAAGGATCATCCTGCTTATCTTGTGGCCAGCTGATATTGAGTCTGGCCACTGCACGCGTTACAACCTCTACCAATTCCTCATAAGCGGGAACATGAGCTGGCGAGCGTGACTCATGTTCCTCGCTCCCAGTGCTGAGCACATCTACTTCCTCGGAAGCAGATAGCTCAAGCACCAGGCACTCATCACGGGCGTCACCGTGAGCGAGCGTTATAGAATCTGCAGATGATAAACGAGAAAGTTCCTCGGCAGTCTCGTTCTCATCTGCGAGATCCTTCTGCGATCCCCACGATCTGAGTCTCCGCGCTGCCTCAACAGACACAGGACCAGAACCGTGGGTATCGCGAGCTTGGCCGTCATCTCTAAACACAGCCAAGCGGGAGCGCAGCACTCTTATAGGAAGTGCTTCACAGTGTTCACAGGCAGCTCCCTCGAGAGCTGCCTGTGCGTGCTGCACTCCCAAACAATTCACACATAACTGATGTGTGTCCCCACCCGTAATAAATCAAGGGCAGGGGTGCACACATCTAGTGAATTGTTCACTCGCCATAATACCAAACTCTTTCAACAGACAGACAACACCAAATATGACTGACTGTAACACAGAGCGCTTGATGAAGAGCGAAATCTGATGTGTATGTGTGCCGGCATTGCTTTTATCAGGATTGGATTAGTTTCATTCATACTTCAGAGGCGCACGCTTAGGGAGCGTCCCTAAAGAGTCGTTTTCAACGACGCAGTGTTGAGTTCCCTACGATAAGGGAACAGGAACTAACAAACTAAGTCATTGGAAAAGTAAACTGTTTTGACTAAATTATTTACTGTTCTTTTAATAGTAATTATTGTAATACAGAATGTTTTTGTATATTAAACTAGAAAAAGTTCGTCGAGACAAACTTTAAGTTGGCTTGTGAAAGTTTGGACCAATAAGTTTGAAGAAGTTTAAAGAAGTTTAAAGTTTAATTAGTTTATAGTTTAGTAAGAAAGAAAGAAAGATAGATTAGTTAGAAAGAAAGAAAAAAAGATTAGTAAGAAAGAAAGAAAGATAGATTAGTTAGAAAGAAAGAAAGAAAGAAAGATAGATTAGTTAGAAAGAAAGATAGATTAGTAAGAAAGAAAGAAAGAAAGAAATATAGATAAGTTAGAAAGAAAGAAAGAAAAAAAGATTAGTTAGAAAGAAAGAAAGAAAGATAGATTAGTTAGAAAAAAGAAAGAAAAAAAGAT